>CM053623.1:202783205-202815406 GCA_028646595.1 Phalanger gymnotis
CATAACAAACCATTGGACTTTTTTTTGTTAGTGATTGGGATTCATTGAAAGAGGTGTTTATTTATTTTTTAAATTCAGTGGGGTGACCTTTTCAAAGGTTTTTTTTTCTAGGAAATAAACACAAAGTTGGATTTCTTTAGTGCTTTATGATTACAAAGATCTCACATACAATATTTCATTTCAAACTCACAATAACTCTGAAGTAGAGAGCATATTGTTATCCCCATTTCACCGAGAATGAAACTGAGGCTGTGAAATGTAAGGATTAGAGAAGGGAATAAGCATATATATAGCACCTACTATGTGCCAGGCCCTGCACCAAAAGCTTTCCAAATATTATCTGATTTGATGCTCACAGCAACCCTGAGGTAGAGGCATTATTATTCCTACTTTATAGGAAGGAAAAATGAGGCAACCAGAAATTAATCGACAGAGGTACTAAGTTTCTGAGGCCAAATTTGAACTCAGATCTTTCTGACTCCAAGCTCAGGGCTTTAAACTACAGAGCTAAAAAATTATGGAGTTTGAATTTGAACCCAAGGCTTATGCTTTCATGTCTAGTGCTCTTTTTGCCATGCACTACTTTATTGTAGGGGCAGCTAAATGGTTCAATTGATAAAGTGCTGGGCTTGGAGTCAGAAAGACCCGAGTTCAAATTTGACCTCAGACATTTACTGCGTGACCCTGGGCAAGTCACTTAACCTTTGTTTGCCTTAATCCACCAGAGAAGGAAATGGCAAACTACTCCAGCGTCTTCACCAAGAAAACAGCACAGATTGTATTGGTGTGCTGCAGCCCATGGGGTCACAGGAGTCAGACATCACCGAATAGCAATTCTAAGCATCCTAATTCAAAATTAAATGGGAGTGATTAATTTTTCACCTTATATGTGAGGCTGAGGGGTTTCAGAGCAGAGTCCAAGTCTATCCACTCCGGAATGACTACCACCATGCATCAATAATTGTGGTTCCTTTGCGTCTGTGCCTTAGGGGAACAATCTCTGGGAATACAGAATAATCTTGCCCTTGGCATGGTATACAGGTCCTGGATAATTTATGTCCTTATTTACTCCAACTATGGCTCAGCTGAGCCATAAGGAAGTGTGGAGAATAAAGAATGCTGGGTGTAGAAGCAGTAGGACCCTGGGTTTGAGCCCTGTCTCTAACATCTGCTAGGTGGGTCACCATGAACAAAGTCCTTTAACTTTTCTGAGCCTTGGTTTCATCATCTGTAAAATGGGAATAATGAAATCCATAGTATTTTCTTCCTACAGTTGTGGTAAGGATCGAGTGAGATGATGTGCTATAGAAAGTTCAGCTATCATTATGTAACACAAATTTCTCCACCTGTCTTTTCTCCCAGGAACAATGTTTGCTTTTGCTGCTGATCCAGTCAGGTCTTCTCCCTCCTGTCTGATTAAGGTGGCTCAAATTGTACCAAGCATATGGTACAGTAGAAAGAATGCGGGGCACCTAGGTGGCACAGCAAGTAGAGCACCAGCCCTGGAATCAGGGGGACCTGAGTTCAAATCCAGCCTCAGACACTTAACACGTGTACTAGCTGTGTGACCTTGGGCAAGTCACTTAACCCCAATTGCCCTAGCAAAAAAAAAAAAAAAGAAAGAATCTTAGACCTTAGCTCAGGAGAGATCTGTATTCAAATCATGCTTGCTACTTACCAGGTATGTAACCAGGTACAGATTTCCCTCCTCTCCCTATGCCTTACTCTCCTCATCTGTAAGATAAAGATGATATACCTGGAGTCCCCACCTTATGGAGTTATTATGACAAACAAGTGAGATTAAGGGATCATATTATATATTCAGAACTGAAAGGAACTTTAGAGGTCATCTAGGCTAACCCTCTCTTTTGTTACAGAAGGGTAAACTAAAACTCAAAGAGGTTTAATAACTTCCCCATGGAAACATAAAGTATGTAAAGTACATGCTAAAACTTGTCACCATATATGTGTGTATGTGTATATATGTATATGTGCATATATGTGTGTCTACACACACACATACACAGTCCCAAAAGTCTTAGTGCTCTAGACTTTATCACACACACACACACACACACACACACACACACACACACACACACACACACACAGTCCCAAAAGTCTTAGTGCACTAGACTGGCTCCTGCTTTCATCCAGGTAGAGAATCCTAGTATGTAAACTTCCTCACAAAATTAAAGGATCATCTATTTGAAGCTAGGAGGGCCCTTAGAGGCCATTGAGTCCAACTTCTTCAGTTTTCTAGATGAGGAAATGGAGGCACAGGGTGTTTAAGTGACTTGTCCAAGGTCACATACCTAGCGGGTGTCTAAGGTGGGATTTGAAATCAGGTCTCCCTAACTCCAGGGACAGCGCTCTATTCCTTATACCACCTGGTTGCCTGTTACATTGTCAGTAATCAGCCACTCCCATCATTGATGATCAGCCATTCACGTGCAATTTATAGTCTTTGAGAATCACCTGAGCATGTCGAGATGATAAGTGACTTGCCCAGGGTCAGTCAGTGAGAAGTCTTGAACCCAGTTTCTGTCTGATTCTAAAGGCTGGCTTTCTGTATGCTGTGCCACATTGTCTCTCAAAGCATTGTGTGAATATCAATAAAATACTAAAAATGACAAGTTTATAAATTAATTAAAAGCTCTGGGTGGAGAGATAGTTATAATTCTTCTGATTCCTAGTTCCATAGAACATTTTGATGGAGTTTAAAATGGTTTGAAATTGTACATCTCTTAACTCTTCTTCAAGTAGGCTTGGGGGAAAAGGTATCATTCAAAAGGAGAATAAGCTTCAAGACTAAGTTGTTGCACAAACAAGAATATCTATCATTGCCATGGAAAACAAATCTGTTTTTTTTAACAGTTCTCCATTAGACTGGGAGCTCTTTTAGAACAGGGACAACTTCTTCTTTCTTTTCCTTCCTTCCTTCCTTCCTTCCTTCCTTCCTTCCTTCTTTTTCTTTTTTCTTTCTCTCTCTCTTCTTCTCTTTTCTTCTTTCCTTCTTTCTCTCTCTCCTTCCTTCCTTCCTTTCTCTCTCTTCCTTCCTCTTTCTTTTTTCTTTCTTTCTCTCTTTTTCTTTCTTTGTCTTTCTCTTTTCTTCCTTTCCTCTCTCTCTCTCTCTCTCTCTCTCTCTCTCTCTCTCTCTCTCTCTCTCTCTCACCAGCTCTTAGTATAGTGCCTGGCACATATTAGGCACTTAATAAAGGCTTGTTGTCTTGAAAATAATTATATAATTAATAATTATATTAGCTTTATAATCAATGATTGATCTTTAATCACAGATCAAAAATGTTTTTGATTTGCTGATACAATATGTGCATAGTGTTCAGCCATTTCCTGAGACATAGACTGATCTGTCATTAGATTTATAATTATCCCAAAAGCCTTCTCCATATTATGTACTTTCTTAAAACATTTATGAAAAAGCTAATTACTGTATAATGGTGCTGAGATAACTGGACACTTTGGGCTACCCAAAGGATACAACTCAGCACCCTTCCCTAAGAACTTCTGTGCTGTAGATGGGATCACACTTACTGTTAGAAGGAGCAGACTTTGAACTACAAACTCCTTTCATGTTAAATGAGAAAACACACCAACCCCACAGGGGAGTTACTGCTGCTATTCGAATCTTTACTCTTGAGGACCATGTTTAGATTCTACTTGAGAATCCAGACATTCACACAGGGATGGCAAGAGCTGAGGCCTCAGAGTGGATCACGAGTGAGCAACGTAGCAATGTTGTTTAAAAAAGGAGCGTCGTGTTGGAAGTAAGGCTCGGGGGACCAAGTAAAACAGAAGATCTATAATTCTTTAGTTTTATTTAGCTAGCTCTCACTTGGGTGTCACATTCATGACTGGGTTCACTATTTTTATAATGAGGAAATGGAATATTGGCAGAGTAATGAAAGCTGAAGGACTTGAGATAATTTATCAGAAAGAAGGGATCACTAAAGGATTACTTAATAATACTTTTTAGATAAAGCTTTGTTATAGATAAGATAGTACCTTTTCTCCATTATCGTCATAAATAGAAAGACATAAAAAATAGTTATTGATTTATTTATTGAGCCCGGGTCTCCCTAACTTGCCAAGGCTGGAAGGGCAACAGCTACTCATTTGCCGGTATCTCTGCTGAAGCTCTGGCCTGCTCCATTTCTCACTTGGGCCAGTCTCCCCTTACTTTAGTGCCCTGCTCCCAGGGGCTCACCGTGTTGGTGTCTGACATTGTGAGATACCTGAATGGCTTTAGCCCTACCTGCTGCAGTTGAGAACTTCCAAGCTCAAGTGGGCCACTAACTTCAGTGTATCTGAGTGCCAGGTATAGTGGCATCATTTTGTAATCCCCACTCTTGGGAAGACTGAAGTTAGTGCTTGTTGTTTGATTGACTGGTGATCAAAACAGTTCAGGTGATCACCAGTCAATCAAACAAGCATTGATTAAGTACTCATTAGATTATAAGCTCCTTGAGGTCAGGAACTGTCTTTTGCCTCTTTTTACTCCTCAGTGCTTAGCACAATGACTGGCACATAGTAGGTGCTTAATAAATCTTTATTGAATTGAAGTACATACTATGTGCTGGTGTAATATTAAGTTGGGACTTTTTTTTTTTTTACTGCTTTAGAATGCTAAATTAATTAAGTGTCTTTGATTGAACGTTATTAGGTGCTAAACCCCAGGCCCAAACCCCTAACTACTAGGTGCTAAGCCCATGTGGGCGTGAAGCCCTCAGGGCCCTAAGGGGAGTTGCTAAGACCAGAGCCAATAGTAGGAGCCTAATTTCTGGTCGCTCAGATGACATTTGATGATGTCCAAAGACTGTATAAAAAGAGAGAACAGAGTCGTTTGCTTGGGGCTCTGAGTTACAGGAGGAGTGGCACGTGACTCTGGGCCAGCCATTGTTAAGAGCTCCCTAGCTCCTCAACCTGGATGTTGATGGTTTCTTGGTAACTATGAATTGTGATCTGGTCTGTTTACATTGTGTATGTTTGCAACTTGTTTGCATTTGCTCTGAAGTTCAGGTTGTTGGCTTTTCCTTTTGAACTAAGTGAGTTTATATATATATGTTGGATTAAAGTAAGATTGTTAACCCTTTAACATTACTTTCCTTAGTAAAGCAGATCAAAAGAACCAGTGCTGGCAGCGTTCTTGTTGTTGGGCTTGTGTTGGACTTTCACCCCCACAACAGCTGCTAGCTGAATTGTCACAACAGCTGGATGCTGCGTTGGGCGCTGGGCATGCAAAGACAAAAATGAAACAGTTCTTTTCCTCAAGGTGGGAAAATCCAACCTCGGACACTCACTTAAACACTCCTTGCCTCAGTTTCCTTAGTTGTAAAATAGGGATAATCACAATAACTTGTGATGAAGGCATCAAAGGGATTTGGGCTTGGATATTGTGAGATCAGACAGCCTGTAAACGTTTGGAAATAGACAGAGAGAGGGAATAATGGAGTTGGAATTCAACTGAGCTTTCTAACCCCACCAGCATCAGGAGGAGCAGGAGAGATGGTGACATAGTTGAGAAGCTACTACAAAGGGATAGAGTGATGAGGTCCAGTGCACAGCTCAGCCAGACACTCTATGCCGAGGAGGCAGCTACAGCAAGACTGGGAGGCAAGCCTCAGGCATTGGCCAATGCACCCTGGTTACTAAATCCAGGCATTGGGGATTGAGTTCTCTTCTCTTTCTACTTTGTCCATCTTCCCCAACATTCCTATCCTTTTAAACAGAGCTTCCAACTCAAAGAGTTCTATGTCCCTGTTAAGCTACTTCCTCAGTGTAGTAAATGGTATTTTGTATGCCATATTCCTTTACAAAGTTAGTTTAGGTAGTTGTTCCCACATTGTTGTGCAAATATGTCTTTAATAGTAAGCAGGATATGCATAGTGGGGGAAGGAAGGTCTCAAGGGTTTTACAATTCACAAATTATATTAGCTAGGAGATGTCCTGGCCTGTTGGACAAGGAGGCCATGGTGTGTGTGTGTGGGGCGGGGGGGCAGAAAGGATGTCATGAGCTAATTTTATTATATCTTTTATAACCCTTTAAACTCCCCAAGAGCAGAGATGATTCTCCATGGATCTAGATTATTTTTTGCCATGACCAAAGGAACCCCACTTCCATTGTCTTTGTAACCACAGATCATGCTTACTAGGAGAGTCTACACTAGAGGCTAAGGCAAAGGCTCCTCTGGGGAGTAAAAGGGGAGCAAGTAGAGAGTCTCACCTCCAACCCAGCCCAGCTTCCACTCTCAGTAGGTACAAGTGAGTGGTCTATGAAGATTTAGACTTCACACCTTTCACCAGAGAGAGGTTGGTTGTGAGGCTTGAGTGGTCAGTCCTGTCCTCCAAAGAAACTTACAAACAGCGGTATGCTGGCTCCCAAAAACAGATTGTTAAATGTTCAGTGTAAGTATATGTATCTTCAAAAAAATTGATAAATGTTACAAACTGGGGCTTGATTTATCGTTTTGTTGATTGTCTAGTTTTGAGAAAGTGATGGAGAAAAATTTAACAATGCAGATGAAACTTGAAAGTGTGTCTTACTTTTTTTTGGGGGGGGGTTGTCAAACATTTACTAGCATGCTCCTGCTTACAGGTTATACATGCTTCAGATAAAAGGGTTACTAGATGATATCTGAAGTCACGGGTAGATTTAGAGCTGGAAGGAACCCTTCACTTTACTAATGAGGAAAGTGAAGCACTATAAGTATATGAGGTGGGATTCCAAACCCAGGTCTTCCTGATTCTGCTATAATCACCCTCCCTGAGTCCTTTCCGGCTCTGTCATTTTATTCATCGTGTAGCTAATGATCATTGGAATTCATGACAATACTCTAACAAGACTGTTTTGTTGGCGGTGGTGTTGTTTCTATTGACCAGTCCCTTGTGTAATCTATAGCATCCTTTGGAGCCTGACCATTTGCTGTAGGTGAGAAGGTGCAATGGTGACAGCTAGGAAAAGGCTTTGCTAATTACTTTAAAAGCGATCATATGGTCTTTTAAACACTAAAAACAATGATACTGTTTCATAAGTTCCTGGCATATAATAAGTACTTAATAAATGCCTGTTGACTGTCTGATTGTCATACCAGTGGGTTTAAAGCTCTTAGAGGATTCCAGTTCAGTAGTTGCAGTGGCCAGAGAAAAAGCTGTAGTTTCCTTCCATTTGAGGCTCTGGTGAGGACAGGATTGAAGAGTAGCTGAAAAAATCCATGCAGTTGGCTTTGGAAGAGATGCTTCTCTGAGTTCTGCTGTTGTCATCACACTGGGAGGAAGGCATAATGGTGCCACCCTGGGCCATCTGCACTCTTGACCTTGTACAACAAAGAGGCAGAGACAAATCTTGTTCCAACTTTATAGTTCACAGCAATAACTAATTTATGCATATGCAGTGTACAAAGCTTTATTTCCCTGGGGTGCAGTAGTTTCTAGGGAGGGCATGTCTTCACCTTCTCTTTCTAGATGTTTCTCAAAGTAGTCCTAGGTACTTTAAATGACCAGGGGACAGACTGCTGTGCTCTCTAGTCTACAGTAGGGGGTTTTAACCTCTTCTTATGTCATGGCCTCCTTTGGAAGACTGGGGAAGTCTATGAAGCCCCCCTTCAGAAGAATGTTTTTTAAATGCATAAAATAAAATACATGGAGCTATGAAGAAAACCAATTTTATTGAAATGAAGTTATCAAAGTATGTATTTTAAAGACTGTTGAACATCTTGCCTAGACACATGGGTGGTGCTATTATAGGCAGGACATGAACCACCCAGGTACTGGTGGAGAGAAGGCATCAAATTTCGATTCCATTCTCAGTCAATATGAAACTGGGGTTGGAGATACTTTTCCTATCCTTCCCCAACCCCTCAACCCAAAGTGTCTTTCAGTCATTATGGAACTGGATGTCCAGCAGACCTCTGAAATGAAACATGCCCAAAACCCTCCCCTCTCCTACCTTGCCCATTACTGCAGAGGGCAACACCCCTCCTCCCATCCTTCAGACTGGTAATCTGTGAGTCAGCCTACGTGCCTCACTGTCTCTTACCCCCTATATCCAATCTGTTGCAAGGCCTGTCGATTTTACCTCTGCACCATTTCTCCTATATGCTCTTTTCTTTCTTCTAATACTGCCACCACTCTGGTGCAAGCCCTTATCCCCTCATACCTAGACTATTACAATAGACTGCAGGTGGGTCTGTCACCTTAAGTCTCTCCCCACTCCAATTTATCCTCAATTCAGGCACCAAAGTGATTTTCCTAAAGTACAGATCCAACCATGTCACTCTCCTACTCAGTAAACCCCAATGACTCCCTGTTGCCTCCAGGATCAAATACAAATTTGATCTTTCAAGGCCCTTCAAAACCTAGCCTCCTCTCACCTTTCCAGATTTCTTACACCTTATTCCCCATCACATGCTGTTGGAGCTAGTGGCACCAAACTCCTGGCTGTTCCACAAACAAGAAATTCTGTTCCTCGGCTCTGTGAATTTTCTCTAGCTGTCTCCCATGCCTGAAATGTTCTCCCTCTTCAACTCCTGGCTTCCCTGGCTTCCTTCAAGTCCCAGATAAAATCCTATCTCATATAGGAAGCCTTTATGACTCCTCTCAATTCTAGTGCCTTCCCTCTGTCAATTACTTCTTATTTATCCAGTATGGATCTAGTTTGTACACAGACATTTGCATTTGTCTACCACATTAGATTGTGAGTTCCTTGAGGGCAGGGACTATCTTTTGCTTTTCTTTACACAGCATTTAGCAAATTAATATATAGTTTTTGACTGACTGACTCAAGTTCACAGTTAAGAAACTTTGGCTTAAAATTCGGTTGTGTGATTTATCCTCTGTTCTCAAAGAGGACCATGACATCAGGGAGGTGATGACGTGACTTGCAGTTAACTTTGATTTGAGTGAGGGAGGGCTGTGCAAAGTCACCAGTCTCACTTTCTCCTCCAGAGACATCTGGGTCCAGTGGCCAGATACTGATCAGGACAAATGGAGATGGCCCAGGAAGCAATGGGAGAACTTGGCCATCTTAAGCTAAGGTCATTTCAAGTGCTCACTTAGAGTAAGGCAATGCCCATTCAGGGAACAGGTCTCTTTAAGAAGCTGACCCTTTTAATAAAAAAAAAAATTGAACTGGGAGGGGAAGACCCTCAGTGTTGTCGGCCAAAAGAGAAACAGTTACTATTGACATTCACTCTGAGCCAATGGTACTTGGGCAGGGCAGAGACCTATTGTCTAATCAATGAGATCCACAAATTGGGTTTAAGGATTGGTCTTTCAGAAAGAAATCTAGCCAGTAAACCCCAAATTAAGTACGAAGCTTAGTAAGGTAGTAAGTACTTAGTAAGCTCAGCTTACTCTTGTCAGGGAGAGGATTTCCAGTTACCACACTTGAGTGGATGGGAACAGAAAGGTGGAAATTGCCCAGAAACAGGAAGTAGAGAGAAGCAGCAACTTCAGGAAAACACAGAGGGAAGCCCAAGAGAGAGCTACAGGTAGCAGCGTGATGACATCACCAAAGGTCATTAGCAGCTTTGTAGCATTGAAGGGGTGAGTTGCCTTGGCCATGTGTGGAAAGCTCTCCATATGTGTGCCCCTGTCCTACTGGGTTCTGGCATGTAGTCTTTTACAAATGATCCATGGTCATATATGTTCCCCACTTGTATGTTCTCCATGCATGCTTCCTCTATGTGTGTGTCCTTATCCCATTGGTTTGTATGGTAACCTAGGAGAGAATTTGCTTCTTAAGAACATGAGTGGGGCCTGGGGGGTGGGAGGGATGGGAAGGTGAGAGAGGGAATATTTTTTATAATTACATTTGCTACGCTATTTGAAACATTTTTTTCTTAGCAAATGTTTTGGTAAAAGTAATCATCTTGGCAGCGGCATAGTTTGATTGGCTTATGACTCACAGTGCCTTGACCTGGTACAAGTTTTTCTTGGGTCCTCTTAGATGGGGGATGTCCCAGGTACTACAGATACGAAAGCTTTTAAGGTTTAG
This sequence comes from Phalanger gymnotis, assembly GCA_028646595.1. Classification (NCBI taxonomy): domain Eukaryota; kingdom Metazoa; phylum Chordata; class Mammalia; order Diprotodontia; family Phalangeridae; genus Phalanger; species Phalanger gymnotis. The sequence goes on from CM053623.1 coordinate 202,793,218, forward strand.
TCCTCTTCTGTTTGTTTCCCTGACACACTGCAGAAGGCCCTGATATTTCCTGCAAAAGGGGAAATTGTCCAAGCTATGGAGACAACTATTGATTAAATCCCAATCCGAATTTGACAATAACTCATCCTGCCTCTCAGGTTGTGTAGTCATGGCTACAGGGATGAGTACTTATAGCCACACCTGACCACTTAGCCTGACTTTACAACTCTAAAATGGTGCTGGGCGAAGCTGGATCCTTTTATAGTTACAATTTAAGCGCCTGTTGGCAAACTGGGTCCTGCCGCTGCCTTCTCTCACCTCTGGGCTATAGCAGATGCTTCATGCTTTGGGATATGCACCAGGACTATAAGAAAAAAAAGGAAAGCTTCAGATCTAAACTTAGTTATAATATAAGTAGAGTTGGGATGACTCAAGCCATGGAACAGTTCATGCCCCAGGTTAAGGGAACTGCTGACAGGAGAAAAAATAAATCATAAAACTGAACTATGAGTAAGAAAAAAAATCATTCTGTTTCTTTTAAAACATCAAGCTGATTCTCCAATTTGTTCTGCAGGAGGAATTAAATCTCATTATTTGAAGCACTTATGTTTTGGCTTTCTGATGTAATTCAGGATGCTGATCAATAAATCAACCAACCACTATAATGATTTGAATTTTTTTTCCTGTTACAACCAATCAACCCATCTTCCTCTCCCTGCTATACCCAGCTGGAAGAGCTCTCTTATAGAAATATATATATGTATATGTATATAATTAGGCAAAACGAGTGAACACATTAAGCATGTTGGAAAACGAATGGCTGTTTATGAACCTCTCCTTCTTTGCCAAGAGATGGAAGATATGTTTCAACATCCACCTTTTGAAATTATGATTGGTCACACCTTAGTTTATGTTCTGAAGTCCCTCAGAATTGTTTTTTCCCCCTCACATTATTGTTGTGATTGGTATATAAATTGTTCTCGTTCTGCTGACTTGAGTTAATACAAGTCTTTTCAGGTTAATCTAAATCTGTCATGTTCTTAATTTCTTATGGTGCAATATGATTCCATTACATTCATAGAGCACAAATTATTCAGCCATTCTCTAATTGATGGACACCTTTTTTGTTTCCTTTTTTTTTTGCTACAGCAAAAAGTGCTACTATAAATAGTCTTGTGTATATGGGTCCTTTGTTTCTGTCCTTGATTTCCTTGTGGTACATACCCAATAGTAGTACCATTGGGTCAAAGAGTATGAACAGCTCATTCGCTTTTTAGCTATGGTTCCAAATAATTTTCCAGAATGGTTGAAGCGAATCACAACTTCTCTATCAATATAGTTGTACACCTATTCTCCCAACTGCCATTTTCCTCGTTAGTCATCTTTGCCAATCTGATGGATGTGAGGTGAACTTTAGAGCTGATTTAGCAATCAGTTTTCTCATTAGTGACTTGGATCATGATTTTGTGTTGATAGCTTCATTTCTTCCCCCAAGAACTGCTTGTTCAGATGCTTTGACTGTTTGTCCTTTCCATTTATATTGTTACAGTCATATATATGTATATATACATCATATATGTGTGTATATACCTATATACACAATATATCTATATATACACACTGTGTATATACATACACACTGTAGATACACAATATATATAGCTATATACACACACCATATATATATACACACAATATAGATACACAATATATATAACTATATATACAATATACATACACACACAGTATAGATACACAATGTATATATATGTATGCACAATATATATACACACAACATATATATACACACTATATATATGTATGTACTATCTATATCTATTTCCATATCATCTATATTTTTACACACACACATAGCTTGGCAATGATCTTTCTCCCAGCTGATACATTGTAAATAATTATTTATATCTTTGTTTTATTGCTTGTTATATTGTTAATAAATGGTATAGTTAATATCCTTAATGTGTAATTGTGATGAAGAGATTTGAGGGAGAGAGGGATTGGTATATTTTAAGATATGAGCAAATCCTTGTGGGAAAAGAGACTTCTCCAGTTTATTAAATAAAAAATATTTAATAATCTGGGGTAGGGTTTAGAGCTAACTGATTATTTAGTGAGAGCAATAGTGCCATTTTAGTAATTAATGTGGAAATATCAGAACATACCAATATGCACATTTATCTTAGAACCTCAGATTATCTTAGAACCTGAGATTAGAATGAATAAGAAGGAAAATGTGACCCTAGCAGTTAGAGAGATGGGGTAAGCTACTCACCTAGGCTACATGTGAGGGTTGTCACCCCTAAAACTCCATTGCAATACTACTCTATTAAACAATGAACTCTGTACACTACTTCATGTCTCAAAACGCTTTGACATCATTTCTCACTCCTTCCCTCTTCATTTTAGTCTCTGATGAAGAGATGGCCCTTCTTGCCAAAGGTAAGTGCTGTACTTGGACCATTGATCCCCTCACCTTCCAGACCTCCTCCTCCTCTCTCAATCTTCAATATTTCCCTACCTACTGATTCTCTCCCTGCTCTCTACAAACATACTCACGTCTCCCTCATTCTTTACTACTACCATCTCTTTAATCCCTCTCTCTTGATTCTACCATCTTCTCCAGCTGTAGTATCATAGTGTTCCTCAGCTTCACAGCCAAATTCTTAGAAAAAGTTGCCTACATTAATTTGCCTCTTCTCATTGACTTCATAATTTCTTGGGCAATCCAGCTTCTGACCTTCACTCAACTGGGAGTGCTCTCTCTAAACTTATCAATGATCTCTTAATTGCCAAATTCCACGTCATTTCCTCAGTCTTCATTCTTCTTGAGCTCTCAAGATTTGACACTGTTTACTACCCTAGATACTCTCTCCTCTCCCAGTTTCCATAACACCAATGTTTTTTGATTCTCCCTTACATGTCCATTATTCCTCTTAGGTTTCCTTTGTTGGTTCATCATCCATATCCTGCCTGGCTATATTTTGGGCCCTCATGGCTCAGAGTGAATGTAAATAGTAACTGGTCCTCTTTTGGCCAGCAACCTTGAGGGTCTTCGCCTCCCAGTTTGATTCTTTTCTTTTCTTTTCTTTCCTTTTCTTTTCTTTTCTTTTCTCTTCTTTTCTTTTCTCTTTTTCTCTCTTTCTTTTTTCTTTTTTCTTTTTCTTTCTTTCTTTCTTTCTTTCTTTCTTTCTTTCTTTCTTTCTTTCTTTCTTTCTTTCTTTCTTTCTTTCTTTCTTTCTTTCAATTAAAGGGGCCATCCCTTGACTCACTTCTTAAATAGGCCTATTCATTAAATGGGCATTATCTCACTCAAAGTGAGAACCTGAAAAGACTTAAGCCTACAAGGGCCAGGGTCTCCCATTACATCCTGGGCCATCTCCAGTTGTCCTGATCAATATCTGACCACTGGACCCAGATGGTTCTGGGGGAGAAAGTGAGGCTGGTGACCTTGCACAGCCCTCAATCACTCAAATCAAAGTCAACTGCAAGTCATGTCATCATTTTCCTGATGTCGTGGTCCTCTTCAAAACCAAAGGACAAACACAACAACAACAAGCCCCCACCAAGGTACCTGGGCCCTCTTTTCTTCTCTGTCTACCTTCTCTCTTGGCATATGGCTGCCAAAGTGATATTTCTAAGCCATAGATCTGGCCATATCATTTCTCTATTAAAGAAACTTCAATGCCACCCTCATGTCTCAAAGACAAAAGACAAACTCATTTGTTTGACATTTCAAGTGCTTCCTTCCTTGAATGCAACCTTTTTTCTAGCTTTTTCATTTATCACTCCCCAACCCATTCAGTGGTCAAGCAAAACCAGATTTCAGACTTCCTCACATGCCATATTTCCCAAATTCATGCCTTCGTACCACCTGTTTTGAGAACCTAGAATTTGCTTTCTTGTTGCATCTGCCTGGTAAAATCCCCAGTTTCATTTAAAGCTCAGCTCAGATGCCAGATTTTAAATGCTTTCAGTCATTGATTTATAGGAAGATTTGCCCTTATTCTTTTGCATAGTCTTGAAAATGTTCAGAATAAATTGTTCCCTGCTCTTCTAACCCAACAAGACACACTTACCATAGCTGAATGATCCTGCACTCTGAGTTGAGTCCAGATCAGAGCTTGTTTTCTTTACTGATTCGATGCCATAATTGAACTGTACTCAGTGCTGCCCAGGAATAGGGCCTTGGTGTACATGTGTCATGTCTAGTCTGCCAGTGAGAGTTAGATAAGGCTTAGCCTCTGAGGTCTCAAGCAGACAAGCAGCCTGGGTCACTGGACCTCAGAACCGGGAACAGGTTCAACCTGGTGGTTAAAGTCCAAGGCCAAAGGCCGAGCGTCAAACCAGAGAGTCAGACAGAGAGAGAACATCTCCAAACTAATGAAGACCGCAAAAGCAGAATTCAGAGAGTCCAGGCTGCACTGGGGTCGGCAAAGAGACAGAAACCGAGTGAGGAGGAAGCACTGGAGCAATCCAGGGCATGAAAAAAAAACCCACCAGGAAGACTAAATCAAGTTGGAAACAGAGCTATAGTGTGGCTGACAGTGTGATGTACTGAGTGTGTGCCTGAGTCATAGCTCCTTGTAATGGTAGGTCAACTTGTGTCAATCGGCCATTTTTCTCCTTTTTAAGGGACAACACTTTCAGAGGCCAAGACCTGACCAGAATACATATTGTTTTCTATGTTTCTTGGAAGTACTTTCTTTTAAAAAAAATCCTTTTAAAAATATATTCTTTAAGGATTTTCTAAACTAAATCCATACTTATTTGTTGTTCATGTCTGATTCATTGTGACTCCGTTTGGGGCATTTCTTGTCAAAGATACTGGAGAAGTTTGCCATTTCCTTCTCCAGCTCATTTTACAGATGAGGAAACTGAGGCAAACAGGGTTAAGTGACTTGCTCAGGGTCACACAACTAGTAAGTGTCTGAGGCTGGCTTTGAACTCAGATCTTCCAGACTCCAGGCCCAGCGCTCTATTCTCTGCTCCACTTACCTGCCCATTATCCTCATTTAACAGATAAGGAAACTGAGGCAAGCAGGGGTGAAGTAACTTGCCTGAGGGTCTGATAGCTACAAGGATTAAGATAGGGTAGATATATGGGCTTTTATGCTTGCTAGCTATGCGACCATGGCCAAATACATAAAACTCTTTCAGCCTCAGTTTATTCATTTGTAAAGTGGGGATAATAAAACACACAGTAACAATTTCACAGAGTTGTTGTGAGGAGGTCACTTTGAAAACCTTTAAAACCTTAGAGATGAGTCCGTCTGCCATGAATTCCTCCTTTCTTTCCCTCATTTTGCAGTTCCTTCATCAAGACTAACCCTGATACACACACTGTTGATCCTATGCCCCTCTAATTCTCCCCTCTCCTTTATCTTTGGTCTCTATCTGCTGACACATGAATGTTTTTAGGGATAAAGGAGACATGGGGAATGTTTGTAGGCAGCAGGAAAGGAGTCAGTTGACATCATTGCTCAACAGAAACTGCTTACAAAGTTAGTAACGAACTCTTAATTAAAAGGCCAAATCTGGTCCTGTTGGCCACCTCTATCCATTAGGCGATCCCGCTTTTCTAAACAACCTGAATTCATCACAAGAATTATAAGATGCAAGTACAATACTGAGCATTATAGAAATAAATGATGATGAAGTGTGTTTTGGGAGATGCTGAAGGGGGCAAATTGGTTGTGGGAGGAAAGACAAGAACACACCCCATGCCGTCCATCCCTGTGGAGTGGTGCCTAACACATCAGGGAGGGGAAACAGGAGTCCCTGCACTTGAGCAGCCTGGAGATTGGTGCCTATTGATGCTCCTGTTCCTGAGGAAAAATACCCGCCCAGGACAAGCAGCAGGGCTGCTCAGCTTGAGGATGCCTCAGCTGTGACATTAATGCAAATTTAGCTTAATGAAAAAGACCACATGCTGGGACCACAAAGTGTGTCTTGAAAGCATTACAATACTATTAATAAAAACAAGATAATAAAGCAAGAATGCCTTGGGCCTGGGTATTCTAAAAATATAGTTATGACAGAAGGGTGACCTGCTGTAGTTTGGAGCTGGGATTAGTAGAGAAGTTGAGTTGATGCCTGCCCTAGCAAATACAGATTCAAAACTGGAAGAGACCTGAGAGATCACCTCATTTTCCAGATGAGAAAAACGAGGCCCAGAAAGGTTAAATGATTTTGTCCAATGACATCCAAATCAGTGATGTTGGAGCCAGAACTAGAAACTAGAAACCTAGTATTCTTCCAACTATACCAAGCTATTGCATGTGCGATGAGAGGGACAGGGCTTTGGTAGGGATGCCCAAGGACCTGACAAAAAGTAAAAGGCTGTTCAAGCAGGAAAAGAAGAGGTAGACTCTTAGAAGTTGGAATGGGATGTGCTTCTGTCACTCCCCTATTCAATAATCCTCAGTGGCTCCCTATTGCCAAAAGTCTAAAATTCAAAATCGTCAGCCTGCCCTTTAATGCCTCTATGCTCAGGCTCCAAGTACTTATCCAGACACATCACGCATGCTACATTCCAGCCTTGTTGGCCTGTTTGCTGATCCTTATCCATAGCCCATCTCCTATCTCTCTACCCTCAAGCATGCCATTTCTTAGTCCCAGAGAGCACTTACTTTTCCCCATTGCCTCTTTGAATCCTTAGCTTCTTTCAAGGCTGATCTCCGGTCCTACCTCCTTGACCCCTTCCCCCAGTCTTTTATGTTCTCTATCTCCGAAGATTTATTTATATTTACTTATCTGTGTACCAGTTGTATCCTCCAGTATATAAGCTCCCCAAGGGTGTGGACAATTTTGTTTTCTTTTAATCTTTAGTGCTGAGTACAATTCCTTACACACAGTAGACCCTCAATAAATGTTTATTGGATTGAATCAAATTTGCTCTGCAGTTGCATCAGTAAAATGGCTATGCTTATTTGTATGCATTCACACAAGATAATGTTTTCTATATTTGTAAAAAAATAAAATAAAATCCTAACTTCTTTTTTCCTATTTTCTCTCTAGAAATCCACTTAGTATATTCACTTACAACACGATGTCTTTACTCTTGAAAATTTTCTCTCTCTCACCCCAAATATAAAGCTGGAAGCGACCTTAGAAATCATTTAGTTCAGCTGTCTCTTTTACTGATGAGGCTTACAGTGATTATTATAAATTGTTTATAGTCACATGGGTACTAATTGGCAGAGTCAGAATTTGAACTCAGGTCTTTTTAGTTGAGATCTTATTCTCTAGCATGGTACAATACTGGTCCTGCTTCTTGTCTGGGTTTCATTAAGGGTTTGTGATGAGATGGAATAAGAAGCTGTTGTCCTGAGTACACATTTAAGAATTGTTCTGGATACCAAAGACACTGTGAATTCTAGCGGTGCGATGACTTTGTCAGCATTGCTTCAGGACTTGGCAGCATCTTCTGTCTTTCCCAGAACCTTGCTGTCTCCAGCCTTGGAACCCCAGATGGTCCTCACTAGAGGCAGGATGCCTTGTCCTTCTTTCTGCAGTCCTCGTTTGTCCCCGTAGGTTCTGTCCTCTGGCTCCCTGCCGGAGAAAGGTGCTTTCCTTCCTGAGCCAACCCATCGCTGGCAGATTCTCCCTTTACTGAATTCAGCAAATCCTATTCTCCCTCTCCCCCCATTGCTTTTCACTCTTTCCAATGTGGCCTCTATGGGAGCTTGTTTACTGGCAGGTTTGTAAGTGGTTCCATTTATCAAAGTGTGGCATTGATATGGTGATCCTCTTGCAGGGGTAAGGGAAAGTGGAAGGTTGACTAAGAAGGGACAAACTGGCCCAGGTCAGAAAATGGAAAAGAACCAAAACAACAAAATCTATCTACCAATTCTTGATCCCCATATAGGAAACATCTTCAATTTGTGTAGTTGATGGCTATGTCCTGAACTCACTAAATAATCAAAGCCATTAGCCCATATTACCTGCTCCATCAATTTCCCCAGGTTCTCTTAAATGACTTATATTTGGGAATTCTCAAGGGGAGGGTAAGATTTTCCCCCCTAGATTCCTTAGTTTCATCCTCACCACGTGTTATGTTTTAATTACATAGGCATGTAATTCCCATGAAGAAAAAGAAGGAAACATTTTTATCATGTATTTTCTTGAGATGGGACAGATTTCAACAATTCCCTCCCAAGGAATACTATTTTTATTTCTATCATCATTTAATCTTGAAGATATAGTTCTGATGTTAATTTTTTATGAGACTAAGGAAGACCAAAGTCAAGGATGAATCATAGAGACTGACACAGTTATCTTCTACACCTGCCCTATCAGAATCCAGAACCCAAACCCTCCCCCAAAATGCATCTACAAAGGAAGGCAAGTTATTCAAAGGGAAAAAGAGAAAGGCTAATATTAGTAATGATGAGAACAAGTCTGTAAAAAGTAGAGCTAGCCTAAAAGACTAGGCATGGAAAGGTGAAAGTTCTGGAGATGCTGTGAATTTTGTGAAGTTTTGATAGATACCAATTTGATTTTTGGTGACAGTATGGTTCACAATGATTTTGCCAACTTTACCAAAATGCAGAACTTTGCTTTACTTTGGGAAAAATGTATGTAAGAGATAGAATGCTGGACCTGAATTCACATCCTTTATCTGACACTTATTAGCTGTGTGACTCAGGAAAAGTGATTTTTTTCTTTTTTTTCCTTTCATTTTTTTTGGAGGAAAGAAGGGAAAGCAATTAAGCCACTTGCCCAAGGTCACATAACTAGTAAGTGTGTTAAGTGTCTGAGGTCATATTTGAACTCAGGTCCTCCTAACTCCAGTGCAGATGCTCTACTCACTGTACCACCTAGCTGCCTGCATTTTTTTCTTAACAAAGAATCTTGCCCAGGCTGGAAGGGCAGGGGCTACACATAGGCCTCCAGAACATACTCCAGAGCAGAGGTATTTGTTTTTTTTTCCATTTTCTGACCTAAGCCGGTTTTCCCTTCCTTAGTCAACTTCCCACTTCCCCCTACCTCTGCAAGAGGATCACCATATCATCTCCACACTGAACAAATACCCAATCGGCTTAGCCCACTGTAACTCATCAAAAGATCCCTCAGCCTCAGCTTCTCTGGAAGCAGGGGTTACATGTTTAGACCCCAATACTAGTCTAGGAAAGTGATTTATTGTCTCTGGATCTCAGTTTTCTCATTGGTAAAATGAGGGAATTGGATGTGATGACCTCAAATATTCTTTTAGCCCTAAAGCTATGCTCTGGTAAATATTTTACTAAAAGGGAAAATGAAGCAAAGACATCTTCATAGTGGGGCTTCTAGGTGGCATTGTCTCATTTGGGAATGTTTGAGTCTTTTACACTGAAATAAAGAAACCAAGTAGCATCCAGAAAATGATTAATTAAGCAATGCATGCCAGTTGTGTAACAAACCGGGACCAAGGGTCTTGTGTAGCCAAGAACTCTAACTATTTCTACCCAGTTAATGTATGATTTGGAGGTAGTGAAAAACAGAAAAAGCAAAATGAAGTGATTTTGATACTAGGTTTCTTATTGGTGGAGGATATTGGGAAACATTAGGCAGAGAGATATTCCTGTGGTTGGGTGCGGGATTGTGATTTAAAATCAGATGATTTACAAGTCCTAGTTGAAAGTCCCTCCCAACACCACTGATATCCAGGAATTCTGGAAATCAGTGAAATCACAGGTCCAGTCTCTATCCCCATTCCTAACCAAAATTATTCCTTGTCCCCTTTACTACGAAATTCCTGCTTATAGTTATCTAGTGGACAGAGTGCTGGGCCTGGAATTTGGAAGACCTGAGTTCAAATCCTACCTCAATACTTGCTGTCAAGTCATTTAACTTCTGTTTGCCTCAGTTTTCTCAATATTAAATGAAGATTAATAATAGCACCTACCTCATAGGGTTGTTGTGAAGATAAAAAGAAATGTACATACATATTTATGTACACATACATGTGTATATACATATATGTATATGTATATATATGTTTATGTATGCATATATACATACAGACACACACTACACACACACACACACACACACACACACACACACACAGAGCACAGCACCTTGCACATAGCAGGTGCTATATAAATACTTATTTTCTTCTCTATTAGGGTCCTGGCCATAGGAATCTCTAGAACCAATCCTTCTAAAATTCTGGGGATTCCTCCTTATCCCAGAGTAGACAGGAGTATAATTTCATTGTCTGAAGAAAGGAAGTATTATAGGGGGAACCACTTGGACCAAATAATTTACCAAAACTGGAATAAAAAAAAGGTTGTTAGAATATATGACATAGGTAAAAGTGGTGATATGGTTTCTTTAAAAATTAGTTTCCTCTCCCAGCCCATGCCCTCAGACAGACACTATTTCCTTGGAGATCTGACTCCCTAATTTTGCCATTGTAAGTGCCTTGGGTGTTGAGGCTGCACAGATGGTACCATCAGGGAGCAGGCTTAGCTTGGCACTACTATGTCTGCTTCTGAGGCCCTGCTGAGCACTTGGCCTTGAGGGGAATGTAGAGGATCCATGTGGCCATAGCTATAAGAGCAGCAGTTGCTGGCAGAGGGGCTCCATCTCTCAGGAAAGCCAGGTGGAGCAACACCTGCCTATGTACAGAGATGGCAAGAACCACCAGATGGTTTCCACCCATTTTCTGATTCTCCTTTCTATGGATCCTGTCAGTTTAGCTCACTGAAGTTATGGAGAGTATGGGTGTCACTTTGGCCTGTTTATGAAGAATTTTTGGCAGGATCACATCATCTGAAAGATGGTGCCCCATCATCTAGGGTATGTTCCATTCTGCCCTTGTGGTATGAACTATATGGGCCCTGCCCCAATCCTGGGGCTAATGTCTAGGGTTGCTTTGTCAACTGTGTTTTGGTCTATGCTGTTGGTAGTTGGAATTCCTTGAAAAATGATTTCATGACTTCCAGTTGAGATGGTAATGTAAAAAATGGAGAAGGGCTCAGCTCTCCCACCTTAGTAAACACCTGAGAATGATCTCAGGTATAGCAATGGAAAAGAAAGCTTAAAAGAAGCAGAACTAAGGGCCTCCATCCAATCCAGAATGACAGAAAAAAGACAGCTAGAAGCTAGCAGAAGATAAGAGAGCAGTTACACCAAGGAAAGCAGCGTGATCTCTGATGAATGTTTTTGAGCCTACAGAGGCTGGGAGAAAGGTTGTATCAGGAAAGCTAGGACAAGCTTCAGTAAATGGCCTGAAATTTGCCAGTGCTGGAAGAGGGTCTATGCCCAGAAAGCTAGCACTAGCTTTTGTAAATGGCCTTGAGGCCAGTGGGAGCTCTGGACAAAAGTCAAAATGAACTCTAGTTATTGGGCATCTGAGGTGAGATACCACCGATAGATTTACAGAACAGAATTAAGGATTAGAACTATCACTCATAAGTTCCTGAGCAGGGAGACAGGGCCAGGTCATACACGCCTCACTGCACAGAGGGCAAGGTCAACTGGAGACAAGATCAGTTTGGTGGCTGGGGCCCTGAAGGAGATGCTAACAGAAAGAAGACTACAATTAAGAATGAACGGGAGGCTGAGACTTGTGTGATCTCCACAAATCTTCCTGGGGCCTGAGGCACAGAAAAGATGGAACCACTCTCTGATTGGGAATTGTGCAAGGAGAAGGAGACATAGGCCAGTTGAGTCCAAAGCCAACAAGGAATCATTGGGATTCTGAGAGAAAAGCCACTGGTTAAGAGAAAGGGTAGCATGTTGTTATAGTCACTCCATCTAGGACTGAAGAGCCAGGGGCTTTTAGACTACATAGGGTCAGAATTAAACAGGGCTTATCGAGCCCACACAAGGAGGAACTAAAAAGAACTAACCTAAACACAAAGTTTCAGTATCAGAGTTGAGACTGAAAAGAAATCCTAGGGAATAAGAGAAACTCAAAGGGTAGAACTAGAAAGAGAGAATAACCCATAACAACCACAAGCAGAACCTCAGGAAAAAAATTGATTTGGCTATGAAGATTACAAAAATGGCTGGAAGAAATTAATTGAGATTTTTTGGAAAAAATGAAATTATAAATAAAGTGAGAGTGCTGGAGGAAAACTATTAGGAGGAGAATAAATGGCTTAGAGCAGAGGATGGCAACTCATACGTAAATAGCAGACTCCCTAAGAAAAGAATGGGAAAAATGGAATTTGATGCCTTCATTAAACAACAAGAAATATTAGAACTATTTCAAAATGTTGAAAGTTAAAAATTTGAAAAAATAAAAGTAGAAGGTTTCAACTATGTTGAAAAAATAGGAGAAAATATGTTATATATGATTTAAAATTCCAGATCTGGGAACCTGTTGAAGGAGAGATCATTTAAGATCCACCCAACTCTTAAAAACATGACCAAGCAAAAAGCATCATATTTTAAGAAATCCTAAAAGAAAATTGCCCAGCACTATTAGAATCAGAGTCTCCAAGACAAAAATGTTATAGCTAAAATTTGGAACTTCTAAGCCGAAGGAAAAATATTGTATGTACTCAGAAAAGACGAGTTTAAGTACCAAGGAACCACAAAAAACTATGCTGCCCCTATGGAAAAGAAGAGAATTCTAGCATATGATATTTCAAAAGGCAAAGATAAGGTCTTACAACCAAAAATAATTTATCCTACAAAATTAAATATAATCCTACAGGAGATAAATGGATCTTTAACAGAATAGAGGGCTTTTAAGAATTCCTTATGAAAAGATCAGAGCAAAGAAGAAACTTTGAGATGCAAACATAAGAGAAAAGAGGAATCTAGAAAGGTAAATATTTTTGAGCAATTGGAAAGGGTTAAGCATCCTGTCAGGATATTGTTGTCTTCAAGGGTTAGAGAGTCAAATGACAAAAACAGGGCATGGGTGAGATTTTGTTCTGTTTTGTTGTTTTTCAGAGAGGAAAAAATGAAAGGAGAAAAGTAATACACTATGGTAGAAATGAGGAAGAGGAGGCATTTAATATTTCATATCAATGGACTGAGAGAATATATAAATACAGAGGAAGGGGTGGGAGGAGAAGGCATTTCATGTACCTCACTCTTACCTGATTGCTGTTGTTTGTCCTTTCTTCTCAAAGAAGACTGATGACATCAGGAAGATGATGCCATGACTTGCAAGTGGATTGGATTTAAGTGAGGGAGGGCTGTGCAAAGTCACCAGCCTTACTCCCTCCTCACTCTTATCTGAACTGGACACAAGATGGTTGAAAACACACACACACGCGCGCGCACACACACACACACACACACACACACACACGAGTTTGGGTAGAATCAATGAGTCAAACAATCCAAATGAATTTATTAAGCAGTAGCCTGAGAAAGAAAGAAAAGAATTACACTGACGACCAGGCCATCTACTTGGGGAGACCCTCCAAATTCAAAGGAATTTGCATATTTGGCAATCTAGGGAGAAAGATTAAGGTGAAAGGCAACCTTAGACCTGAGCGGTGAAAGTGGATAGAGCATTGGGCCTGGAGTCAGGAAGACTCTTCTTCCAAAGTTCAAATCTGGCCTCAGATACTTACTAGCTGTGTGACCCTGGGCAAGTCACTTTACCCCATTTGCCTCAGTTTCCTAGGCTATAAAATGAGCTGGAGAAGGAAATGGCAAACCACTCCAGGACCTTTGCCAAGAAAACCCCAAATGGGCTCACGAAGAGTCAGACATGACTAAATAATAGCACCAACAAAAATCCTAGACCCACTGGTGATTCAGCTTACAGAGCTGAATTGATTCACTCGTTCGGCATACAACGGTGGCCCTCTCAGCAAGCCAGGGGCACTCAAATAAATGCACCAGAAACGTTTTCCTTGGTGTGAAGCTCTCTCTGGTTCCAAACACCAGTTGGGACTCAGAGCCCTCTCTTGCTACAAAATCTCCATTGGAGTACAGTCAGTTCTCAGTGTAGCAACAGAGGAAACAATGTTGGCATACAATGTAAGTTCTTCAAGGTATTTGGGGGATTTGTTTATATACATGATGCTTGGAGGGGCAGTTGGCATAGAGTTTTGGGATAAGAAAAGTCTGCATCCAGTTCTTGTTTCTGAAACATCCTAGCTTTGTGATTATAGGCAAATATTTAACTTCACAGTGCCCCAGGTAATTCTTTAGGATGACAAATTTGGTGTTGCTCAGTCTTTTTCAGTCAGACTTCATGACCCCTTTTGGGGTTTTCTTGGCAGAGATACTGGAGTGGTTTGCCATTTCCTTCTCCAGCTCAATTTACAGATGAGGAAACAGAGGCAGAGTTAAGTGATTTGCCCAGGATCACCCAGCTAGTACGTATCTGAGGCCAGATTTGAACTCAGAAGGAGGAGTCTTCCTAAATCCAGGCCTGGCGTTCCATCCGCTGTGCCACCTAGATGCCCTCAGATGATGAATGACAGAGGAGTTACTCATTTGAAGCATTACATAGAGTTTCCACATTGGGACCTTCCCATGCAGAATAATCCCAGCTTCCGACCAAAAGATAAAAATAAATTTCCAGCACCTTTGTATGTAGTTCTTTGTATGCAATGGACATTTGTAAATGCTTCTTGAATCGGAGTTAGGAGACTTGGGCAAATCATCAAAACCCTATAGGCCTCTGTCCTTATATATGTTTTTTGTTGTTCATTTGTTTCAGTTGTATCCAACTCTTCATGACCCCATTTGGGGTTTTCTTGGCAAAGATACTGGAGTGGTTTGCCATTTCCTTCTCAGGAAACTGAGGCAAACAGAGTTAAGTGACTTGCTCAGGGTCACACAGCTAGTAAGTATCTGAAGCTGGATTTGAACTGAGGAAGATGAGTTTTCCTGCCTCCAGGCCTGGAACTCTGGCGTGATGTTGCCACCATGTGTTATGCATATCAAACAAGAGAGTTGGGCTGGATGGCCTTTAAATTCTCTTCTGATTCTTAAATTATATCAGTTCTGGGAACACTGAGGTAAGGGATGGGGAGAATGGAGTTAAGGCTAAAAGCAAGGAGTGGAGAGGGCCAACCAAGATAGGTACTATATGACTATAAAGACCAACCAATTGTCTTGTATGGTTGGTAATCAGAGCTTCTTGCCCATTTCCTCAAGCTGGTTGGGTGTTTGGGGTGCAGGAAGGAGACTGACTCCTCCCCTCTTCAAACCACAGAATAGATAGTTTTCATTAAATGTCCAGTCAGAAAAAGCTTAGGGCTCAAGTAAACTGAGGTTTTTTTTTTTAATAATCCAGAATATTAACTGTCTTGATGCAGTTTCAAAAGAGGATGTTCTAACCAATGGCAGCATCATTTAAATAAGTACATGACCTTTCTAGGGTACTAGTTTGAAGGACAATGCTTATTTGAAAGTATAAGCTATGACGTGTTTAAAAAAACTCACCCCCCATTATTTTAGAGTTATGTGTTGTAAACAGTCTTTATAAATAGAGTAGGAAAAATAAAAGCAGGGCTCTACGGATGGCTATAGTCTACCATTACACAGCAAAGTATAGGACTTGTGGTTGAGATGGAAAGGCTTTTTATCCACAAAGAATCTTGTGTATTCAGAGTCAGACTCACCACTGTGTACCTTTGAATTTGGCCAACATTCAAGCCAAAGCTTTTAGGCTTTTTCACATCTGTGAAATAACATTTCAATTCAATTCAGTTACTGGAAGGCAGAAGATCATGGCATCATAGATTTAGAAATGGAAGGAATTCTAGTGGTCATCTCGTCCAACCCCCTCTGAACAGCCGAAATGATTTACCAAGGTCACACAGATAGATAGTGGCAGAGCTCAGGTTCAAACCCAAGTCTTCTCACTTCATGCCCTGCATCTCTCCACAGCACTATCCTGGCTTCCAGACTTTGGGCAGAGGTTATCTTAAGGCCGTTGCAGAGCTGCCCTTTTGGTTTAATCCTGGCTACTTTGGGATGGGGCTTGGAGGCCACTTCCTTTTAGGACTCCAGGGCTACTCTGCCCTGATCCCCTGCATCAAATTTTCCCATCTTTCATGGCCTCCCAGCCATTCTTGGGAAGGAGCGGCCATTGCTTATCTAGTTAGGATGGATGCCTCAGCCTAGCCCCTACCAGACTCTGGGTTTGTAGGTTCCCTCTTCCACAGTAATCTTCTGCCATTAATCAGCATAGAAATGTTGTAGACTTTCATTGTTCCAGAGGACCTACTTGATGCCAAAACCCCTGCCCTAACACCTATATCACCTTTCTCCATCCCTTGAAGAGCAGGGCAATAACCAGCATGCACTCCTCCCATCACTAGACCCAGGGCAGTAGGATCTCTATCCCAGTCTTTCGTAGGGACTGGATAAAGGTCCCTTCTTATCCCTTATTCTACTGTCCTCCACTGTCCTAATTGGAGAGAGCCTCTACTATGCTACCCAGGTCATAACAATAGCATTGCAGCCTTCCATTTACCATGCAGTGGTGTCCATACAGGTGGGACTTTTGATGACAGAGAATCCATTAACTACTGAAAGAAACCACTCCTCTTTTGGATATCTTAATTAGGAAGCTATTTCTCACTTCAGAGTCTTTCTAGAAAATCCACCCTTTACTGCTACTTCTGTCCTCTGGGGCCACATAACATACTAACATTAGCTGACACTTCTGTAGTTCTTACGATGTGCCAGGTGCTGTACTAAGCACTTTACAGTTATTAACTCATTCAATCCTCCCAATGACCCTAAGAGATAGGTGCTATTCTCATCTCCCTTTCTAGGTGAGGAAACTGGAATACTCAGAGGTTAAGTGACTTGCTTAGGTTCACACAGCTAGCATCTGAGGCCATCTTTCAATTCATGTCTATCCTGACTCCAAGCTCCATGCTCCATTCATTGTGCCTCCTAGCTCCTCTCTTGCATGGTAGTGTTTCAAATACACAGACAGAGATGATGCCCTTCCTAAGTCCTTTCTTTTCCAGGCTACATATTTCTATTCAATCAGTCCTCATATGGCATGCTCTCCACTTTCTCTCCATCCTGGATACCTTCTCTGGAGACACTCTAGCTTGTCAATGTTCTTCCTAAAATGTGCTACCCAGAACTAAACACATTATTCTAGGTGTGGTCTGACCAGGGCTTATGATGAATTCCAAAGCAAGAGAGACCTGTTTGAGCAATACAAAAATGTTGCTATTTCTTGTACCAAAATTTGTCCAAAATTGACTGGTTTTTACTTCAAATAACCTGAATTTTGAAGGAGCTTTCCTTTTCACTTTTCTGGATGATTTTCAGCAGCATGCCAAGGGCACAGTTAGAGCTTAGTGAAATTTGTTGGATTGAATCAAATCAGAGGGATAAACACATTTAAGTTATTTGTGTGGTAAATGCATCTCTGAAACAAAAGATATGCTTCATTATCAAATTCATGGCTGCTACAACTTTAAATTAGGAGGGTAAGTGTCTGAGGAATGATTTTAACTCACATCTTCCTGACTCCCAGTCCTCAAACTGGATCCCCTTCACCAACTAATTGCCCACGCTTCAACAAATTGTCAATGTGCTTTTAACAATATGGCACCCAGGACTCAATGCAATACTCCAGATATGATCTGACCAGGGCAGAGTGTATGGGATTATCACTAAATTCACTCACTCACTCATTATTTCAACAAATAGTTATTAAATGTTTACTTTGTGAAGAGCCCTATGCTAACATAGCAGGAGGGTTAAATAAATCTTGTTCCAAGGACACTTATAATGTAGTACTGGGATTCTTAACCTCTTTTGTGCAATGGACCCCTTTAGCTCTCTGGTAAAGGCTAACAGACCCCTTCTTAGAATTTTTTTAATAAATTTGTGAAATAACATACATAGGATTACAAATTAATTATATTAAAATGCAGTCATCTATCTATTCATCCATCTATCTAGCTAGCTATCTTTTTAAAGTTTACAGATATCAGGTTAAGAATACCTGGTCTAGCTGGATTATTAAAAAACAAACATGAAGATGAGCAACATTACATGAGAAGTTGCAAGGTGAGATGCTGTAGTAGGTCTTAGAAGAAGAAAATCATTATTGTCCTGGGAGGTCAGGGAAGGCTTCCTGGAGGAGGTGGCATTTGAAATGGGATTTAGAGACCACTTCTAGGGCTGTATCCCAAAGAAATCATACAAGTGGGAAAAGGACCCGTATGCACAAAATTATTTATAGTGGCTCTTTTTGTGGTGGCAAAGAATTGGAAATTAAGTGGATGCCTATCAATTGGGGAATGGCTAAACAAGTTGTGGTATATAAATGTAGTGGAATACCACTGGACTATAAGAAATGAGGAGTAGATAGACTTCATAATAGCCTGGAAAGACTTACATGATCTGATGCTGAGTGAAGGGAGCTGAACCAGGAGAACATTATACATGATTACAGACACACAGTATCTGTGATGACTAACTTTGATAGATTTGGCTCTTCTCGGCAGTATGAGGTTCTAAGACAGCTCCAAAAGACTCATGATGGAAAAAGCTATGCACAACCAGAGAAAGAATTACAGAGTCTGAATGCAGATTGAGGCAAACTATTTGCTCTTTTTTTCTTCTTTTTTGGTTTTGTTTCTTCTTTCTCATGTTTCATTCCATTGGTTATAATTCTTCTTTACAACATCACTACTGTGTGAATAAGTTTAATATGAAGGTATATGTAGAACCTATATCAGATTACATGCTGTCTTGGGGGGGGAGGGGAGAGGGAAAGGAGGGGAAGAAAAATTGGAATTCAAAAACTTGTGGAACTGAGTGTTATAAAGTAAAAATAAAAATAAATTTTTAAAAAATGGGTAGAGGTTCGGGTAGAGGTTCAGGTAGAGATTCATCCCCCAGGATGAGGGAGAACTTTCTATATGCAGGGGTAAAAAGTGAGCAAAGGTGTGAAACGCACACTCATTATTAAATCTTGGGGAATAATTTAGTTTGGTTAGAGGATAGACTACATTAGAGAGGAGAATAATAGGAAATAAGAATGAAAATACCAGGTGCTGCACATAGTGGATAATTTTGAATGCTGAGGGAAAAATAAACTTTGAATTTTACTCACTTGACCTTAAGGAACCACTGCTATTATATGCTTAAAGTTAGTCTGATCTTGGTATGAAGGATGGATTGGAAAGGAAAGAGTGGAGGCAGGAATAATAAAACTCATCACACATGTATGTATATAGATAACAAATCATTGTATTATGTAATATAGTATAATAAATCATCACATATATGTGTGATAATCAGCATCAGAGATAATCAGCAGAGAGAAGGCATTTAGGAATAAGGGGGTCACTAGTAGAATCCTGAAGGAAGCCAGGGAAGGGAGAATAGAGAGCATTCCAGGGATGGGGGACCATGGACAGAGGAGCCTGGACAAAGGAACAAAGTCAGGAGGTAGAATGTCATGGGTGAGAAACAGGAAGAAGGCCAAGAACAAATTACTCCAAGGTTTGAACATGGGAAGATAGGATGAATGTCACTACCACAGAAGACAACTAGGTGGCACAGTGTATCGATAGAGTGCCAGGCCTGGAGTCAGGAAGACCTAAGTTCAAATCTGGTCTCAGACACTTACTGGCTGTGTGACCCTGGGCAAGTCACTTAGCCATGTTTGCCTCAGTTTCCTCATCTGTAAAATGAGCTGGAGAAGGAAATGGCAAACCACTCCAGTATCTTTGCCAAGAAATGCCCCAAATGGGGTCATGAAGGGTTAGACATGACTGAAAAATAACTAAACAATAACAACACCACAGAAGGAGTGAAGGAAAAGTAGGAGTACATTTATGGGAAAGATAATAAGGTCCATCTGAGAGATGTTGAATTTGAGTGACAATGGGCCAGATAGTGACACTGGGAGCTCAGAAGAGAGGTCAAACCTAGAGAGAAACATTTGGAAGTCATTAGAATAGACATGGTAGTTAGAAAGAGCTATGGAAGCAAATGAGATTGACAAGAGACAGAAAATAGAAATATAGGAGTAGACCAAAGATAGACCTGTGGACTTTATCCAAGGAAAAGTGGGACTGGACACCTGGATTCCCTGCTCTGTCTCTAACCAGCTATATTATCTAAGGCAGCTCATGGAACCTCAGTATGACTGAGTTCTTTCATTTTTATAGTATTTTAATTTTTCCCAATTACATGTCAAGACAATTTTTAATATTCATTTTTACAAGATTTTGAGTTCCAAATTTTTCTCCCTCCTTCCTCTCCCATCTTCCTAAAATGGTAGGTGATTCGATGTAGGTTATACATGTGCTATTATCTAAAACATATTTCCATATCAGACATAGTTGTGAAAGAAGAAACAGATCAAAAGTAAAAGCATGAAAAAGAATAAAGCAAGTTAAAAATATGCTTCCATCTGCATTAAGAGTCTATCAGTTTTTTATCTAGATGTGGATAGCATTTTCATTTGTGAGTCCTTTGTACTTGTCTTGGATCATTGTGTTGCTGAGAAGAGCTGAGTCATTCATAGTTGGTCATCACATAATGTTGCTGATACTATGTTTTCCTGGTTCTGCTCATTTCACTTTGCATCAGTCGTATGAGTCTTTCCAAATTTTTCTGATATCTGCCTGTTCACCATTTCTTATGGAACAATAGTATTCCACAACATTCATATACTGTAACTTGTTCAGCCATTCCCCAATTGATGGACATCCTCTCAGTTTCCAATATTTTGCCACCACAAAAGAGCTGCTATAAATATTTTTGCACATGTAGGTCCTTTTCTGTTTTTATGATCTCTTTGGGTTATAGACCTAGAAGGGTATGCACAGTTTGGTTGCCTTTTGGGCATAGTTCCAAATTGCCCTCCAGAATGGTTGGATCAGTTCAAAACCCTACCAACAATGCATTTGTGTCCCAATTTTCCCACATCCATTCTAGCATTTATCATTTTCTTTTTTTGGCATAATTGTTAATCTGATAAGTTTGAGGTGGTATCTCACAGTTGTTTTAATTTGGATTTCTCTAATCAAAGGTGATTTAGAGCACTTCTTCATATGCCTATAGATAGCTTTGATTTCTTCATCTAAAAACTGCCCATTCATATCCTTTGAACATTTATCAATTGGGGAATGGCTTGTATTCTTATAAATTCGACTCAGTTCTCTAAATATGTGAGAAATGAGGCCTTTAGCAGAGATACTCACTTTAAAGATTGTTTCCCAGCTTTCTGCTTTCCCTCTAATCTTGGTTGCATTGATTTTCTTTGTATAAAAGGTTTTTATTTTAATATAATCAAAATGATATATTTTACATTTTATAATGCTCTCTATCTCTTGTTTGGTCAAGAATTCTTCCCTTCTCCATAGATCTGACAGGTAGACTATTCCTTGCCCTTCTGATTTCCTTATGGTGTCTCCCTTTATGTCTAAATCATGTACCAATTTTGACCTTATGTTGGTACACAGAGTGAGATGTGGGTCTATACCTCACTTGTGTCCTACTGTTTTCCAGCATTCCTTGCAGTTTTTGTCAAATAGTGAGTTCTTATCCCAAAGGTTGGGGGCGGGGGAGGTCTTTGGGTTTATCAAACACTGTGGTCATTGACTACTGTGTCTTGTGTTCTTAACCTATTCCACTGATCCACCACTTATTTCTTAGCAAGCACCAAATAGTTTTGATGATTACTGTTTTATAATATAATTTGAGATCTGATATTTCTAGGCTACCTTCCTTTGTATTTTTTTTCATTAATTTCCTTGAATTTTGTTATTTTTTCTAGCTTCATTAAATAAATTTTTGGTAATTTGATTGGCATGGTACTGAATAAGCAAATTAATTTAGGCAGTATTGTCATTTTTATTATATTGGCTTGGCCTACCCATGAGCAATTGATATTTTTTTCCAAGTGTTTAGATCTGCCTTTATTTGTGTGAAAAATGTTTTGTAATTGTGTTCATATAGTTCCTGGGTTTGTCTTGGCAGGTAGATTCCCAAATATTTTATATTGTTTACAAATATTTTAAATGGAATTTCTCTTTCTATCTCTCGTTGCTGGGCCTTGTTCATATGAAGAAGTGCTGATGATTTATGTGGATTTATCATATCCTGCAACTTTGCTGAAGTTGTTGGTTATTTTAAGTAGTTTTTTAGTTGATTCTCTAAGTATACCATCATATCATTTGCAAAGAATGATAGTTTTATTTCCTCATTGCCTATTCTAATTCCTTCAATTTCATTTTTTTCTCTTATTGCTATAGCTAACATTTCCCGTACAATATTGAATAAT
>CM053623.1:202815906-202833058 GCA_028646595.1 Phalanger gymnotis
CTCTTCTTGTTATTAAAGTATTGAGATTAAATGATTCACTCAGTATCACAAAGACAATGTGGGTCCAAGACAGGACTTCGACCCAAGTCTTCTTGGTTATGAGGCCAGCTCTCATTCATTGCACCCTACTGCTTCTCATATTAAAAGAAATTAAATTTTATTACTTTCAATTGTTCAAACTAGGCTTAACAAATTATCTTCTGGCATGGTTTTCATGTAAAAATGTGTGATTGGCAATTAGCATATCAGCTGTTTAAAAAGTGCTTGCAACAATTCTCTTAAGTAGTTAAATCATATTCCCTTGCATTTTGCTTTTTAATTGATTTTTCCCAATCCCTTGGAAAAGTAAACTTGAGTGGGAAGACCTATGCACATTTTCAAACAATCTGCATTTGTGTGGGTGTCAATTATTAAGATTTCGATGAATTTGGAAACCTTTGGTGTCATTTTGCTGACTAGTACTGAAATACTCTTATGATTCTCTTCTGTTTGCTAAGATAATGACAATTTACAATGAAGAAATAGGCTAGATGATCATTAAGGGTCCTGACAACTGTAAAATTTGATGAATCTATAACTCTTCTGGTTTTATACATCTGCTTCTTCTCGCTTCTTATCCAACTCCTATTCCTTTGTTTGGGGCACTTTGACCCCCACCTCTAAGTTCAGTATCAATCCCAGGCCATTGGACCAAGTTGTCCCTTTGGCAGAGGAAATATAAAACCCCTAAACCCATAAATCTGAAGTTTACCATGATTCGATTCACTACTGCTCTTCTCACTACTGATCTTGGTAATCTGGTCCAAGCAACTGGACTTTTGTCATGTTCCTTGCAAGGATGCCCCTGTTAAAAGGGAGCCTGTCTCACTCTCCTCTGCTTGAGTCCCTGCCAAGTAACTCAGTTCCTTTGAGATTGGGATTCTGTCTTGCTCCCTCTAGGTGTCCTGGGAGCTCTGCATCTTTATTATTGAACCATTCCTGAGGCCAGACTAATAGGATCACCATGGGCTCATTTTTGAATTGAAAGGGATCTTAGGGGCTGTCTAGTTCAATGCTTCTCTTTATTTTATACATAAAAGTCATGCCAGAAGATACTTTGTTAGGCCTACTTGGAATAATTGAAAGTAATAACATTTAATTTCTTCTAATAGAAGAAGCAGCAAAGTGCAATGAATGCAGAGCTGGTCTCATAACCAGGAAAAGTCCTGGTCCTGGTTATGCGTACATAACCAATGCATAACTTGCGTTGAAGTCCTCCTGTCTTGGACCCACATTAGATTTGTGATCCTGTGTTCTGGGCCTGGAGTCAGGAAGACTCATCTTTCTGAGTTCAGATCCAGCCTCAGACACTAGCTGTGTGACCCTAGAGAAGTCACTTAACCTTGCTTGCCTCAGTTTCCTCATTTGTAAAATGAGCAAGAGAAGGAAATGTCAAACTGTCAGACATGACTAAAACAACTGAACAACAAACACTTCGATAATAATAAAAGTTAGCACTGATGAGGAAATTGAGAAAGAGAGAGGGTGAGTGACTGCCTGTGGTCATGCATCTGGAAAGTGTCTGAGGCAGGACCGAAATTCATCTCTTCCTGATCCGAGTTCAATCCAGTGTCCGCTGTGTCAATGAAACTATCCCACTCTTGGCTATGGGGTCTACCTGTTGCCAACTGCCTTTCTGCCTGGATTTCTGTCTATTGCCTGATGTCAGTTCAGAGAATCATAGACCTACCTCTGGAAAGGACCTTAGAGGTTATCTAGTCTTCATTTTGCAAATAGTGAAGGTGAGGCTTAGGGACTTAGCCAACTTTGCATAGGTAGCCAAGTGGGATTTGAACCCAGATCTTCCCATTTTCAGGTTAGTGCCTACGTTATACCTTTGTTATTATTTCAGTTGTGTCCAACTCTTCATGACCCTCTTTGGGATTTTCTTGGTAAAGATACTGCCACATCCTGCTCCAGCTCATTTTACAGTTGAAGAAACTGAGGCAAACAAGATTAAATGATTTGTCCCCGGTCAACAGCTTGGTCAGAAATTGAAGACACCAAAGTCATCCAATACACCCCAGGCCATCTCCAGTCATCTTGACTTTTGTCTTGTCACTGCACTTTGAATGACTGTGGAGAAGAGAGTGGGGCTTATGACTTTGCACAGCTCTGCCTCACTTAAATCCAATTCACATGCCAGTCAAGATATCATTTGTGATGTCATAGGTCTTCTTTGAAAGGAAAGATGAATGACAGCAAAAAGAACAATGGATTTGGAGTCTTTAGACCTCTACTTATACCTCTGTAATCAAATCTGTTTCCTTTTATTAAACTAAGGGAACTGCACTAGAACAGGTTTTATTTTAAATTTTTTTTTTGTCATGAACCCGTAGGTGTCACAGTGGAGTTGAAGACCAGGGTTCAAATCCTGCCTCAGATACTTACTTGCTATGTGAATCCTGGCAAATCACCAAGCCTCTGTCTGGCTAAGTTTTCTTAACTGTAAAATGGGAATGATAATAGTACCTCTCCCTGGGTTATTGTGAGGCTAGAATGAAATCATATTTGTAAAACATTTTGCAAACCTTAAAAAGAACTATATAAATGTAAGTTGTCATTATTAAACTATTTTTCAGATTTGCTAGTCACTCACAGGGCCCAGAGGGGACTAGAACATAGGAAAGAAGTTTGTTTGTTTGTTCCCTTGGGGAAGCTAGAGCATATAACCCTGTCTGTGGGGGGATGGTATGGTGGTGTGGACAGCCAGCAATAGCATTAGGGTACTAGGTGCTTGGGAGACTTAGGAAAGGACCAGCAGAGGATAAACGAAACCGTGTGCCTCAAAGACATGCTTGACCCATTTCACCATTTGGCTGAGGCTATTCCTGGTGGAAGGAGACAGCCATAGGAAACATTAACCTCTAAGATAATCACACTTAGGTGTGAAGATCTTTTAAGAGTGTTTTCCTCCTCCTGATCGATTTCCCTGCCAGCTTATTTTTTTTTACCTGTTCTTGCTCTCTTTCCCTTTAGTAAAGGTCCTGATTTCTGCCTCTTATATCAACCCCATCTTTTAGATTTTATCTACTCTTATCTTCCATCTACTAATCAATAGCTTAGCTGGGTATGCAGAAAAATAACATTTTCATTCAAACACTAATTCCTAATGATACAGGAATTATATGTAATAATATATACATAAGTAATATGTATGTAACCCTAATTTCAGTTCCATAGCAACCACCTCAGATTCATGTCCTTTCTAATGTAGCCTTTTAAAGAGACCCACTAGATTTTAAAAAAAAGATGTTTTATGAGTGGTTCAAAGAGCATAAAAGCAATTTTAATTATAGGAGATGTTTCAGGATTTTTACCTTATGTACTGACTCAGGGATAGAACACCGGGCCTAGAGTCAGGAAGACATGAGTTCAAATCTGGCCTCAGATACTAACTAGCTGTGTGACCCTGGGTAAGACACTTAACCCTGTTTTCCTTAGTTCCCTCATCTATAAAAATGAGCTGGAGAAGGAAATGGCAAGACATTGCAGTACCTCTGCCAATAAAACCTCTTTTGGAGTCACAAAGAGCCAGACAGAACTGAACGACTGAACAATGACAAATGACTTAGAAACTAGCTCAGATTATAGTTATGGTTCCATTGTCCTGGCATTATTTTCACTTCAGACCACAGGAGAGCAAATTTTGGAATGGTTCAGGATATAAAGGATATGCCAGATAGTCTTGTTCTTTGCTTATTTCCTCTAGCTTTGGAAGTTTGTAGCAGTTATCAAATTCTTGTTTAGAAATCAGTATAATCTGAAGCCATTTGGGGAAAGGTAAGAGTCTAATAATCATTTCAGAAATATTTGTTTAGGAAAAAAAAACCAATATACACAAAGTCTGCAATAATATAAAAATCCCACAAGAACACTAAAACAAGTGTAATTTTGATTCATAATGGGTTGAATTCACTCCTTTTGGCTTGACTCAGTGTGAACACTTTAATAGAAACATCAGAACTGAGTGTGAATAGCAACTGTTCACCTCCTAAAATTAATCAAATCATGAAGGGGTTCAGAACTACCCCAGAGGGCTCTAGTACAGACTCTGTAGGAACACTTTTTTATTCATTCAAGGAAGTATACAGGCCTTGCTCATACTCTGTTCTGGTTGTTTGATTCCATCAAAAATGTTCTCACCTCATCAAGGGATCAGAGCTTGATCAAGGTGATTTCCACCTCACCCTGATATTTGCAAGGAAAATGTTGAATAATTACAGTTATTCAACTGTATTCATATATATATGTATGTATAATATACAGTCATTATAATGACCTGTCTTGGCCAGGAGAACAAATAAGGAAACCCCTCTTTTCCTTGGAGAGGTGAAAGACTATGAGTGTAGAATGTTGTATATCTCGTACTCTGTTATTGTTGACTTGTTTCAGTCCTATCCAACTCTTGGTGACCCCATTTGGGACTTTTCTTGGCAAAGATACTGGACTGGTTTGCCATTTTCTTCTCCAGATCATTTTAAGATGAGGGACTGAGACAAACAGGGTTAAATGACTTGCTCAGGACCAAACAGTCAGTGTCTGAGGCTGGATTTGAACTCATGAAGATAAGTCTACCTAGTTCCAAGCCCAGTACTCTACCACTGTACCACCTAGCTGCCTATATCTCATATATATATTGTCGGATATGACTTTGCTGCCTTTGCTTAATAGTTTTCTGTTTTCCTTCATTATGAGGGACAGATCAATAGCAGGGATTGAGTGAAGTGGGAAGGACTTTCCCTGGAAACAACAGTGATGTACATAAAAGCAAAAGGGATCAAACATTTAAAAAGAGATATTTGGGCAGGATGTCATTTAAAAGGTTTTGGCAAGGTCCCTTGGTTAAACTCAGGTATTACGAATTACTAACATTATATAATTTTCCATTGTTCACTGTTGTACAAAATTGAGGCAAATGAGATTATATGGGCATGGTGTCCACAATTATCAACATGCCCTAGAGTTGTTTTTGTAAGCTGCCAGAGAACTGACCATGGTATATTACGTGATTCTTTTGGCTCACTCAGTTAGCAGATACTAACCAAGATCTTTGAATGGGTAGACAGAGCCAGGCTGACACAGTGCTGCTATTTAATCATTTTATGTATAGTGATGCAACAGATATGAAGTAAAATATAGAACTGATAAAAATGGTTTCCATCAACATGTTTTTTCTGAAAGTAAAATAATTTCTTCCTAAAATTTTTATTAACCAACTTTGTCCCCTTCATCACTGTTCCTTACTCTAATAATGGTATGAAAATTCTTAAAGAGAAAACAAAGCATCTGGTTCCATTGATTTCATTTCTAGATTCCAGCCTAGCCTTCATACTCAAGGCTTTCGTAAATTATCCCTCACATGCCTCTGTACATTTCAGAGAGGAGATGGAGTGGAGAATCAGATATTCAGTATACATATACGAAAGAGGTACATTTTTGAATCTGTAAAGAGATTTCTACTCATAAACCCAAATCCATCGAATTTTATTATTAGATCAGTATTACATTTATGGAGAAAAATTTCTGATCCAGAGGGAGGGAAAAATCACATGAATGCAACAAATCCATTAAAATCACATATTCAAAGGCAAATGATAACTTTAATGAAAAAATATTGCGAAGCTGCAAAAGAGAATGAGTCCAATGCAAAATGCTAGAAGTTCTATTGATTGTGATGGGAGATACTGAAGAGAGAGGCATTGCTCTGTGGTTCCCAGGCTCTGGTACCAGCAAAGGAACAAAGTAATGGAAGAATTTTATCATTCTCTTGAAGTCTACATAACTCTTCCCTTACAGTCTTATCAAATTGTCAAAAGCTCTGAACCCTCTCCTGCTGCATCCTTTCCAATTTATAAATTGGGAAAACAAATGCTTATCTTTCTGGACAAAAACATTAAGACAAAATTACCTTTTAAAATGATTATTTCATTATAAATAAGCTCTGAGGTAGCTAGGCATCACAGCAAATAGAGTGCAAGCCTGGAGTTAGGGAGAACTAAATTCAAATCCAGCCTCAGACACTTACCAGCTATGTGACCTTGGGCAAGTCACGTAACCCTGTTTACCTCAGTTTTCTCCTCTGTACAATGAATTGGTGAAGAAAATGGCCAACTACTCCAGTGTCTTTACCAAGAAAATCCCACATGGGATCGTGAAGAGTCAGACATGACTGAAATGGCCGAACAGCAACAGAGCAAAATAAGCTCTGTCCATTTTATTCTCCCTCTCTTCCCTTCTCTGTTTTGTTAAGGTCAGTACTGGAATTCTGATAAAACTGTCCAACCACTTGCTGAGGTTTTCTTCAAAGACCTCTTAGCCCTGTTGAGGGAGGTTGATTGTTAGCCTTTCTTTTCCCTTGTTTCTTGTTAAGATTGTCTTCCATTTTATTTATAGAATCCCAGCTCTAGAGCTTGAAGGGACCTCTGAGGCCATCTTGTCTGATCCTCCCATTTTACAGAAAACGAAACTGAGACTTAGGAAAGTTAAGTGAATTGCCTGAGGTTGCATAGGGAATTAGCATCCCGTGGCACCATGTGAACACAGGTCCTCTAACTGTGGAGTCAATATATTTTTCTATAGTGCCACAAGCTGGAAGTAGACACACTGGACTTTTTCCAGAGTCTGAGTAAGCCAAAAAGCATTGGACAGGGAGAAAGGCAAAGATATGACAGAGAAAGGAGGGTAACTAGGAGAGTGACAAGTGATAAAAACCAGAGAAGAATCATGGGGAGAGTTATCAGATTCAAAAGACTATAAAAGCAAATTTAATCTATTAAATTAGCTTCTGGATTTTATCCTGGTAGGCAATGTAATGAGGGAATCGAGTGTTGCCCATAGGAGGCTAGTTTTGAATATTACCAGCTATGTAAACATGGAATTGTTATTTTAATCCTCAGTTTACTCTCTAGTAAAACAAAATATTGGTATCTACCTCACAGGATTGTTATGAAGCACAGATGAAATAATGCATGTAAAGTACTATATAAGCATCAGCTGTTATAAATGCTATAATTTTGTTATTGTTGATTTTTTTCATTTGTGTTTGACTTTTCATGACCCCACAGATTACAGAGCACACCAGGCCCTTCTCTCCTCCACTATCTCTCGAAGTTTGTCCAAGCTTATGTTCGTTGCTTCCATGATAATATCCATATCATCCTCTGCCATCCTCTTTTCTTTTGTCTTCAATCTTTCACAACATCAGGGTCTTTCCCGGAGTCCTGTCTTCTCATCACATGGCCAAAGCATTTAAGCTTCAGCTTCAGTATTTGTCGTTCCAATGAGTAGTCTGAATTCTTTAAGTATTGATTGACTTATTTGATTTTCTTGCTGTCCAAGAGACTCTCAAAAGTCTTCTCTAGTACCACAATTTGAAAGTGTTGATTCTGTGGCACTCAGCTTTCCTTATAGCCCAGCTCTCACATACATTACTACTGAAAAAACATAGATTTGACTATATAGACCTTTGTCAGTATGGTGATATTTCTTCTTTTTAGTATGCTGTTCAGATTTGCCATAGCTTTTCTTCCAAGGAGCAAGGATCTTTTAATTTTGTGACTGCAGTCATCATCTGCCCATGCATCATCTTTTAGCCTGAGAATAATAAATCTGGTACTGCTTCCACTTCTTCTCCATCTGTTTGCCAGGTAGTGATGAAACCAGTTGCCAAGATCTTAGTTGCTGTTGTTTTTTAATGGTAGGCTTCAAGCCAGCTTTTACACTCTCTTCTTTCATTCTCATGAAAAGGCTTCTTAATTCTTCTCTACTTTCTGCCATCAGAGTAGTATTAGCTAGGTATCTGAGATTGTTGATATTTCTCCTGTCAACAATAATTCTAGCTTTTGATTCATCCAGCCTGTCATTTTGCATGATGTACTCTGTATATATGTTAAACAAATAAGGTGACAATACACAGCCTTGTTGTACTCTGTTCCCAATCTTAAACCAATCAGTTGTTCATGTTAAGTTCTAACTGATGCTTCTTGACCCACATACAAGTTCCTTATGAAACAAATAAGATGATCTGGTACT
This sequence comes from Phalanger gymnotis, assembly GCA_028646595.1. NCBI lineage: Eukaryota > Metazoa > Chordata > Mammalia > Diprotodontia > Phalangeridae > Phalanger > Phalanger gymnotis. The sequence continues at coordinate 202,823,980 of CM053623.1, forward strand.
CCCATCTCTTTGAGGACTTGCCACATTTTGTTGTGATCCACACAACACAGCTGAAGGCTTTAGTGTAGTCGGTGAAGCAGAAGTAGTTGCTTCTCTGTAACCCCCTTGCTTTCTCCATAATCCAGTCAATGTTGGCAATTTGGTCTCTGGTTCCTCTGCCTCTTTGAAAACCAGCCTACTCTTCTGGTAATTCTCAGTTCACATATTGCTGAAGCCTAGCTTGTAGAATTTTGAACATAACCTTGCTGGCATGTGAAATGAGCACAGTTGTTTGGTGATTTGAACATTCTTTGGCATCGCCTTTCTTTAGGATTGGGACATAAACTGATCTTTTTCAATCCAGTGACTACTGTTGAGCTTTTCAAATTTGCTGGCACATTGAGTGTAGCACTTTAATTTTATATATTATAGGATTTTCCCTCCTAAATCACTGACTTGTCATGGTGGAGGGGAAATTCTATAATAGCAAAATTCAATATATTAGGTCATCAAAAAATTATCCTTTACCTGTATGTATGGCAATTTCCATTCAGTCCCTTTTTCTATTGTAATATTTGTCTTCTCCTATACACCAGAACATAGCAGAAATCAATACTCACAGAATAATTCATCAAAATTCTTTTAGAAATCTTTGTAGCTAGGTATGGTGGGGTATGCCTATAATCCTGGCTACTTGAAGATATTAAAATTATTGCATGGTTTGAGTTCTTAAGTTCTGAGAGGTAGTAAGGCTAAAGCCAAACAATATCGATACTATCTGGCACTAATATAGTGAGCCCTCACAAACAGAGTGGAGACACATTAGGCTGCCTGAGGCTGGGAAAAGGAAAGAAGGAGGAAAGGGAGGAGGGAAGGAAGGAAGAGAGGGAGAGAGGGAAGAAAGAGGGAAGATAGAAAGAAGAAAGGAAGGATGGAAGGAGTGAAGAAAGAAGGAAGGAAAGAGGAATGAAGGGAGGTAGGAAAAGAAGGAATGAAAAAAGAATAAGAGGGAGGGAAGAAGGGAGGGAAAGAGGAATGAAGGGAGAGAGGGGAAAAGAGGGAGGAAGGGAAAAATGAGGGAAGGAGGGAAAGAGGGAAAAAGGAAAGAAAAGAATGAAAAAAAGAAAAAGAAGGGAGGAGGAATTAAGGGAGGGAGGGAATAAGGAAAAGAAGAAGGGCAGAAAGGAGGGAGAGAGGAATGAAGGGAAATTTCTGTCATTATTCCACTACTTTTATGGTGGAAAATGATGATCGTTTCTTTCTGTTTGACAGTTGCTTGGTTATTGCTCAGTTACCATGCTTATTTATATATTGAACCAATGTATTATTTAGCTTCTTTGTGAAATTTGACATTTTATTTATCCTCCTCAGGAAGAAATGCCCCTGAAAGTTTGCCAATAACTTCTCAGTTGAGCCCTAAAATCTCTGTCCCTCTGAAGCTACTCTGTTTGTCTCTTGCTGTTATCAGCTTTCACCAAGCACCAGAGGTTATTTTGAATTCCTCCACTAACTCTTAGGGGCAGCTAGGTGGTATGGTGGATAGAGAGCTGAGTATGGAGTCAGGAAGACTCATCTTCATGAGTTCAAACCTGGCCTCAGATTCTTACTAGCTGCGTGACCCTAGGCAAGTTATTCAACCCTGTTTGCCTCAGTTCCTCAATCTGTAAAAAGGAAATGGCAAACCACTCCAGTATCTTTGCCAAGGAAATCTCTTTTGGGGTCATGAAGCATCAGACAGGACTGAAAAAAAACTCAACAATAAGACTAACTCATAGGGAAACTGAGACTTAGGGAAGTTAAGTGACTTCCCCAAGGTCATATAACTAACTAGCACCAGAGGCATGATTTTGAACACTGATTTCCTGACTATTGAGCCATTGCTCTTTCTACTGTGCCACAATGGAGAAATGTGTACACCCTAGCCTTAGAGCAGATTTTCCCCAAAATCTGAGTAACCAATAAATCCATCAATAAATATATCTTCTTTTAATTCACAAGGAATTCTGGAAACTCAGAGGTGGAAGGCAGATGGTTTTTTTCTCAGTCCTCATCCTTCTCATCTGTTTTTTGTGCTACCTGACCACACTTTTCTTCTAGATTCTCTTCTTTCTCCTACTTTTCCTCTTAACAGTTTAATCACTCCTTCATGGTCTTCTTTTCTAGTTCATTGTCACTGTTACCTTTTCCTTGGCCATAGATGTTCCCCAAGGTTCCTTTCTCTTCTGTTTCTATACTTTCTCTTATGGTGACTTCATCAGCTCACATTGGTTCAATCATCATTTCAGCAGAGAGGGGACAAGGACCTAAATGAGTATAGTAGCTATGTCAGTGATGAGAAGAGACATAATGATAGAAATTACAAGATTGGGCAGTTGACTGGAAATGTAAGGTTAGTTAGAGTGGAGAGTTGAAGATATCACCTGGTATTCTAACCCAGGAACCTAGAAGATGTAGTGCTGTGATAGACAGATTTGGAGGAGAGTTCAGATTTTTTTTTGGAAGGAGATAATGAATTATTTCAGATTTGCTGATTTTGAGATGCCTATAGGAAATCCAGTTAGAAATGTCTACTAGGGAGTACATGATGTACAGATGAACCTCAAGAGAGAAAGACTAGATATATAGATCTGCATAGAATGATAAGGGAGCTCATGAAAGCTTTTTATGTCATCGAGTGAAAGAATTTAGAGAGCCCAGGACGGAACTAGTTGGACATGACACAGACTGAGATTCGGCAAAGGAGATGAAGAAGAAACAGTCAGTCAGGTAGGAGAATAATGAAGAGAGAACAATGTCATGAAAACCCTTAAATGACGAAAAAAAAAATAGAAATATCGAAAATGAAAAAAAGAGGTAAAGAATTGAAACAAAACACTAATCGACAAATAAAAGTAGGAGAGGTTTTTTTAAAAGGAAAAAACTAATAAAACATGGAAACTCTATTAGCTTATTCCAAAAAAGAGGAAAACCAAATTGCCAAAATAAAATAATAATTAGTAACAGATGAAGAGATGTAAGAAATTATAAGAAACTAATTTATCCAATAATATTCCAAACAAAACTGCTAACTTAAATGGAATGGAATATAAATGGCATGGCATATAAATGGCATATAAAATGCCTAGTTAAAAGAGCAATAACAGTAAATTTAAATAACCCAGTCTCAAAAAAGAAGAAACTGAACAAGTTATAAGTGAACTCTGAAAGAAAAAAGCACTAGGCAGGCTTAGGAATGAATTATATTAACTATTCAAAAAACAATTAACTCCAATATTACATAATTTCCTCCAAAAATAGGGAAAGCATTCTATCAAACTTCATCTATGAGGCAAATGTGCTCATCTTCACTAGTGAAGATGAACAGGTAAAGCAAAAACTCTGGACTATATGACTAATATCTCTAATGACTCTCAATGCGAAAACGTTGAATTACAAGCAAAGAAGAATATACGCCATTACCATGTTGGATTTATACCTAGAATACATGGTTGGTTCAATATGAGAGAAACTATAAATGAATTAAAATACATTAATAATAATAATAAAACTATAATATATCAATTGACACTGAAAAGGCTTTTGGCAAAATATGATGAACATTTATGCTAAAACAGTTAAGAAACATGTTAATAAATGGACCTTTTTCCATAAAATGATAAACCTCATCTATGTAAAACAAAGAACCAGCATAATCTGTAATAGAGAAATGCTAAAGTCCTTTCCAATAAAGTCAGAGGTTAAAAAAAAGGATGTCCGCTGCCATAACTCTTACTTGATAAAGTACAAGTAATACTAGCTATGACGATAAAACAAGATAAAAAATTGAGGGAATGAGTGTAGGCAGGGAAGAAACATTATTACTGTTTGCATATGATGTGATGGTTTACTTGGCAAGTCTTAGAGAGTCAACTAAAAATTCAGTTCATAAAAATAGATATAAAAAAATTCATAAAATAATCAGGTTTTTTCGGTAGATTTTTTTCTAGCAGATTCTACCAGCAGGAAGAGACAGAAAATAAATTTTTTTCAATATAACTACAGAATATACGAAACAGAGAGTCTTATTGCCAAGATACACAAAGTAATTATGTGAATACATCTATGAAACACTCTTTAGATAAATAAAGGAAGACAAGAAATTAGAGATTAATGGCTTATGGTTGGGTCATGGTAATATCATAAAATGACAATATTAACCCCAAAATAATTTACAAATACCAATAATAATTTACAGGTACCATTAAAACTAACAAAGTGCTATATTATAAAACTCAATAAAATAATAAAATTCATCTGAAAGAACAGAAAATAAAGGTTCTGAAGAGAAACTCTGGGAAAATAATATGCAAGAGAAGGCAGCTGCTAGTACCAGACCTTAAATTGTAGCACAAAGCAGTTTTAACCTTTACACTATCTGGGTTTGGATAGTGAAGATGAAAATGAAAGGAAAGGGTACTTATTCCCTCCTCTGGCCCCTATCCTTGAATAATGGGTGTTACTGGCTGGGTCCAGATTCTCCTTTTCTCCTCCTCACAGAGAATTCCCACTCCCTAATCACTGTCCTTGATCCCGTCATTGCAGAGAGCTTCCTCTTTGCAAGGCAGACAAGGGAAAGCAATCAAGTAAGAAACAGCACTCAACAACCCAGCTTCCTCCTAGACAACAGTGGCTGACTCACTGGAGCCTAATGATTGCAGAGAGAAAAAAGCCTTAGATAAAGCTTTTTCTTCTTTGTGGAATTTATAAAAATCATTTAAAAAAATTAACAAGATTCTCTATCATTTGCTCAGCTCTTAGCCACAATGGGATCCTAGCATTTTAAATATCAGACCTCTATCTCTTTTTTATATACCAATCCTAGTCACTGAATTTCTCTCTTTTGTGACCCCCTCCCCTACAAGTTATTAAACAAAAGCAGTTATGCCCAATCATAATTCTACATCTAACATAAACTGGCTATAAAGTCCTAATTAAATTAGGAATCATAAACAAACAGCAAATTTTGGATTCAATGTCTGCTATCTGTAGTCAGAGGAAGACGTCAGATAGAAGTTAAAGTACTTCACTGCCTTTCTCAGATGTCTGAGATAAAATTTCAGCTAAACTCAATAGCTTCCAGCTCTTCAGAGTCTGAACAGACAGAAAAAGTAGCCAAGAAGGTAAATCATCTCAATATTCATCTCTAGCTCCCTGATCGACTTTCCTTTCTCTCTCCACACAGTCACTCGCTTAACTCCATTCAGATCACATGCTTAGTGTTTCTTTCTCTCAAAAAGAAAGGAATAGAATAGGAAGGAAAAGAACAGGAAAAGAAAGCCACAACCTTATAACTATAACTATTCATTATATTGCAGTGGCACTCTGTTCAGAATTCACAATTACCTCTTAGTCATTCCCAGGATAAGAAGAAACAACACTGTCTGCCTGCAACTACATTTCTTAGAAACTCTTGGAGCTAGGCATTGGAAATACCACTCTGACTAAAGAAACTTTTCTCTAAGAGCCCCTACACAATGAACCCCAAAATAAAATTTAATTGGTTAAAAAAACAAGAGCCAGAAGCAATTGAACATAGAAGCAGAGTGTTCAAAAAACCCAAGGTTACCAACTATTGGGATAATGACTCCTTATTTGATAAAAACTGTTGGAAAAATTGGAAATCAGTCTGGCAGAAATTAAATTTAGACCAGCATCTCACACACTATCCTACAATGAGCTCCAAGTGGACACATAACCTAGTTATAAAAAGTATATGCCATAAACAAATTAAGGAAGAAAGGAGGCCATTACTTTTCAAAACCATCAATGAGGAAGAGTTCTCGATTTGTCAACCAGTCAATAAACATTTACTATGGTCTTACTATTTGCCAGACATTATGCTTAGGGCTGGTAATACAAAGAAAGGGAAAAAAACAGTCATAGAGAGGAGAGTGAAGTGCTATGTGTGAAGAATAGTGAAAAGTCTGCGTGAGTTAGATTGTAGAGTTCAGGAAAGAGAGAAATCAGTCTGGAAAGGTAATTATGGGCTAAGCTGTGAAGGTCCTGGAAAGCCAAACAGAGGAGTTTATATTTATCCTAGAGGTAATGTAGAGTCCTTAGTATTTATTGAGTAGGGGAGTGACTTGTTCAGATCTGTGTTTAAGGAAAATCACTTTTGCCACTATGCTTTTTATTGGAAGAAGCTTAAAAGTAATTTATTCTAACCCTATCATTTTCTAGATGATGAAACTGAGATCTAAAATTCTTGTCCTGTGAAGGTAACTCTTATTGAAATAAAGGCATCTTTGAGTAGGTAGGAGGTTACTCTCTTGCCCCATTACTGGGACTTTTCAATTTGTTCAGTTCTATCAGCTGGGTCACAATAAATCCTGGCTGCTCCAGTCATGCTACATGACTGACTGACATTGGCTCTGTTTTTAGAGTTACTTTTATAAAATAGTTTCCATGACAGAAAGAATAAGATGTGAGGGCAGGAGAAGAAAGGGTTAAAGGTCCCAGGCAGCGGCTACAGCTGGGTATCATTAGGAATAATCAAGCCTCTTCTAGCATAAAAAAGCAACAGGAAGGGGGAGGGAGAGACAAAAGAAGATTTCTCTCCCTCGTGTCCCCTCACTTAAATCATTCTACTCTGTAAGAGGGGAAATGTTTGATGTGTCTTTTAGAATACAAATGAGCCTCAGAGTTTCACAAGTCTTCGAGGTGGCAAGTTGGATGAATTGCCCAAATGATTACATCATCAATAGGAGAAACAGCAGATCCCAACCAGCTGCCCAAGAAGCCTTGGAATTAAAAAACAGATTTAGGAATGATGCTTCTCAGCCTTAGCATCAAAGCCCATTGTTGGAGGGTACTGGAACTTACTAAGCCTAGAATGCAGATGTCTAGTGGTGAACATGTATTGGCAGTATCATCTTTCTTCCATGTTTGCACGGATCTACAAAGCAGACTAATCAGTAGAAACAAGTAAATGTTCTCACCTGGGCAGCTGCTAGTTCTTCAGCCTTGTCATATAGTCACTTTCCTGAAATCATTGAGCTGGAAAAATTCTACTTGATTCATAGACTTTAGACACTAAGCCTGCTGAAATTTAAATATAACCTCATCCTTTTGCCTCTGCCCTGCCTTTTCCCACTGATCCTCATAGCAAAAGAGCCAGAAGAACATACTGTATGGGATGAGTTAAATTTTAAAATTTTAAATAATAGGAGAGTCGTCTCAAGGTGAAACAAAGTGGATTTATTAGATACAACCTCGCGAGGCGGCGTCACGTCCCAGTACTGCACTAAACAGTGAGGCGAGGTGGGAAGGAAATACCTGGGCAGTTATACTTAACACAAAGACCCCACCCCCCTCTATCCATCCTCACCATCAGCTGGAAGGCGGGCTTACAATCTAGGAGCGAAAAGAACTAGACAGAGAACTAGGAAAACCAGGTGGATCCGGTCCGTTCATGCCTTCCTCAAGTGGTGTCCAAAAGTCTAGGGAGAGATGTGAAGAAAGAGAAAGGAGGAAGGGGCCAATTCTTTCATCCTTGTTAAATGCGAATCACGATGACCTTTCCCTTAAGTTATCATGCTAATTCTGAGGAGGCTGCAGGAAGGAGACTGGTAGTAATTTGGCTCTTACATTTCACACAGACCCCAATATCTTATCTATAATCCTTTGGCCTTTACAAATTTGTTTTGGGAAGGGAAGAAATACATAGGCATTTATATTTCTTCCTTTCTGCCAAGTCTTCACCTACCATCTCTTATCCTTCCCATTCAATACCAATGGATTGGTAATCTCCAAAACTGTGGATCACAACCTAACCATGGCCTCCCATAAATCTGTTACATTGAGTCCACTCAATGTGCCAGCCATTTTCTTGACTTCTCTTAATATTGTGTTAATTAAAAATATATTGCATCCTGGGTCATCTCCAGTCATCCTGATGAATATCTGGTCACTAGATGGCTCTGGAGGAGAAAGTGAGGCTGGTGACCTTGCACAGCCCTCCCTCACTCAAATCCAAGTCAACTGCAAGTCATGTCATCATTTCCCTGATGTCATGGTCCTCTTCAAAAACAAAGGACAAACACAACAATTAAAAATATAGGTTGTTCATCTGTTAGATTCAATTCAACATGGATTTATTAAGTGTCAAGTACTGCTAGTTACTGGGTATATAAAGATAAAAAATGTAAACACTTCCTGTCCTCAAGAAACTTATGTCATCTTGGTGGACAGGGAGTATCAAATGGGGAGAGGGTAACATATTAATAAACAAATAATGAAGAAATGCAAATGTATTTATAATAACATTTAGGAGGCACTTATTATGTGCCATGCACTGTGCTAAGCACTTCATAATTATTATCCCATTTGATCTTCAAAATGACCCTGGGAGAGAAGTGCTATTATTATCCTCTTTTTACATACAAGGAAACTGAGGCAAAGGGAAGTTAAGTGACTTTCCCAGGGGCACACAGCTAGTGTCTGAGGCTAAATTTGGACTCAGGTCTTCCTGACTTCAGGACCAGTCCTCAATCTCCTGTGCTACATAGAACCATGTATATAGGTAATATTTGTTTGTAGATATGTATATAATAGTCAATATGTATATATAGATATGTATATAATAGTCAATATATGTATATAGATAAGTATAATAGCCAATATATGTATGTAGATATGCATATAATAGTCGATGAATTATATAGATATGTACATAATAGTCAATATATATGTTTATATGAATACAATAGTCTATATAGATAAGTTTATAATAGCCAATATATGTATATAGATATGCATATAATAGACAACGTATGTATATAGAGATGTACACAATAGTCAATATATGTATATTGATAGGAATAGTCTATATATAGAGAGAGAGAGAAGTATATAATAGCCAATATATATATATAGATATGTATGTAATAGTCAATGCATATATATGTATATAATAGATAATATATGCATATAGATATAGCTGTGTATGTGTATTGGGAGGGAAAACAGCAACAACTGGGAAGATCAGGAAAGGCCATGTACAGGAAATGGCTTTTAAACTGAGACATAATGACAATATAAGGTAGGAATTCTGTGGTGCTGT
>CM053623.1:202833558-202849715 GCA_028646595.1 Phalanger gymnotis
ATATATATATAGATATGTATGTAATAGTCAATGCATATATATGTATATAATAGATAATATATGCATATAGATATAGCTGTGTATGTGTATTGGGAGGGAAAACAGCAACAACTGGGAAGATCAGGAAAGGCCATGTACAGGAAATGGCTTTTAAACTGAGACATAATGACAATATAAGGTAGGAATTCTGTGGTGCTGTAAGGTTTGCAAAGAACTTCACATATGTTATTTGATCTTCATGATAATTCTGAACCACAGGCGCTATTATTATCTTCATTTTACTGATGAGGAAATTGTGTCTGAGAAAGGTGAAATAACTTCCCCGAGATCATATAGTAAGTGTCTGAGGCAGGATTTGAACTTGAGCCTTCCTGATGCCAGGTCTAGCACTCTATCCATTATGCCAGCTAGCTAGGTAGACTTGGCATATGGTAAACACATAATAAATGTTTGACTAATTGAAAAGGGGATAGGGCATATGTTGTGGTGAGAGGAGAGAAGAAAGGTTTTGAATAAATGAAGAATTGAATAAGGAGTCAATAAGAATAGAAGAATTGTTGAACAGCAATTGAAGACCCAACTGAGGTTATGGGCCATGTACCATGTGCCATATACCATGTCGTGGGTGAAATGTGCTCAGTTTCATGACTTCTCTGGCACTGCTCCACTGCCCAGGAACAATAGTGGAGAAGTTGAATAGTGGAATTTGCCTTCTCTCATGTAGGATGTTAGAGCCAGAAAGGGGTTTCTAGGGTGAAACATTAAAATGGCAAACCTTGGGATTGTCTGGTTGAGTAGGTAAGTGAAGTCAGAATGGGGAAGATAGAATGGGAACATGTGGATAGAGCAAGGCACTGAGGTTATAGTAAGATTATAATTTCAATGTCCGTAATATTGCTATAATTCTGTGGGAGGGTGAACTCTAAGGGGTGACCACATAGTCATGGATATTCATTCAGAATATAGTTGAAGTGGATTGGGTCATTGGAAATTGTATTATGAGCTGAGAAATCGTATTGTAAGAGGGGTTATTAACATGAATAATGAAGTCCCCAACGATGATGTCAGAGGATGAGATGAGTGGTGAAGACCATGAGTACTAAAATGACTAAAAAAGTTTGAAGAATGATCTGGGCCTCAGTAGATAATAGCAAGAAGGGCAGTGAAAGACTAGATAGTTGTTTGTCCTTCATTCTGGAAGAGGACCATGATGTTGGTGGTGTCATGACTTGCAAGTGAATTGTAGGCAGGGCTGTGCAAAGTCACCAGCCTCACTCTCTCCTCTGGAGCCATTTGGGACCAGTGGCAAGATATAGATCAGGACAATTGGAGATGACCCCAGATGCAGTGGGAGTAAGAGTGGATAACATGGACCTTGAATGAGGAAAGATCACCGAGGGATAGTGGCAGGGGAATCATATGGAAATGGTGGTCAATAAGCACTTATTAAGCACCTACTACATGCCAGGTACTATGCTAAGCACTTTGCACTGAGGATGCAAAGAAAGGTAAAAGAGAGACAACATACAAACAAAATACATTCAGGATAAATTGGAGATAATCAGTAGAGGGAAGGCACTAACATTAAAGAGGATCAGCAAAAGCTTTTTGTTGAAGATGGGATTTTAGCTGGTGTTTGAAGGAAGCCAGGATCAGAGAGGAGGAAAGAGAGAATTCCAAGCCTGGAGAACAGTCAGAGAAAGTGCTTGGAGTCTGGAAATGTAATGTCTTGTTAGAGAAACAGCAAGGAATTCATATAGAGTACATACTAGGTAATCCAATCATTGGATTATGGAGTATGTGGGGAGAAGTATAAGAAGACTGGAAAGGTGGCCAGGTAGGGACTTTGAATACCAAACAGAAAGTTTTCGTTTTTGATCCTCTGGCTGATGGGGAGCTAATGGAGTTTATTGAATGCGGGGTGTGTGTGTGTGTGTGTGTGTGTGTGTGTGTGTGTGTGTGTGTGTGTGTGTGAGAGAGAGAGAGAGAGAGAGAGTGAGAGAGAGAGAGAGACAGAGAGAGACAGACAGACAGACAGACAGACAGAGACAGAGAGACAGAGACAGAGAGAAACATGGTCGGACTTTCTCTTTAGGAAGATAAATTTGACAGCAGAGTGGAGGATGAACTGGACTGGGGAGAGACTTGAGGCTGGGGGCCCCACCAGGAGACTCTTGCAGCAGCCCAGGAATGCAATGATGAGGGCTTGTAGAGTGATAGCCATGTCAGAGATAAAAAGAAATGTATCCAAGAGATGGCAAGAAGGTAAAACCAATAGGACTTGCCAACAGATCAGATATGATGGGTGAGAGTAAAGAATAGAAGATGACAAGAAGGGAGCTGGGGGAGCCACTGGTGGAGAAGAATGTGGTATTCTCAAAGGAAAACTTTCTCATTGAAACCAAAGGAATGTTGGTTGAAAAGGCTGAGAATGTAGGGGAATTTATGAACAGGGCAAAGGTTCCAAAGGTTAGCAATGAGCAAGCAATGACTTGGAATAAGAAAGAATAGTGGTGAAGGTTAAGGAGGAGCTAACAGGCACCTAAATGAGTAGGACTGAGTATACGGCAACGGAGAACAAGTACAACAGGAGGAAGAATGGTTTGGCATGTTTATAGTAAGAGTTCAATGCTTTTTTCAATCAATCATTCATTCAGCAGATTTAATCCACTTTAGAGTTATAAATGGAATTTACCATTTTTAATATTACTATTTATAAATGCACTTATTCTTAATGCCAGAAAATTCTGCTCTCTACTGTATGGCAAGTTTTGAGGGAATGAGGTTTGTGATAAATCAAGTTGCATGGGCTTAGAGGAAGACTCAAACCCTCTGGAGGAAAGTAGCAGCACAATTTTCAAACCTTGTTGCTGGGCATGGGGTCAGGAAGACTTAGCTTCCTGAGTTAAAATCTGGCCTCAGACACTTACTAGCCATGTTACCCTGGGCAAGTCACTTGACCCTGTTTGCCTCAGTTTCTTCATCTGTAAAATGACCTGGAGAAGGAAATGGCAAACCACTCCAGTATCTTTGCCAAGAAAACCCCAAATGGAGTCATGAAGAGTCAGATGCGACTGAACAAGTTCTTCAAGCCCACCTCTCATAGGTAAGCACCACACTCAGGGAATTTAGTACACTGCATATTTCAGGTAGTCATGAGGAGTATTGACATGCAGTTCCTGAGCCTGTTGCAGATTTGGTGCTGGTTCCAAAAAATTCTGGAGGAAGATATTTAAATGCTGGGTGACAAATGCGAGTGATTGACAGCTATAATTTATACAATTAAGAATCCATTCTGACATTGCTGTGGGAAGGAAAGGCACAGGGTATGATTAAGGAAGGTCACCTTTATAAATCCCATGCATATTAATGTGAGAATAGACCTCTAAATTATACAAATTCTGTTTCATTTACAGATGACTAACACAACCGGTAATAGTACATTCTGCTGGCTGGTTGCCTTGTACTCAAATATGTTCTTGGTGTTTTATATAGAACTAACAACAATAATAGCCGACAGTGAAGGTTTACAAAGCACTTTCTCGGGGTTATTTCCTTTGATAGGTAGCTCATTTGATAACTCTTTTCAGTGGGTGTTATCATTTCCTCTTTAAAGGTGAGGAAACTGAAACTGAGATTTAAATGACTTCTCCAGCTAGGAAGAATCTAAGGGAAGATTCAAACTCAGTTCTCCCTTGACATCATGCTCAGCACTCAGTCTATTCCACTGTGGCAGGCACAAAGGTAAGCGTTTATTAAGCAGCCACTAAGCGCCTTGCTAAGAGTCGGGGGTAAAAAGACAAAAGCGATATGGTCTCTGTTCCTCAGGAGATTATGGTGTCCCTGGCAATAAGGACGTCTATAGATACATACATAATAGGTCATTAACACATGCTTTTCCTAGCTGACATTTACCCAGCATTTTAAGGTTTGCAAAGTGCTTTCTAATCATTACTTTACTTGAGCCTCAGAATCCTGAGAATTTGCTACTACAGGTACTATTAGCTCCATTTCACAAATGAGGAAACTGAGTATCAGGCCATCTATGGTCACACACAGTTAACAAGCATCAGGCATGGAATTCAAATCCAGATCTCTTCTGACTCTAAATCCCAAGCATGCAAACAAAGCTTAAGCTATTTGTGTAGCTAGGATCTGTCTTACTGATGTCCCTGATGAAAGCAATGGCTAAATATAATGATTAAAAGCGAAGGAATGAGTAGTTTCCAGGTTCCAGTTTTTAAACCAAGAAATATGGAAGCTCTATCATTTTATGCTTGGGTGCAGAGCAGTTCCTGCTTTTGTTATCAGTCACAGTGCTAATCAAAGTTTTTATTTAACGAATTAATTTTTTTTAAACGTAGCATTATCTTTTTACTCACATTCATAACGGCCTGCAAGATAATAATTGTTCAGTCACGTCTGAATGTTTGTGACCCCATTTGAGGGTTTTCTTGGCAAAGATACTGGAGCAGTTTGCCATTTCCTTCTCCATCTTATGGAACTGAGGCAGAGTTAAATGACTTGCCCAGAGTCACACAGCTAGTAAATGTCTGAGGCCAGATTTGAATTCAGGTCTTGCTGACTCCAGGCCCTGCACTCTATCTACAATGCCACCTAGCTGCCCCCATGAGATATAAGGAAGATGTTATCCCCAGTGTAGAAATATCCTTCTCCTGATCATCTATCATGTACTCTTTCCATTATACACAATGGATAATCAGAAGACCATTTCTGTACTCCCTCCATTAAGGGTATCTAGGTGGTACAGTATAGAGGGCCTGCCCTATAGTTGAGAGGACCTGAGTTCAAATTTGGCCTTAGGAACTTACCAGTGTGACCCTGGGCAAAGTCACTTCACTTTTTTGCTTCAGTTTCCTCATCTATAAAATGAGCTGGTGAAAGACATGGCAAACCACTCCAGTATTTGTGCCAAGAAAACCCCAAATGGGGTCATGAAGAATCAGACATTATTAATTGACCTCTCCCCCAAAAAACCCCAAAATTTTCTTCATTGTAGATTATTCCAAATGACCCTGAAATTTTCCTTCTGTTCTTGGTAGTAGGGATTAGGGAAGTGAGCTGGGGTGTACGTAAGAGGTATAGGATTCATAATATCATTCTCCCCTTCTACAGGAGGGATTTCCTACCACTTGGCTGGTTCGGGGCCATTATTTACAATCTGTGTGGTACAGAGGAGTGGAGCCATATTCCTGAACCAGCTGGGTGTGTTGTTTATGCTGGTGACAATCAAGATCTGACTATGAAGGGAAACCAAAGCATTGAAAGGCTATGTGTCCTATTATTCCAGGGAATATAGAGAGGTGACATGGTTTAGCAAAGATAGGCCTGGCCTCAGAATCCTAGAACACGGGTGCAAGTGCTGTCTCTGACAATACTAGCTAGCCATGTTACCACAAATAACTTAATATTTTAGTTATATACTCTGCAGGTAATCTTTAGGATTCATATAATTTATTTACATAACTATGTAGTTATTTAACTATAGTTATATAATTAATTTATATAACTATTTATATAGACAGGTATATAATTATATATAATTCATTTATATAACTATATATAGTTATACAACTCTATTTATATAATGTATTTGTATAGACATTTATATTTGCATAAGTGTATATTTAGATATTAATATTAACACAAATATATTTATAGAAATGTTTGATTTATACAAACATATCATATAAATATTTACATTGTATACATGTATATTTATATAAATATTCACATTCAAACTTATATTTATACAAATGTCCACATTTATATAAAATTCATATTTGTATAAACAGATGTTTATATAAGCATTCATATTTATATAAATGTATATATAAAATTTTTATTTATTTAATTTATTTATACTATATATTTACAAATATATTAATGTGTTTAAATATATTTATATTTATATAAAATATTTATATTATATAAGCAATATTTGGAGTCTGAATTATGCTTATCTTCCACTACCAACTTACTCTGATACATCAAGGTGACTCCAGGTTCTCAGGTGACTCCAACTGAGTATAAGCTTGGTCCTGGAAAGACTTGGAGTATAGATTGGCAGAGAATTCTACATCTTTTTTTTCTAAATAAACATCTAGCTAACTTTGAAAAGATTCAATAACAGACTGCCTGAAGTAGGGTTTTCTTTTTTAATCACAGAAACTCTTAAAGAATGGTGCCAAACTCCGATGGAAATGGGGCCACTAAACTGTCCACGAAACCCTTGATTGATTGACCTTGATCTTAGGTTAATCATGAGAAAGAAACCTCTTTGATCATTTCAATTAATGGAAGTGTCTCTGGAGTTCACCTTTGACCAGCTGAAAAGAATTCTAAAATTATTATCTATGGATATATTGATATAGATATAGCTACATCTATACATACATACATGTATAGATATATATGTGTGTGTGTGTGTGTATGTGTGTGTCCACACACACAAAGATAACACATAGACAGATGAGATATAGGTACCAATATTCATACAGGTCCATGTTCTCATTTGGGTGTTTATACTCAAGGTAGGACTAGATAACCTTTGACAACCTTTGACATTTGAGATTCTGACATTTACAGCCCTCCATAATCTGAATCTTTCCTACTTTACT
Source organism: Phalanger gymnotis (assembly GCA_028646595.1). Taxonomy (NCBI): domain Eukaryota; kingdom Metazoa; phylum Chordata; class Mammalia; order Diprotodontia; family Phalangeridae; genus Phalanger; species Phalanger gymnotis. Next base: position 202,840,200 of record CM053623.1, read on the forward strand.
AGTCTTATTTCTAATCAGTTCCTTTCTCATTCTTTTTTTTTTTTAAATCTAAACTGGCCTCTTAACTATTCCCTGAAGTGATATTTCATCCCCCACCTCTGTGCATCAGTAATGGCCCAGGCCATGTGGGCAAAGACTCTTCCTCCTTACCTCTGCCTCATTGAATTCTTCCTTTAAAGCACAGTTTAGGTACCCCCTTTTACATGAGGCCTGTCCTGACACCCCTAATTATTAATGCTGTCTCTTGAAATGATTTTGAATTTAGTTTTTTCTGTGCCTCCCTCTTGCCCCTGGAGAATGTAAAATCCTTGCTGGTAGAAACAATTTGGTTTTTCTCTTTGAATCTTTAGGCAGTTAGGTGGTGCATTGGATAGAGCAGGGCCTGGATTCCAGATCTGAGTTCAAATCTGACATCAGATATTCCTTAGGTGTGTGACTGTGGGCAAGTCACTTAACCTCCACCTGTGTCAGTTTCCCCAACTATTAAATGGGGATCACCTCCACTCCCAGAGTTGTTGTGAGGTTCAGATGAGGGCTTGTAAAGCACTTAGCATGGTGCCTGGCACGTCATAGCACTTTATAAATGTTGTCGTTATTATTATCAATGAATATTTCAACCCAGGAATACCTGCATTCAAGTGTTGCCTTTGACACGCACCAGGTTTGTGACCCTTGACAAATGTTTTAACCTGTGAGAGCTCCATAGTAATTGTAGTTAGCATTTATAAAGTGTTTTAAGGTTTGCAAAGCACTTCACAAACATTATTTCAGTTTTATCTTCACAACAACCTGGGGTGGGGGGTAGGTACTGCTATTATGACCTACATTTTATAGATGAGAAAATTGAGGCAAAAAGGGGTCATGTGGCTTGCCCAGGGTCACACCACTAGTAAATATCTGAGGCTGAATTTGAACTCAGTTCTTCCTGATTCCAGATCCCGCTTTCTATTGTGCCTTGAATACTCTACCTAGGTGCTTCTCTAAGACTGACCTGCAGAGAAGGTACCTAGCTGTATTGCTATAAAGGGAGTTTCCTTACTTGCAAGTTCCATGTACCATTGAGAACACAGGTCTGACACCTCTCCCTATCCACATCTGTAACAAGAAGTCCTCCTTTAGTGATTATCTCATTTCTAACATAAAAAGTTACTAATTACTATGTGTGATTTTAGACATCAGCAATCTTACTGTATATATGTCAGTTATAATAATACCAAAGGCTTATTTTAAGTTTCTTTATTCTGTTTAAGGTGATATATACTGACCTATAGGTTGGTGGGTTGTCTCTATAGGATATGAGACATTTTTGAAATGCCACCGCTATAACCCCAGCTGAAAGCATCTTAAGTAATAGTCAATACCTCTATTTCGAGCTTTAAAACACAACCTACCCACATAACCAATAGCTTTCTCTAAAAATCCAATGCTGTAGAAATGTAAATGTACTGACCTTTTTTGTCTATTGTTGAAATGCATGAGGTTAGCCTGCATCTGCTTCCCATTAGACCAAAGTCGATGGCCTCCATCTGATATCCATTAAGTGTAAATCCATTAGTCATTCTACTGCAAAATCAAAAGAGGGTAGTGGTCAGGGGACCTGAGCAGAAAATGTCCATACTAAAGAAAAATAAGCTGGAGATTGCTTTGGTGTGTCATGCTCATCTAACTCAATTTAATTTGAACAACAATTAGACCCTTTGTTAATATTTGAAAGAATTTTCTGAGTCCCTCTGTTGTCTTTTGAAACTTTAATGCCTTCTAAAGAAATAAGTAAAGAATATCAGTTCAGGAATCAGGAGACTTAGCCTTAGCCTTAGCCTGACGACTAACTGAGCTTGGGCCTCAGTTTCACTATTTGTAAAATGAAGATGCTTAACTATAGATGATCCCCCAGTCTCCTTCCAGTTGTTTTTATTTTCCCCTTCAATCTAGGTTTTTATGAATTGGATTTTTGATCCAATGACATTAGATGTTGGATTTTATAATTAGAACATAAAATTCTTGGGGATAGAAAACATGTCTTGGGCAATTATGAATCTTTCCTGGTACCCAGCACAATACTTTGCACATAAAATCTCACATATTTGTTGATGGATTGTCAAAAGATTTAACAGTGATCTGTTTTATAGCTCATTGGTACATGGTAACTGACCGTACTTAAGGTCGGATATCTCAAAAAATGGATTATGAATTTAAATGTGCCCACTAGTCTAAATATCCTTGAAGAAAATCTTTACATCTACTTGCTTTTAATTTGTATCATTTATATAGTACTTTGCATTCTTATGTAAAAGTTTTTATGTTTTATTTTTTCAAATTACATGTAAAAACAATTTTAGCTTTATTTTTAAATTTTGAGTTCCAAATTCTTCCCCTCCTTCCTTCCCCTCCACCTTCCTGAGACAGCAAGCAATTATGTATAGATTATACAGGTGCTGTCATATAAATCATGTTTCCATATTAGCCATGTTGCAAAGAAAAACACAGACCAAAAAAAAACCAAAAAAAAGAAAGTAAAAAAAACCCTATGCTTTCATCTGCATTCAGCCTTCATTAGTTCTTTGTATGGAGGTGGATAGCATTTTTCATCATAAGTCCTTTGGAACTGGTTTGGATTATTATATAGCTGAGAGTAGCTAAGTCATTCATAGCTGATCGTCGTATAAAGTTGCTGTTACTATGTACAATGTTCTGCTTCTGCTCACTGCACTTTGCCTCAATTTATGTAAGTCTTTCCAGGTTTTTCTGAAAGCATCCTGCTCATCATTTCTTATAATACAATAGTATATTCCTCACTATCATGTACACAACTTGTTCAGCCATTCGCCAACTGATGGGTATCCCCTCAATTTCCAGTTCTTTGCTACCATAAAAAGAGCTGCTATAAATATTTGTGTACATATTGTTTTTTTTCCCCTTTCTTTGATCTCCTTGACATGCAGACCTAGTAGTGGTATTGCTAGGCCAAAGGGCATGCACAGTTTTATAGACCTTTGGGCACAGTTCCAAATAGCTTTCCAGAATGATTGGATCAGTTCACAACTCCACCAACAGTACATTAGTGTCAGGTTCTTTTTTTATTGTTTGCTGTTTTTCCAGACCATTTTTTTTTGACTTCGAACTTTATGTTAAAGTTGTACTCTGCTCTGGAGGTGCAGAGAATATTGTCCCAAGCTTCAGGTTTTCCTGCTGCTGTTTTCAAAGCTAGTTCTGGGAGTCTATAAGTTTTCAGTTCTTCCACAGTAGTATGATCTAAGGAGAGGTGTAGCCACTGTCCTTCTGCCCTGTGCTCTGGTCTATGAGCAACTACAAACACTGTTTTCTGCCCTGGACCTGTGCTATGGTCTATGAGCAACTACGAGCACTGTTTTCTGCCCTAGACCTATGACCAGGGACCCTGGCTTTTGCTAATGCTCTTCCTTGCCCTGGGATTTCAACCTGGAACCTGTATGGTCAATGCAACAGAGTCCTGCACCCAAATCCAGCAAAGGGTCCCTTGTAATCTCCTTCTAACTGGTTGCCCAACCCTGTGTCTGTGGACTGAGAGCTCTGGAAGCTGCCCCTCTCCCTATGCACAGGCCCTCAAGGCCTGCTACTGGTACGCATTCTGAACGATTCTGTTCTCTTCTGAATCACCCCAGTGATTCAGACCTTTCTTGCTGACCCTCTAAATTATTTTGATCTGGAAAATTGTTTTACCATGACCTTTTTGATGGTACTACCACTCTAGAACTCATTTTGAGGCAATATTTTAAAGTTGTTTGGAGGGGAATTTGGGAGAGTTCAGATGAATCCCTGATTTTATGCTGCATATTGGCTTTGGCTCTCTTTTGTGTGAGTACTTTTTATTTTTATTTTTGGAGGGGAGAAGGCAGGGCAATTGGGGTTAAGTGACTTGCCCAAGGTCACACAGCTAGTGTGTCAAGTATCTGATGCTGGATTTGAACTCAGGTCCTCCTGACTCGACGACTGGTGCTCTACTCACTGTGCCACCTAGCTGCCCCAATGCTTTTTATTTTTAAAACAGTTCTGTAGTCTTTACTCCATCTAGGCAGTATGCAATGTAAGATTAAGTCCTATCAGCCAAAGGCTGAAACAGAATCCTGGGAAAGGTCTGAGACTTGTCAATGTTAGCCACTAAACTAGAGTTAGAGCTACAATGAAGGGTTTGGACAAAATCCAAATCTGTTTAGTTGAAGCAATTAGCTTGGAAGTTGGTTGCCCTCCATTGTAATCCTGGTTCTGCTCCTTTGCTTTTTGATGCTGGATGAGCCTCGTTACTTCTCAGAATTTCAGATTTTTCATCTCTAAAATATAAGGGAGGTTGGGCCACGTTTTCTTTAAGGTCCCTTCCAGGTCTGCCTCTAGGATCCTAGAAATAACTAATATAGTTATTTTGATTATCTCTTTAATGGCCATCTGGATGGTAGTGATTGGCAATCCGTCCCAAAGATAGCCCAAAGGAACAGAATTAGCAGTACCACCACTGATCCCCTTTCCCACTCAGATCATGCTGTCCAGAACTTTTACTAGCATAGGGCAAATGGGACATTTTTCCATGGTTCTGACATAATGGAGTATATGTGTGTATATGTGTCTGATGGTACCTTCTCAGGAAAACACTTCCACCTACTTCAGCTGGTAGCTACCGGTATGCCTGCACCTAAGGGGCTTCTCTTCATCTCTGTTGGCTTCATCTATTTTTGCTCCAGGCAAAAATATTCCCAGTTACAGCTCTGATGCCATCCAATGATTAAGTCAGGAAAAGTATTCCTTTTTTAATCACATTCTTCATATATCCTGACTTACCTGGAGCAGTATTTTAAGTAGCTCTTTCTTTACTGCTAGTTACTCATTGTGTTATGGTTGGTCCCAACATGACCCTTGGTGTTTATGATTTAATATATTTGTAGCAAGTCTACCAATGGGAAATTAAAGCACATCTCACTTTAATCAGGGCTATCAATTTATACCGCAAAGGATAAATTAGGTAGACGATTCAATACCATGAAATGACTTGCTGAACTTGGTCACAATGAACAATAAATGAAACTACGATGAAGAATGCTACCCACTTCCTTACAGAAAGGTGATGGATGCCAGAATTAGAATGAAATATACATTTTAGGATATGCCCAATGTGAGAATTTGTTTTACTTGACTTTGCATATTTATCACAAGGGTTGTTTTTTCCCCAATTGGGAAATGGAGAGAAAATAAATGAATGTTAATTGAAAAATAAATAGAGAAATGTTTATAAAAAGAGACAAAAAAATCTGCAATAAATCAAGCTTATATTGTTTCACAATTATTTACAGTTAAACTCTAAGCTTGGGCTGTTGATTTATGGTTTATTCAGAATGACTTTAATGATAAACTAAGGTGTAGTCCTTATTTGCTAGCACACTACTCTGTTGAGTGGAGAGATATTTTGAGTGCCTAGTAAGGTAATGCTTGAAACTTTCCTCTTTCCTCATGGAGAAAGATATTAGCTGTTTCTACTTGTGCAAATCATTATAGAAAGCAAGATCCAAGCCTGACACTAAGACTGATTATTTTGACACAGTTTTCCAAGGGAATTGGACACAGAGTCCTTCCCAGACAAATTTAAAATGGGTCTAAATGAATGCCATTCCAAACATGAAACCATTCAGCAGATCTATACAATAGAATAACCCATATTAAGAAACCCGAGGAATGAAATTCCCTTTATTATCAGAGTTTTAAAAGAAAAGACATTTACTCATTCAGAATGTGGCTGGTTTGGATATGAGACAGAACCAGAAGCAAGTGAACAAAGTGGCAGACACTTGGGACAGTCCAATTTCTACAACTTAGAAGCAAAATAGGAGATGCCCTTGAGGGAAAAAATCATCCCTGGTGATGATCTTTCTTTAGTATACTGTAGCCCAGCTTCCTTAAATTTGTGGCAGAGACCACAATCAACCAGGTATTGGGAAATGGAGAGAGAAATATATATACATATATACATACATACATATATACATATACACACATATACATATATACACATACATATACATACATGCATACATGTATGTATGTATGTATGTATGTATGTATGTATGTATGTATGTATGTATGTAGAGGCCCAGGTCTGAGAAAGTCCATTCTGGGTTGCCCTTGGGCTGATAACTTGGCACATGGGCTCTCCATCCCCCACCTCAGCATGCACATGCTGCTCAGGATGAAGGCTATTCAATCCTCCTCTGTACACATGTGCTCTCTCAAAACCCCTCATGGCACACATGTGCTAAATACCACCTGCGGGCTATTAACACGATATTGTTTACTGAAAAAGGGGAACAAAGGCATGAGGAAGTCATGCATTATGCACATGCCTCGCACATGGATTTGTTGATTCTGCTTGACTAAAAGGGTATATAAGCCCTGTCCCTCAGTTTAATAAATGGAGCTGTTCTTTACTCTCATGCCTGGCCGCCTGGCCCGTGTTTTGTGTTTTTCTTTTCACTCTCCATGGCATTCACCCATCTCTGGCCATTTCAATGCCACAGCCGCTGGTGGCATATACATATATATGTACATATATATTCATATATATATACATACATATATATATATACACACATACTATACACACACACGCACACACACACACACATATGAAAAGAGTGCCTCAGCAACCTATTATGAAAAAAGACCAATTGCTCACAATTTGGCGTACTTCCCAGCAAAAAGCTTTACTTTATAGATGCAAATGTAATGGGGACAATTGGGAATTCCCACCCAATTTTGTAGGGGCTATGCCCATGGAGTACTTCTAGTCACACATATCCTGGACTCTTCCAGAAGGATATCCATGACAAGAGAGAGACTTCTGATTGGTTTCTTGGTCTCTTGAGAAAAACAGGAGGGTGGGGGTAGGCTCAAGAGAGGACTGTGCCAAAAGGACTGGCCACTGATCAAGAAGAGCTGCCCACTTGGTAGACTTTAAAAGGAAAGACAACTTCCACCATGACTCTCTCTTCCTCTGGAGTCTTTCTGTCATGTACCCATACAGATATTCCATTTCCTCTTTGCTTTTGAATGTGCTGTGCCTTGTTCCATGCCTGGAAAGTTCTTTTTCCTCACCTCTACTTCCCAGAATCTCTAGTTATCTTCAAGGCTCAGCTCAAGTGATACTTCCTATTGGATGGCTTTCCTTATTCCTTCAGTTATCAATGCTCCCCAATAAAATTACTTGGTATTTATTTCATACATAAATATGTGTAACCCCTGTCCCAAAGACCGTAGGTATGGGACTCTATCCTTATTAGTGGAGATGAAGGCTTCACCATATGTGAGGGACTGGGTGGAGTTAGTAAGAGATAAGAAAGCCCCAGACTTCACTAATTCCTTTTTGGGACTCTCCAAGTGAGAATTCCCTTTGAGTTCCCCTTTGGGACTCTTCAGGGCCAGTCCCTTTGGGAGTGGTAAAGTTCCAAGTTTTCTTCGAGCATCAAGTTGGCTTTCAGCTTTGAAAGAGAAGATGGAAGAAGCCAACTCCACTTCAGGTTGCTGAAGGAAAAGACTTTGGGAAGATATGAGAGGAGGAGGCAGTCTCTATCATGTCCCTATTCCCAGCTTGTTACACTAGAGACATTGGGCAGTTCCTTCTTGGGTGAGACCTAGGACTCTCTCTCTTGGTTGAATTGAGTCACCTTGCTCCAGATGGGAGAAATCCTTCACTCTGTATAGCCTAGTATATTCCCCTATGTGTATCTTCTCTGGTTTCTGTTTTGCTATGACTTGGATAAATGGATTTCTTTGCCATTTGCCATGTACATTCATTGTAGAACTGGTATGAGGTGGGAAAGCCTTTGATATTAGAGCTTGGGGTCTCCCTTCTCCACAGAAAAGAGAAAGTGATCAAAAGTTAGATGGAATTCCGTCATATCCCCTAGATGAACAATATTTAAGGGAGCAGATAGGTATATTTCTAGTCTGGTAGCCACTCTCTCTGAGGAGAGCAGAAATGATGGCCTCAGACCCCAACCTCTTGCTTTCTCTCCTGGCAGATAGGAAAGTCTCTCTTGGGGAGGGGAGAGGAGGAAAGGCAGAGGAGAAGAAGCTAGAGATGTCTATTATGCCTCCTTTCAAGCCATACAATGATAGGCTCCTTGACACCTATTGGCCTTCCTACACATGTAGGACACCCTCTATCACCACATATGCACATGGATCCCTCCAGTAGAATATACTAATCTTTGAAGCCAGATACTGTTTAATTTTCTAGCACTTACCTGGAGGACTAAATAAATGCTAGCTGAATTGAACTGAATTGTGTGACTGTGATCAAGTCATTTAAACTTCCTTGGGGCCTCAGTTTCTTTATCCAAAAAAATAAAGTCTTGAACTAGATAACAGCTGGTCAGATCCTTCCCCTTCCCCCTCCTCCTTTCCCTTCTCTTCCCCTTTCCCCTTTCCCCCGTTCCCTTCCCTCTTCCTTCCCTTGCTTTCCCTTGTATTTTGCCATCTGTATCTGTATTTTTATTGTTTTGGTTGTTCATTGACTCCTATTTATTAACACATATCCAGAATCCAAGTAAATCAGGTTAACACAGTAGTGTCAACCTCACTGTTTGCTCCTATGTTTTGTGATCCAAATGGATATTGGCCATTATTCATTCCAGATTATACATTCCTTTTACTTGATATTTATCAAATGTTTCATAGTAAGAAAAAAATGTCCTAGGTCTTCAAGCTACTTTACAAATGTTTATTTCCCAGTTTTTTCCTTCTAAATGCATGAAAATGATTCCATTTCATATTCCATGAAGTGATTTCCAAGACAAAAGTACCTGATGCTGTTAACAACTCTTCCAAACTCTTGGTATAATCATGCAAAACACGTTCTACATTTGTCACTGATTATTCTTGTAAAATATTTTCAGAGTCAGTGTGATTATTACTAGAATGTCATTCACTCAATCAATAAGTACTTATTAAGCATTTACTAAGCATCAGGTATAGTGCTAAGGGCTGGGGATACAAAGAAAGGCAAAAACATGGTCCTTGCTCTCAATAAGCTTATATTCTAACGGGGGAGACAATATGTGAATAACTATGTACATATTTTTTGGGTAGACAGACAGATGGATAGTAGATGGGTGATAGATGTAGAAAAACAGACAGGCAGTAAGATAGACACACAGACATATACATACACACACACAAACACACATATATGCAGAGAGAGAGAGAGGTAGTAGATAATAGATAACAGATAGAAAGACAGATAGAGTGATAGATAAAGAGTAATCTTACATGGAAAGCACTAACAGTGTAAGGAGGTGGAGGGACAGGGAAATGTGTCATTACATTCAAATCCCATCATTCTAGGAACTTACAATCTAAATCACAGAATCTAAAAGTTGAAAGGACCCCAGAGGCCATCTAGTCTAGCCTGTACCTAAAGCTTAACCCTTTCTGTGATATCACCAACAAACATTTGTCTGCTTGAAGACTTTCAATGGGGGGCGGAGCCAAGATGGC
>CM053623.1:202850215-202873965 GCA_028646595.1 Phalanger gymnotis
GCCTTGAAAGGCAGAATTAGCCAAATGGAAAAGGAGGTCCAAAAGACCACTGAAGAAAACACTAGCTTAAAAATTAGATTGGAGCAAGTAGAAGCTAGTGATTTGATGAGAAATCAAGATATTTTCAAACAGAACCAAAGAAATGAAGACTTTCAATGGGGATGAACCCTTATATGTGGAGGCAGACCATTCCACTTCGGGGTTAGCTCTAATTGTTGGGAGCCTTTCCCTTGCATTTCACTTTTGGATAACTTTAATGATTAGGAAGTTATTCATTCTATGAAGCCTAAACTACCTCACTGCAGTTTCCATCCACTTCTAGTTCTGCCCTCTGGGGCACAAAGAATAAGTCTAAGTCCTTTCTCACAGGGTAGCCCTTCAAATACTTAATAACTCCTTCCATATCCCCTCTGAGTCTTGAGTTCTCCTACAAAAACATTCCCAGGTCCTTAAATCAATTCTTATCTAGTCCTTTTACTTTCTTGCTCTCCTTCTGGATATGCTATAGGTTATTCATATTTTGCTGAAATGGGAAGTATAGAATTGAAGATTCTATATTGAAGTTTTTTTTCACTTGGTTCCCTTGGTCACTCTGTTCTTTATAGCAGTAGGGTATAGCCATAGAAGCATCACGGAGGCATTAAAGGTGCTAGAGTCTGAACAAGTGCATGAATGTAAAAAGTGCATGAAGGGCCTCTTGATCAATACTTGGTCTTCTCCTCTGCTGAGGTTCTTACAACTATTCATTTTCAGAATCCCAGGACAGTCACCCTCTTAAAGCAATTGTTTGCAGTTGCTTTTTTGAACCCCTATGCAAAACTTAACATTTATCCCACTTAAATGAAATTTTATTTGATTTGCTTGATTGTCCAAACTGGAGAATTCCTTTTGGATTCTGACTTTGTCATCTGATATTATCCATATGATGTAAAATCCGCAGATTTGACAAGCATGACATCTATGCCTTCATAAAAGTCAAGGATGGAAATCTTGAATATCTCAGGGGAACAAATTCCTGAGGCACTCCACTAGAAACATCTCTACAAGTTGACATTATTGATCTATTAATGTCTATCTGGGTGGCTGGTCCGTAGTCACTTAGTATCACTTAACCTATATCTCTTCATCATATCTGTAAGCCTTGAGTGAAAGACTATGGCAAATGCTTTGTTAAAATGTAAATATATTGTACCTATAACATTCCTCAGATCCACCAGTCTAGTTACCTTATCAGAAAAGGAAATGAGTTACTAGTTTAGCATATCTGGACCTAAAGACCTAAAATTTACTCAAGGCAGATAAATTCAGCTTGATCAACTTCACTTTTGTCTTGGATTTCCATTCCCTGTTAGTTGTTCGCATTCTATCTGTTCTGATAAAAAAAAATCATCTTGTGTAAGAAAAAACAGAAACAAAATAAAGTTGAGTAGTTTGGCTCTCTAACAATCATTTATTATCTCTATCACATCTACCCTGAGCAGTGGTCCTATTCTTTCTTTCTTTTTTTCTTTGTCCAATTAATTTTACTAACTTACTGCAGTTCTTCAGAATTTTTACTCCATTTCCCTGGATGCTAGGTTTTCTGGTTGTCTTTGGAGGGTCAGGCTTAATTTGTTAACAGAAAAAAGGCAAGACACAAGCACAGAAGACAAAAGAACATATAAGTACACAGGATGAAATCCAATTATTTAATGAGATCTACACACCTTATAAGTTTCACCTAGCCAATACTCTCCAGAACCTACCTGAGATATTTAATATTAAACATTGGCTTCTAGGTTTAGAGCTAGACCTTAGAAGCTATCTAATCTAACCCTCTTGTTTTGCAGGTGAAAAAAATGAGGCAGGAAATAAATCTTTTTAAAGGTCACGTAAGTAGTAAGTATCTTAGGTAGCATTTGAACCTGGGTTTTCCTGGCTCCAAATGTATAGCTTTATTCACTATGCTATGTTGCCTCTCACATGACATGATCAACAACAGTAAATAAACATACAGCAAGCAAATGTACAGGAATATTATATATCAGGGAGCAGAGAAGTGTCACAGAAAGAGCGTTGGACTTGGTTCAGGAAATTCAGGCGATGTCTTGCCTCTGATACTGAATAGATGTGTGATCAGGTAACTTACCTCTCTGAACACATTCATTTATAAATGGATAATGATATTTACATTACTTGCTTCATAAGATTCTTGTGAGTCAAGTGCTTTGTGAATATTAAAGTGCTATATACACGTGAGTTGGTATAAATATTCTGGAGTCTTGGCAACTGCCTAAAGTGTAAAAGTTAGTTATTTGAAACATACAGCAATCTATAACCCACGAAGTACAAAGGGAAAAGTTTAAGTATATGGGATGGATGTTCACAATCCCTGCCTCCATTTCCCTCTCATGGCTTTGCCCCTTTCCAGTTGGAATCTGCAGAAAAGATGGATTTTTAAGCGTCTTCCCTTCTCTGCCCCCAGACGCCTAGTTTAGGTAGCACAGAATGTGTGGAAGATGCTGGCTCAGAAAACAAGGGAGAGGTAGGGAAAAGTAAAATGAGCAGCCATCATTCTTTTTTCTTTTGTTGTCATACAGCCCATCTGCAGACTTTCCATGGGGTCCCGGATGGTGCTTACCTTGCTGGAAGACATCTGATGAAGGGAAAAATAAGTTCACATTCTAGCTCTGCTTCTTCCTGTCTCTGTCCAGCTCTCCGAAAATGGCCAAAGGATTTGAAAAAGGAACCTCTCAGAAGGAATACAATCATATATAAAATGCTCCAAATCACCAATAATAAGAGAAATACAAATTAAAACATTTGTCAAGTTCTATTTGAAGATGAGTAAAGGTGACAAAAAAGGAAAATTGCAATTTTTGAAGGTACCATTGGAAGACCAATGTGATGATTTGCTCTTGGTAGAGCTATCAATTGGCAAACCATTTTGGAAGACAATTTGAAGTATACTTATAAAGTCACTAAATTGTGCATACTCTTTGACCTGGTCTATACCCCAAACGATCTAATAAAGAGGAAAAGAACCTTTATGTGCAAAGATATTTATAGTAGCCCTTCTGGATATAGCAAAGAAATCAATCAACAAACATTTATTAACCCCTCAAAGACAAGCTCTGTGTAGGGTGATAGGGATACAAAGAAAACGGAACATGCTAGACATACTTTTAAATTTAATCTGCATTGTTAAAATTTTCTCCATCACTCTCTTACGTCTAGATAATCAACAAAACAATAAATTTTTAGAGTTTGCTGATTTCTAAGGTTTAAATGCTCACACCGAGAATTTAATAATTGGTTCTTGAAAGCTGGTATGAGCTGGTTCTGGCAGACCCCCATGTGTGACTCTCATTTTGCTTCCTGAACATCCTGTGTAAAATTAAGGTGTTGGGTTAAATGATTGCTAAGCTCTATCCTACTTCTAAAGCCTATTTCTATGGGCAGGGATTACAGAATTATATTTGCTCTTGAAGAAGGTTCCCAAGAAAGAAAAACAAGTAATTTCTCTAAAAGAAGTTTTTCAGTATTAAAAAGACTTTGCTGTTCTACTGCATATCCTGAATTTATAGACTAGCAAATCTTAAGTTTATAGTCTAGCCACCAGGAAAAATTTGTAAGCAAGGCCAAGGGCCGTTTATCCCTGAGAGCTTCACAGTTTAGATAAAAGCTGGCATCTGTACAATCCAAGCCCTCTGACTCATTACAGTACATGCACAGTGCTCTCCCTTCCATTTTGGCTTGGGCTTTACAGTGGGCCCAGGAACTAGCTGGCCAAAGTCTCCCAGGGTTAAAGGAGCTGATTTTTCCCTTCTGTCACAGCATGTCCATAGATTGGGCTTGCAACTTGGGGACAGCACTACTGGTCTTGGGTACTTCTGGACTCAACCTGCTTTTCCAAGTAGAGGATAGCAACGAAGGCTCTGAGGCCTTGCTGAGGTTCAGTCCTAAGGTTGCTTCTTAGTCTCAGTTCTAAGGACTATTCTCAAATCCATTTGGAGGTGTAGTCTTGACCAACCTTACTGCTCTAAAGCAGGGTCTTATTTGTGAAACAACTCATTTCTATCTCATGGTAAGAAACAAAAATCAACATTACTGTCGGTCAAACCACAACTAGAGAATTTAAAGTTGTCTGATAATCCTAAAACAGTTCTGTTTCCAAATTATAAACCTCAAAGTATTCTTATCAATAGTAGGCAAAATATGAAAATGGTTGAACGAACAACATGCAAATCAGTTGCTGGGAAACTGGTTATTTTGGTCACCTATCCTCTGAAGGGCTTTACTGTCTCACAGCTATCCTTGATTTTGCCCCTTTCTGTTAATCATATTGTCCAAACTTTTTGGGAAAAAGTCACCACTATGCAGCTATATTATTTGCTTCCTGACTATATTTCCTCTTCATTTTAATGTATTTCTATATGTTTAATGCAAGATCTGGCAGCCACTTTTATTTTAGTTTGTGTAATTAACATTGGCTCAGACAGAGTTTTGGGAAGAGGTGTTAGAATTTTTAAAGAGATGGGATACATTATCAACTTTCAGTATGAGTTGGGAATTAGGGGAAGAATGTACATGGATCTTATTTGGATTTACAGTAAATGAGAGATGAAATATAATCATATTCCTTTGACCAATGTATACTGTCCTATAGAAAAGAAAGCACAAATAAACAAACCATATTTTATAATCCTGAGAACTAATCTATATAACCTCTTGAGGCAACCCAGAGCCTAGATAGGATAAATTTCACATGTGGTGACTTGGGGACTCTTGGGCATACCTGCTTATATGGGGAGTTCAGGATAATCTCAGGGGCCTCAAAATGGAAATCTGTCTGTTCGCACCTTCTACTTGTTGTTTCTATTTTTATCCACTTTGATGCAAACAGAGCAAGTTTATTTCTTGTCTACATGGTAGACCGTAAAATTACTAAAAACAGATTTCACTTTATTATCTATGATTCACCATAAATCCATACATTCTGTATTATAACCAGACTAGATTGTGAGCTATTCCGCAGTCTCGCCTTGTCTTTCATCCGAGTAGATTTACACAGACTGTCCCCATATCGGGAAGACATTCCCAAAAAGTCTGTCTTGCTCTCCCCAGCTGAATGTGATCTGGTCTCACCATCTTCAAATTTCTTATAGCATTCAGATGTCTTTTTTGCCTGTTACATTATATAACATACTTATTTATATATTGTCTTATGTTCCCTGTTAGACTGTAGGCTCCTTGAAATCAAGGACTTTAGTTTGTTGCTAGAAGGAAGAAAAGAAACAAATATTAAGTGCCTACTATATGCCAGGCATTGTGCTAAACACTTAGGAAATATCATCTCATTTGATTATCGCAAAAACCCTACGAGGTAGGCACTATTATGATCCTTATTTTACAGTCGAAGACACTGAGGCAATCAGAGGTTAAGTTACTTACCCAGGATCACACAGCTAAGTGTCTAAAGCTGGATTTGAACTCACATCTTTCTGACTCCAAGCCCAGCCCTCTCCTGTACCACCTAGCTGCCTCTATAGTAGAACATGATATATACGAGAATTACCACTGAACTCCATGCTTCTATTAATGCAACCTAATAAAGATAGCAGCTCCCTAATATGACATCATAGCAGTCTAGTCCAAAAAAGAGCCTAACAAATCCCCAAGTGAACCAGATAAAGTTAACATTTTTGACTACTATTTTTAACCAATGTTATCTTATAGCCCACTAAAAATACCCTATCTTATTCACATGGACTATTGCTTAGCCATACCTCCCCTTTCCCGTCCGTGTGCAGTTGATGTCATGCTATGTTGACTGGTGCTGGCATTTTGTAGAGCAGTATGGCAGTATGCAATAAAAGTCACAAAATGGGCCAGACCTTTTGACCCAATGTTCAAACTATTCATTGCTAGAACTTTATTCTAAAAATAACACATCAAGTCTGAAAAGATCTGAACCGAAAATATCCATCCCTGCACTATTTTTAATAGGCAAAAAAACCCAAAAAACAAAAAAAGGAGAAATTTACATATACAACAGAGAATGTCTAGATAAATTATTCTATATTATTACAATAGAATGTTATGGCACTATAAAAAGAAAGAAATTTGGAGAAACCTACGTGAATTGTCTCAAAGTAAGGCCAACAGAATCAAAACTGTACCCACATTGGCTATGATTCTGTTTGTGTATTAAAAAAAGAAAATAAATTCAGACCTGTGATTTCATCTCTGGGAAACTTCCAGGTGCAGAAACTCCAAATTCCTTCCACAGACACAGTTCAGCAACTTGTGTAACTGTCCATTTTGTAAATTTGCCTAGAGGGTTAAGTGACTTTCCCAAGGTCACACAACTAGTATATGTCAAAAATAGAACTTGAACCCAGGTTTTCAGAACTCCACAGTCTATTTTCTATTATGCCATGATGCCTCTGTCTGTCTCTCTCCTCTCAGTTTCTCTGTCTCCTTTTCTTCTCCTCCTCCCTCTTTCCCTCTCTTCCTTTCCCTAAGCTTTCCGATGCCTCTGTAGTCACAAGGCTTCCCTGGCCACTCAGGGACAGAGCAGAGACATTGGATCCTCTCCTTGGAAGGGCTGATGTGTTTATGTCTGTGTTAAAGAATGCTACTTCCTACCCTGCTCTTTTTAGAATTGATACTCCCCCTCTGTCCCCTCTTCCTTTCACAAGTCTAGTCCTTCCACAATAAAGCTTTTGCCTGAGGGGAAAAGCAAGGAAATAAAAATGATTGTTATATTATTTCCTTGCTCCCTCTCTCTTTCTCTAGGTTTGGACAGGTAACAGGACAGGAAGGAGAGGGGGAGGGAGAGGCAGAGACACAAGCAGAGGGTGGGGAGGAGACAGACAGAGGCAGAGAGACAGAGAAAGAGAGACAAAAACAGAGGAGAAAGAGAGTAGGGGGAAAAGGAGGAGAAGGAGGAGGAGAAGGAGGAGGAGGAGGAGGAAGAGAAGGAGGAGGAAAGGAAAGAAGAAAGGCAACAAAATCAAAGGTAATTGAGTTTCAGATAGACCTAAGAGGAGAAAGAATGGAAATAAGTCTTTCTTATTTGTTGTTTTATGGTGACCTTGATTTTGCTTCTGGTGGCATGACCGTAAGAACCTGGGATATCAGGAGGTGACTCCTGGTAACTGAACGGACATTTGTTACCCAGAGCTCCCTAGTATCCATGATATTTAAACAGATTTCCACAAAAGAGAGGCTACAAGAGTTGGTGAGACAAGTGGGAGATGCAACACCATGCCAAGCTCATATAATGGTAGGGGCTGTAATATGTTAGGCTCCTGGTCTGATAGGCAGGTTGAAAGGGACCAAGTTTTTAGTCGTTCTGCCCTTGGAAGTGTAGTTATGAAACAGGAATAGATCCTGGTTATGCTCCCTATTAGGGAAAGAAAACTTTCTCACTATGGATTCCTAGGTCCATATTAGGTGATTTCTCTCTTTTCTATGTGGCTCCCAGTACTGTCTCAGACCCTCATGCTTCAAACACAAGGAAATGCACAGGACAGGGTCAACCACCAATGTTTACAAGAAACGAGATGGTATCAGTCCAATGCTGTCTGTAACAGAGTAAAAGAGCATGGCTAGACATGGATACCAGTCACATCGAGCTGAAGTAAAGCAGAGGACAGGGGTGAGGACCACCATCTCCTTCACATTCCAACCACATGATCAAGCACCTATGATAAAATAAGTCTTATACCTTGTTGCTTTTCCCCTTCCCCTTTACCACTCTACTGTCCTGAGAGGGGCTCAAAAAAGAAGAGCTGCCAATGTCTCCTCTTCATGTTTTCCTTTTCCTTTTATTCCTTCTCTAGTCCCAAAATATATGCTATTTCCTTGCCTCAAGAGATGAGCAAAATCTTCTAAGTTCCCATAAGCTATGCAGGTCTAGGCCATTATCTTCTCTCTAGAGGAGGCATTACATTAGACAAGTGTCTAAGCAGGGCATTAAGTATGTGGCTGTGTGCCATGTTCATCACCCTTGCTGATGAGAAGAAAGCCATAATCTTCATGGACCAGATGAGACCAGGTATGATGGAAACAGCAGATTGGGGAGTGGGCTAATGAGCTAGCCACACTGGGTGTCTAAAAACCTTCCTTTCCCCTCCTTCGTCTCAGGTAGGCAAGTAACCCTCTTTTCATTATTGGTCAGTTGTTTTTCAGTCATGTCCAACTCTTGGTGACCCCATCTGGGGTTTTCTTGGCAAAGATACTGGAGTGGTTTGCCATTTCCTTCTCCAGCTCATTTTACAGATGAGGAAACCGAGGCAAACAGGGTGAAGTGATTTGTCCGGGGTCACACAGCTCGTAAATATCTGAAACTAGACTTGAGCTAAGATGAGTCTTCTTGACTCCAGGCCTGGCACTCGATCAACTGCACCACCTTGCTGCCCTTGGTACTGCTGGGGCCGGCCAACGAGCCTTGTTACTCTGGTTACTGAGAACGCCACAGCTGTCAGGACAGATAAAGCCACCCAGACTTTCTTCCTCTTTAGTCTGAGATATGAGGCTGTGACTGGCCCTGCAAGGTATTGGAGAGAATTCCCAGCACTGAATATGGACTCCACCCAATCCCTCAAGTGAGGCTATTATATACTTGGATCCCATGTTACATGTGGATTGTATTATATGGGAGTCTTGTTATACGTGAGAACTCTATTATATATGAATAAATGAATAACAGTTACCATAGGCCAAGTACTTACCATGTGCCATGTACTTTGCTAAAGACTAGCAGACACAAATAAAAAAAGGTACTACAATTTCTGCCTTCTAGGGGCTTATATTCTAGTAAAAGGAGATAATATATATAAAATAACCGAGTTGTAGCCAGGGAAGGTTGTTTGGGCTTGGACTGGCAAGTGAAAACCAGTTGTTAATTTATTTGGTTCTACTTTCATAATTGCTAAGGGTTTTGTGTCCAAGGGAGAGGAAAGAATGCGGTTTTCCCTTCCAAACACACGCTTCATCTGATATAATCACAGAATGTGGTCACACATGATGAGGTTTTAATGTGTAAACAAGAAGTGTCTAGGACCTGTGATCGCTTTATGAGGCAAGGACCTCAAAACAGAGAACAGCATGATTGGGTAAGCAAACAAGCTAGCCTGCCTCTGGGGACTGTAAAATCAAAAGGAGGAGGAGACTCCACCCCCACTCAGGGTTCTTCTCACCAAATTCTGTAGAGTAAAAGGGCCTAAAGTGTTCTTACACTTAATCTGGAAAGGGCCAGGTTTTGAAGAGGTTTAAATTCCAAATGGAGGTAAGAGGAAGCCCCTGGAGCTGAGTTGGGTTGGTGACACAACTGACGTGTACTTCAGGAAAATCACATGGGCTATTGACCCGTGGCCACAATGCAACTCTTTAAGTAACAAAACATGAATACAAAACAAAAGATGATAATTTACATGCATAAATTTTTAAAGTACTAAAATAAATTAGGCAGACTATTTCCTCTTACCATGTTTACCCATTTGACTCTGTTCCCATCTCTGTTGGAGGACATTTTAAAAGAGGTTATTTTGACTAGGATTTTCTTTAATAAATTCCCTGCTCTGAATCATACTTGAGGGTAATTTTTCAGCTATGAGAAAAATTAATAATTTAACTGTGTAGGACCTTTACTGATCACATATATTTCTCAACTTTTTTTTTTAAATACAACTATAACCATGATGCTTATGGAACTTTTTGCTTGCTGTATAGACATTTACTAGTTATGTGACTCAGGGCAAGTCACTTAACTTCTGTCAATCTATTTCTTCATCTCTAAAATGGGGATAATAATAGCACCCACCTCCTAGGGTTGTTGTGCAGGTCAAATGAAATAATATTTCTCAAGTGCTTTGCAAACCTCAACGCGCTACACAAATGCTAACTATTATTATTGCTGTAAATAAAATATTTTCCATATGCAAGGTTAGGATATGTATATATGTGAGGATATTTTAAGGAATCCAGGAGTAATACATTTATAAGGAGAAAGCTTACCTCTTTAGAGCAATAAGGGATTATAGAGATCATTTTGTTCAAACCCCTCAGTTCACACATGAGGAAACTGAGGAAGAGAAATAAATGACCTCTTCAAAGTTACACAGATAGTAAATGGCAGATCTGGGAATCAAGCCCAGGTCTTCCAATTTCAAATCCAGTTTTCTTTCCACTTCATCTGTGTTTTAAGAGTTTCCTCGTGCTAATGCCAATGATGGCCAGTCCTCGATGCTTTTGCTTTTTCTCTTGAAACTAGGCAGAAAGGATGCTGAACCTGTGGGAAGCACTTAATTTGTTGGTGGTGACAAATGAGGGATGGGCCAAATAGTTGCTAATTATTGAATTTTACTGTGCAATTGATTTTTAGGCTCCTGAACTGGAAATTAAACTCTAATCTTCAGTGGCTACCCTCACTTCATCTTCATTAATCGACTTCCTAGCTAGAGATTTGTCAAACAAACTGGAGTAGAGATAACGTGTTACCATTAAATAGTAGCAGATTTATTTGATTTGATGTGTGAGCATGTGCATATGTGGAAAGCTTTGGATGACTTCAAGTTTGTTGTTTGTGGGCAATTACTTGGTTATTATCAAATGGGAGGGGGAGAACAAAAGAAATTTACAAGATAACTCTATTATATATGAGTAGCACGAGTGAAGGCCTCTCATAAAATCTCAGGACAAATTGAATAAATAGGAATAAGTAAGATAGTAAGGCCTCTCATGAAATCTCAGGACAAATTGAATAAATAGGAATAAGTAAGATAGTAAGGCCTCTCATGAAATCTAAACTTCAGCTTTCTACTTTTTTCTGTAAGACAAGTTAGTGATCGTGGGAAGGCAAGTTAGTAACCGTAGAATCCCTCGAGAATAAAAATAGGACACAGGATGCTCACATCCTGTGTATTTACCTAAGGGCGAGAGGCCCGAAAGAAAGAAGGGTAGAGGTGAATAAGTCAGCAACCATAAAATCTTCTGAGAATAAGTATAGGACACAGGATGCTCACCTCCTGTGTATTGACCCCAGGATAAGGGACCCTCAGCTCAGAAGAAGAATGGATGAAAAGCCAGAATGCCAGGTGCATTGTAGATGTGCAAGACCGGTTAGGTATAAGAATGATCAGAGACAAATGTAAGGGTGCTGGGGGATATCTGTCACAGATGTAAGGGTGATGGGAGGCATCTGTTGCAGAAGCAAGGGTGGTGGGAAAGGCTAGTTTGCCACAGATGTAAAGATGAGGTAAATAACAACTGGCTTCTGCTCGTCACAGATAACCAAACCATTTGTTCATTGTCGTTGTCACTGAGGTAGATTTATCACATAAGATGTAAGAATGGTGCGTCACCTGCTTGTCAAAAATAACCACACCATTTGTTTTTTGACATTGTTACCGGGGTCCAGATTGTACCCTCGAGGCTTGCATCTTCAAGCTGAGAGGAAGGAGGTTGGGAGGGGGAATTGCAGTTAGGGATCTATATAAACACCCAAATTTTCTGTGTCCAGTGTGCTCTGACACTGAGAGGACCCTTGGGGTGCTTTTGGTGCCTGAGTTGCCCTTTCCCGTGGGATTGTAATAAAATTTCTTTTCTACTTTCACCTTGAGATGCCTCTGCTTTAATTTTTTAATTCATAAATCTGTGCCACACATATATTTAAAAGGAATAGCAAGTTGTACATAATAGATTTGCTGTTTCATGTGTAATCATCTTTTTATTATACTCTGTTATGGAAATGCTTGTTTTATTCCATAAATTAAAAATAAAATAGAATTTTAAATGAGATAACATTTGTAAAGCACTTAACACAGTGCCTGGCACATAGTAGATGCTTAATAAATTCTTGTTCCAGGGAGAGGATTCTGGGAAGATAGTAAAGTAGGTCAGAAAACTTTCAGCTCTCCAAATTTCCTCTACAAAAAAAGACAGAACATCACCTCTGAGCAACAGAAATAAATACAGGGTAAAGCAGTTGTCCTCTTAAGACAATCTGAGAAGACCCTGGGAAAGACCCGACCTCCAGGGGTGGAGGTTTGGCCTGAGTGAAGTGAAAACACCTCTAGGCCAGCTCAGCAGAATCAACAAACAAGTCCTGGGGGCAGCTGGGTTGAGCAGCAGCCTCAGCCTTAGAAAGTTTCATCTCCCAGACAATGAGGGGGTCTGACACCTTGGTTGGTTGCCTTCCGTTCTTGAAGAGGATCAAAATGACATCACTATGCTAGAGTCAAGTTACAGTGTGTCTGACTGTGGCTGATCAGATCCATATGAGCTCGGAATATTCTACCACAGGTTGGGCACAAATAGTCCATGTGAACGTTTGGGGTAGATTCTCTAAATCTGCACATCTTGCATTTCTTTTGAACTACTTCAATTCTGCTTTGCGCATAGGGCAGAGCACCTTCTATGATGTGGGCACGTCATGTTGAGTGGTCCTGTGGCAGTGTCTCCCATGTCACACAATCTATTCCGAAGTTCTTAAGAGAGACCTTGAGTAGGAGAAGACTGAAGCACCTTCCACTGTCTAGGGATGCCAAGCACAGCTGTGCTGACCAGACAAGTTCCAGACTGTGGCTATGACTAGAAGGAGCTAGCACATACTTGGTGAGTGCAGTAGCAAGGGGCAGGGGTCTTGTTGGCTGTGGGCACTTTCAGGAGAGCAGAGTCCCTGGTTTCAGTTCCAGGGCAGAGGGGACAGTTGTAATTTGCAGCCACCCGAGGGACTACAGGGAGCAAGATCATTTGTGGAACAGTGTGGCTGGGGGCCCTAGCTGTGGCTTAAGAATAGAGAGGAGAGCCCAAGATTGGGCCCTGAGGCAGATCTCAGAAAATAACAGTAAGAAGAACCTGAGGCTTGGGGCATCATTTCTCATACCTCAGACTACAACTTGATTACACTAATAGCTGCTAAAAACAAAACAAAAAGTAAATACATAAAAATGAGTAAGCAAAGGAGAAAGAACCCAACTATAGATAGTTACTATGGGGATAGAGAAGAGCTGGATTCATATTCAGAGGAAGATAGTAGAGCTAAAAAAACCCACTCCTTTTTCAATGAGAAATATCAAATCATACCATGCACAAAGAGTTCTTAGAAGAAATAAAAAAGGACTTTAAAAATCAAATAATAGAAATAGAGAAAAAATTAGAAAAAAAAAGAAAATTATGAGAAGTCAACCAACTGGAAACAGAGAATCAAAACATTAAGGAAGAAAATAATTCCTTGAAAACTAGAATTGGGCAAAAGAAAGCTAATGATGTTCTAAGACGCCAAGAAATCATAAAGCAAAATTGAAAGAATGAAAAAATAGAAGAGAAAGTGAAACATTTCATCAGAAAAACAACTGATCTGGAGAACAGAGCAAGGAGAAATAATATAAGAATAGTTGAACTACCTGAAAATTATGATTCAAAAAAGAATCTTGATACAATATTACAAAAAAATTATCAAAGAAAATTGCCCTGAAGTTCTAGAACAAGAAGCCAAAATAGAAATAGAAAAAAATCCGCTGATCACCACCTAAAAGAGATCCCAGGTGGAAAACTTACAGGAATATCAGCAAGTTTTAAAGCTCCCAGGTTAAGGAAAATATTGGAAGCAACAAGAAAAAAAAGGTAATATCACAGAGCTACAACAAGGATTACACAAAACCCAGCAGCTACTATGTTGAAGGACCATAGGTCTTAGAACATTATATTTGGTAGAGCAAAAGAGTGGGGTTATCACCAAGGGTAACTTACCCAGTAAAGTTAAGTATAATCCTGAATGGAAAAAAGGACATTTAATGAAATATAAGGCTTTCAGGTTTTTATAACAAAAAGCCCAGAATTTAAGGGAAAATTCGACACATAACATCCAGGAGAAATATAAGGTAAACATTAAAGACCAGTTATAAGGGACTTAATAAGGTCAAATTGTTTACTTCATACATACAAAAATATTAGCAGTACTCTTATGATTGTCTTCATTACTTGCATAGGTTGAAAAAGCATGGGCTGAGCTGAATATGATGGGGTGATTTTTTCTGTGTAGGGAGAGATACAAATGAAGCATAAAAGGAAAAACTGATATAGAAGAAGTTAGTGGGGGGAGGGTGGGTAGTGCTGGAACTTTACTCTCATTGGGAATGGGTTAAAGAGGGAACAATATAATAATGTATGTACATATATATATATATATATATATATATACACATATGAATATAAAAGTCTTCCTAATTAAGAAAGAAAAAAGAGGGCAAGGGGATAAGGAGAGAGGGACTTTGAGAGGGTTGGGTATGTTAAAGAATAGGAGGGCAAGATAGAAGGGAGAATTAAAGCAGAGGAATGAAGAGGGATAGGGTAAATAGGGTGAGAAGGATAGTGAGGAATAATAGGAAGGAGGAAAAGACACAACAAGTAATTGTAGCTTAGAATTTGAATGGGATGAATTTACCCATAAAATGGAAACAGGTAGCAGATTAAAAATTTGAATTCAACAATATGTTGCTTTCAAGAAACATAAAAATGAGAGATAATACAAAGATAAAATAAAGGGCAACAGTAGAATTTAGCATATAAAAAAAAGCACGGATACTAATCATGATCTCAAAGTTAAAATAGATTAATCAAAAATGAAAAATAGAGAAACTATATTATGTCAGCAATATTATTCAAAATTATTTTAGGCCATTTAAAATACCTAGAGAGTATAAAATGCTTGAGCGTATACCTGCCAAAATACACACAGAAACTATATGAACATAAACATAAAAGACTTTTTATACAAATAAACTCAAATCTAAATAACTGAAGTAATACTTATTGCTCACAGGTAGGTAAAGCTAATATAATTTTTAAATGGCAGTTTTACTTAACTAATCCATTTATTCAATGTCATCCCACTTAAATTATTAAAAATTATTTTAATGAGCTAGAAAAAATAGTAACGAAGGTCTTTTGGAAGGACAAAGGGTCAGGAACTTCAAAGAAACCAGGGGGAAAAATAATGTAAAGGAAACAGATTCAGCAGTATCACACCTTAAACTATATTGTAAGATGATAGCATTATTGAAGTGTAAAAGTGATAATTTTGATTATTTTAAACTAAAATTTTCTTGTATAAATAAAACCTCTGTAGCCAAGAATAGAAGGAATGAGGAAAACTGGAGGAATAAACTTTCATAGACAATCTCTCAGATAGAATGTGATTGAGTTGGAATATTGCTGTGGTGTAGGAAGTGATGAGCTGACTGATTTAGAAAAACATGCAAAGACTTGGACTTGTGAAGGAAGATGCTATCTACCTTCAGAGATGACGGGAAAATAAACATTGTATGGCCATAAATATGTGTATGAGTATATATGTGTATGTTTGTAGATATCTATGTGTGTATGTGTGTGTGTATGTGTATATGTATGTGGATAAATAGATAGACAGATAGATAGACACACTCAATTGTAGCCTTCTTTAAGGTGGTGGGTGGAGGGAGGGGAAAAATAAAGTAAAATTGCACAGTAGAGAACAAAGGAAAACCAACAAAGAAGCAAATAAAAGCTGGGCAGCTTTGAAAACAATACACAGTATTTATTACATAAGTTTTCTTGAAATGGAAATTTATTGTTTTGTATTGAATCCTCTCTTATGGTCTGCTGGGTACATGACAATTTTTTTCTCATTTTTTAATTTAAGTTTAAAATTTTAAAAATTTACCAAAAAAATTAAAAAATAAATTAAGTGCTTGTTCCTCTCTCCTTCCCTTCTGTATCAGTTACATGCTAAAATAGTTATCAGATTTCCAGGATGTTCACTATCTACCGGTTCCCCATAATCTATACATAGTCCAGAAAGCTGTTGAGGGAGCATGGTGACTGGGTGCCTGCTGGGCTAGTGGGGAGTTTCCTGCAGCCCCTTATTTATCCCACCCCTAAAGAGATTCTGCAGATTTGAAAGAATGGAAGAAGGGGGGGGAGCATTTATTAAATATGTATCATGTGCCGGGCACTGTCCTAAGCATTTTATAAATGTTATCTCATTTGATCCTCATAACAATCTTTTGAGGTAGGTGGTAGTATGATTCCCATTTAACTGTTGAGGAAACAGGTTAAGTCAGGGATTGGGAACCCATGGCCTTCTAGGTCCTCAAGTGCAGCTCTTTGAATCCAAATTTCACAGAATGATTAAAGTTTGGATTCAAATGGGAGCACTTGAGGACCTAGAGGGCTACATGTGGCCTTGGGGCCGCCTGTTCCCCCAAAGTCACACAGCTAATAAGGGTCTGAAGTCATATGTAAATTGAGGTCTTCCTGACTCCAGGACCAGCCCTCTATCTTTTGTGCCACCTGGCTCCCTCTAGGTGACAGGGAAGATGCCATAGAACTAAGAGAAATAAGACCTAGGTTGAAATCCTGGCTCTTAGGCTTAATATCTATGTGACTTTGAACAAGCAATTTTTAATATCCTAGGGCTCAGTTTCCATGTCTTTTTTTTTCTCTAAATCGGTTTACCTCCCTAGCGCATAGTGGTGATGTGCTTCGCTTGATAAACTAGCTATATAGAGAAAAGTTCTGTGTAAAATTAATTTTTGCAGATTCAAGCACAGCACCTACCACACAGTAGCTACTTAATAAGTGCATGCTGAATTGAACTGCTGAATATGTGGTAGATTAAAAAGAGCACTAGCTCTGGAGTGAAGCTACCTCTAATGCTTACTACCTGTGTTACCTTGGACAAGTCACTTCACCTTCCTGGGTCTCAGTTTCCTCATCTGTAAAATGAGCAAGCTGAACTCAGTAGCTTCTGAGATCCCTTCCTGCTCTAGCTCTATGACCCTATTATCTCTCATTTTATTTACTCATTTAACAAATTCTCATAAAGACCCTACTATGTGCAGGGCACTGTGCATTGAATACTCCATCCAGGCTTCAAGTAGGGACCTGGTTGTCTCTCTATCATATGAAGACCAACCTAGCTCAGCTCAGGCTTTACTTTATACATAAGGCCTTTCCTGATCCCCTATCTTCACTCCAGTTGTTGATGCCATCTCTCTTTTTGAATTAATTTTCCATATACTTCATATTCATTAACTTGTGTAACAATCACCTACCCCATTGGATTATAAACTCCTTTAAGGCAAGAGCAGTAGTTCTGGCTCCTCAGTGCCTAGCATCTGCTTTAAACATCTTAGGAGGTTAATAAATATTTGAATGAATGACAGACCGCCACTTGATTTTTTTGTGTCAAAATAATGAATTAAACAATCTACTAAAGCAGGGTTGGAAGGCCTACATGCATTCATGGAATCACAGATCCTTCCATCCTCTTATGTGATGATTTCAGAAATATTTCACCTTCGAATCTAATAATCATGAACCCCATAAAACACCTATTAAATGACTTCTAAACTAGGAGCTCTGTTCTAGGCACTAATTTTACAAAAGTTAAAATAATAACAGAATTAGAACTTGGCATTTGTTTTTGATACTTTTAGTTTCTTGGCTATGCTCCTTTCTGCCACCATAAGTTAATGATCTATAAGCAATGTTTATGTGCACTAGGGGAACTCCTTTGTAAAGAGATTCTGTGGTGAGCCCTTAAGATGAAGAATTCTCTTGGGAAGTAAACAGATCTTAATTAAATGTTCGTATTTCAGATTCTTTTACAAATCAAAGCACACCTTTATCTGCTTTTTAAGAGAAATAAATTTTGGTTCTCAATAGAGGAAATATCATAGATTTTTATCTTTTTAGGTCTTTTAACCCATGGAAAAAGTCAGGGCAGATAGCTAGTCCTTTGTCCAGAAGGGTATCAAGTATATTCCCCTGACTCTAGACGCAACTATACCAATGCCATCCCAATTTAAAACACTTAATAAATAATTACTTAGCAATTACCAAGCATAGAGCTAGGCCCTGGGGAATACAAGGAAGTAAGGTCCTGCTTTTAAGATTGTGCCATCTAATTGGAGAGAAATGATAAATTCCTGAGAAGTTAAATAAGAATGAATTAAATAGCAATCTGAGGAAATATTTTACAGGTAAGAAGTATTTTTATGGCTCCAGAGTCACAATTATATAGGATTGGTGATTTAGAGGCAGAATGGACCTCAGAGGTTATTTAATCCAACCTTCTTATTTTACAGATGAGGAAATGAAGGCCCCATGAGGCAAAATGATTTGCCCGGGGTTACACAAGTCTGAAACTGACTCAAACCAGCACTCTGGTTCTCAGGGATTCCATAGGCCTTAGATGGGCCTAAAGAACCTAGGAGGGCATTCTAGGTGGGTGGAATCCTGTGGATGAGAGTGTGGTGGGAGGGAGGCTGATCTGTGCTTATTCCTTGGGCAGCTGGTCAACTTCATAGAAGGAAATTAAGATTTTAAAAATTTTTAAGAGTTTTTTTAAATAAAAATATTATGTGACAGGTACATATACAGTACAACAAGCAATAATTAAACACTTATTTTGCAGAGCACCTCGTTAGGTTCTAGAGAAGGTAGAAAGTTTGGATGAGACACAATATCTGTACTCAAGTCTAGTAAATCAATAAACAGGCATTTATTATTAATCACATACTATGTGCCAGGCAGTTTGCAAGTAAGGGGTAAGACACAAATACAAACAACTATAACTGTAAGGAACAATACTACAAGTTGGGTGCATTAGAATGTGACAACACAAAGCAATATGTGAGGTCTGAGAAAACTGAATTTGGGTCACCAAGGAACTAATGGATGGTAATTTGGCAAGTAAAGAAGGAGAGGAGAAGGCAGCATTCCAGGTGTAGGAAGCTGCCTGAGCAAAGGTAGAGTTGTAAAAGTAGGATAGGGTCAGGTTGAGGAAGTCCTTCAATGCCAGCCAGAAAAATTTGAACTTGATGGGAAAGAGGTGAGGCCCTAGAGATGTTTGAGCAGAACAGTGGCGTGTTCAGATCTATGCATCAGAAAGATTGTATTTGGTAATGGTATGGAGCAGAGGTGGGGAACCTGAGACCACATGTGGCCCTCTAGGTCCTCGAATGTGGCCCTTTGAATCCAAACTTCACAGGAAAAATTCCCCCTAATAAAAGGATATATACTGTGGAGGATGGGGTCAATAAAAAGAGGGTAGAGTGGAATTGGAAGACACTGAAAGACAAAGCTATTTTAATAGTCCTGACAGGTGGCAATACATACCTGTAACAGGGCAGGAAGAGTGGGAATAGGGAGGAAGGAAAGGATCTTTGAGATTTTAAGGAATTGGAATTGATAGGACCTAGTGACTGATTGGATGGAAGAGATCTGGGAGGGAGAAGAGGATTTGGAAGACCTGAACTTCGTTTTAGGCAAGCTAAACAAGAGTCAGGAAAACTTGGCTTTAAATTCTGCCTCTGACACTATTTGTGTGCCCGTAGGCAAATCAGTTCACCCTTCTTAGCCTCATTTGCCTCATTGTTAAAATGGATATAATAATACCTACAGAATCTGCCTCACAGGTGCAGATGAAAGCATACGTGCACACACACACACACACACACACACACACACACAAAGAGAGAGAGAGAGAGAGAGAGAGAGAGAGAGAGAGAGAGAGAGAGAAAGAAAGAGAGAGAGAAAACTTTGCAAGTTTAAAGTGCTATATAAATGTCAGTTGAAAAATTGGCTCTGATAATCCTAATTTCTTAGAGAAATTTAACCAATTGAAAAGCGGTCAGTACGATGTGTCAGGCAAAAGCCCAGAAATTGCATCAGCTGGCAAACAGCTGATCTCCTTGGCAAACACAAAGCAACTAAAGGTGATACAAATTTAAGATATGAGTTCATTTGCAAACTATTACAAGGGAGGATGATAGAAGGTAACAAATCTTACAGCACAGTGAAAAGCAGTAGAGGGAAAACAAATCTTAAAAGCTTGACATGAAATTAAAAATGCTACATCATGCTGAGAACTCATTGAAGAAACTGGAAGGCTAACAAATAGACACGAAGTTGTACAGAGCCACTGGCATTTCTGCGGTGCTCTATTTTCGTCACTGACAATAGTGCATCCACAATATTTGGACTCTACTAGTCAACAAGAAGCATTTATTAAGTGCCTACTATGTGCTAGACACTGCACTGAGCTCTGGTTACTACCTCAGTATCCAGTTCACTATGTGAACAAATTGCAATAGCAGTACAGAAATTAAAGTTGAGAAGACTGACTGGATCTGATTAAATATTTTCATAGGAAGGTTATGCTAGAGACAACATTATTTTAAGGATATTCATCAATCAAAGGTATTTCAAAGAGGGAAAGCTTAGAAAGGAAAGGAAAAGGTCAGGCAGAGCACTATTACATGAAAAAAAAGCAGTTAGGAAGATATCAGTACCTAATTATCTGCCAGCTTTCTCATCTGTATAAAATCTTTATGAGGATTATCTATGCATGCAAGTGAATCTTTGATGAAAAGATGAGAATAAAAGACAATCAGCAGGCTTTTATAAATGGTTTCTGGCCTCAGACCACATTTTCATGATCATGCTATTGACTGAGAAATGTAGAGAAGGTAAGATCCCAATGTTTCTATTGTTTATTGATTACTAAAACAACAAAAAACAAAGAGCGTATATTGCCCATATTACATCATACAGATAAATGAAGAGCCCCTTGAGTTAGTTGATCAGTCCACGTATCTTGGACAAGCCATGCATGCAAATATGTATCAAGCTGGGACTAGCCGTTTCCTATGTAGGTAATTGTGCAGTGCTGTCAATGCAAAACATCCTGGTACCTAGTGTGGTATCTTGCACATAGTAGGTACTTGAATGCTCATTGAATTGAGTGATTTTATGGTGTCTACTATCCCCAAAGACCATCTTTTAAGTATTCTCCTGGTGATACAATGTAGCTACAAATCATAGGATACTATAATCTCAGAAAAATCAAAATCACAGACAACCCAAAGGGAATGGGACAAATGAGTGATGGGCTATATTAGATAACCAATGATGACAAGTCAGGTCAGCAAGCATTTATTTAGCACCTAGTATATGCCAGGTACTATGCTAAGCATACCAAAAGGCTACCAAAAATAAGTCCCCAACCTCAAAGGGTTAACAATGTAATTCAGGAGATAACATACCAACAGCTGTATCTAAACATGATATAATACATACATGTATATATACATATACATATATTTGCATATATAATATATATCTAGATATGTATCTAAGTCTATATATGTATGTATGTGTATATATGTATATTATATATACAGAGAGAAAGAGGGGAAGAGATGGAGATGGAGAGAGTAAAGACAGAAAGAGAGAAGGAGATGGAAAGAAAGGAGAGAGTGATAGACAGACAGATAGAGAGACAGAAAGAGAGATACTTAAAGGAAGGTATTCATTAAGGTGGACCAGGAAAGCCTCCCGGTAGATATGACTTTACGTGAGACCTGAAGGAAGCCAGACAGGATGAGGAGGAAGGAGAACATTCTAGGCATGGGAGACACCCAATGAAAATGCATACAGTCTGGAGATGGTATGTCTTATGTTAGGAGCAGCAAGGAGACCACTGGATCCTAGAGTATGTGGAAGGAGTAAGGCATAAAATTTGAAATGTTGTAAGGAACTAGGTTATGAAGGGTTATGGCATTTAAAAGTCAAACAGAGGATTTTACATTTTATACTGAAGGTAATAGGGAGCCACTGAAGTTTATTGAGTTGACATAGTACTAAACTAGTACTTTAGGAAAATCGCTTTGACAGCTGAGTGGTAGAGAGACCAATTAGCAGGCTATTAGAATGGTCCCGATGTGAGGTGATGAGAACCTGAATAACATACATCATCAGGGTCCAGTAACACCAGGAAAGAGTGGGGCTTAGTAAAGTATCAAGAATTAGGGACAACCCATAGACACATCAAGTGCTATATTTATGAAATATTAAAAGAATAAAAGGGGAGCATTTAGCAAGTTAGAGAGATCCCCAAGTTAGAAGCAACTGTGTGGTACGGTCGATGGAGCCCTGGCACTGAAGTCATGAAGATCTGGATTCAGATCCAGACTCAGACATTTACCAGCTGTACCACGGACAGGTCACTTAACCTTTGTCTGCCTTGGTTTCTTCACCTGTAAAATATAGTTCCCAGTATTGTTGTGTGGATCAAATAGGACAAAATTTGTAAATACTTGGCAAACATTAGGGGCAGCTAGGTGGTACAGTCGATAGAGTACCAGGCCTGGAGTCAGGAAGACCTGAATTCATACGTGACTTCAGACACTCACTAGATGTGTCACCCTTGGTAAGTCACTTAACCCTCTTTGCCTCAGTTTCTCATCTGTAAAACGACAAGGAAATGGCAAACCACGCCAATATCTCTGCCAATAAAACCCCAAATGAGGTCATAGATAGTTGGACATGACACAACAAGAAAACATTAAAGTACTATGTAAATGCTAGTGTGGAGGGAAAGCAAACTATATACAGGCATAGAAGGAATTCTGATTTGTATAATAAACAATAAATGTATAATGAATACACTAATAGATTCGATTTTGCAGCTTGTGAGTCACACTCTGGCCCTAGAAGTGATTGTTTGGAATTCACCTTCTCCCCTCTCTTCCCACTTGTGATCTATGTATGTAATCTCTGTCTTCACTTCAGCAAGGCGGAATTCTGATCAGCAGAATTCCCGATTTGCAAATCTGTTCCTCAAAATGAAACTACTTAACTAAACAGCTACCTGTTACTGGCACTTTGTCCCTGGCCTGCTGTTTCATCATTCTCAGGTTAAAGACTGGCCCAGTAAAATCCTGTTAACATTATCTGTCATTATTTTTATCTCCAAGGGAAATATCAATGAGAAGGCATAATTGGGTTGTGAATTTGAATAGAGAAAATATCTATATGATCAGACCATAGGCTCAAAGTACTGAAGAATGTTATTGAATATTCTTATTGATTTCATGGTCTGAGACACTACTGAAATAATGTTTTATGTTGCATGCAAATACATCAATACATTCATTACAAGGGGTAATGATGATTATGATAATAATTAGCATTTGCATAGCATTTTAAGGTTTGCAAATCACTTTACATAGGTTAAATCATTTGGTATTTACAAGAGTGCTTGGAAAGGGATTCAGAGGTCATGTAGATTTCCTTTCCAGAAGCCCCCTATGATCCTAAGTTATTTGCAAGCTTGTAGGATCATAGATTAAGAACTGGAAGGGTCGGGGTGGGTGGACAGGCATGATGGACACAGTGCGAATGTAAGAGGTGAAGGTGGAGAGTGCGGTTGGCTCTCTAGGGTTGGAGGCAGGGAGTGCTGAGAACTTTCCCTTGTGAATACGGAAGCAGATGCTGAGAACATAAACCCAAAGAAATTTTGCCCAGCCTGCCATCACTTCCTCTCCTGTCCCCTAAAATTAAAGGTCCTGATGTGGCCTAACTCCTTAGATGACAACAACCACACGACAAGAAGTTCTCAGTCTGTACCGCAGGATTTTCAGGCTTGCAAGGAAGTGGCATGCAGCATCGGGGCAGATGGAGGACACTATTAAAGAAAAGCAGTACATTATAAATGAAGCCAGAATGTTGTTCCAGAAAAACAAAAATCTTACGGATTCAGAACTAATTAAACAATGTATAGGTGAATGCACAGCAAGAATTGAAATCGGATTGCATTATCAGATCCCATATCCAAGGCCAACTCACCTGCCTCCAATGGCCCTCACTCCCCTACAGAGTCGTGGACTTCAAACCCAGGAGAAGCTAAGGAAACTTTCCAAACCATTATATCT
>CM053623.1:202874465-202894470 GCA_028646595.1 Phalanger gymnotis
AAGATGGCATTTAGCCAAGTCATTTTTACTAGCCTCAAGTTCCTGCTCACACTCCTGGGTCTACACACAGGTCAGCCCTGCTTCCACAGCTTCCTGCCTCCGCAGCTTCCAATTCCTCTGTAGTTGTCTCTTGGCTCACCTTTCCTCGCAGCCGAGCTTCTGGCGTTCTCAAGCCCCGCCTCAAAGACCAGAGACCATTGATTCCCGAGTTGGCCCCTCTTAAGTCATTAATCTACACCCACACAGGTTTCACACCTGATAGGGCTTTGGGCCTGGGGCTTAGCACTTAACAGCTGAAAGTACTTCCACTCAAAAGAAACAAAAGCCATGCTAAGGAGACAATTTTGCTTAACAACACAACTTGTTGACCTATGAGGTACCTTCCAACTCTCAATCTTTGACCTTATAAGAAAACCAAGAAAAAAAACCCCCGCAATCTGATTTTATCAGGAGGGATGCAGAAGAATAAAGATCTCAAGCCAGATGTCAAGGAAAAGGTATTGTTCTGGTTTTAAAGAAACAAAAGAAAAATCAAAAGATGAAAGCAGGAATGTGTGAAATGTAAACCAATTATGAAATGACAAATTGCCCCACTGTACACATTATTCTTTCCTCAGTTATAGATCACTTGATGAAAAGTAGTTGTTTATACCAAGTTTGCCAGGCTGGTGGTGTTGTTTTTGTATTTTTTAATGCCAGTTCAAAGAATGTGTCAACTTGTCTTTGATCCTGAAAACTATGTAAAGGATGCAGTTTAGACATGCTTAAAAAGGCTTACTGTTGCTGAACCTACCTAGGTATTGCAGAGGAGAGATCACTGGGCCTGGAGTCAGTGGGACCTGAGCTGAAATCTGGCCTCATGCACTTATTACCTGAGTGACACTTAACCTCTATTTTCCTCAATTGCCTCACCTGTAAAATGGGGATAATAACAAGTAGCTGCCTCCCAGGGTTGCTGTAAGGATCAAATGAGATAATTTGCACTTTTGTAATATCTATAAAAGCACTAAATATAGTGTCTGACACATAGCATAAATGTTTAGCTGTTATTATTATTATTGTATTGTGATGTTGTTTAGACATTTTTTCAGTTGTGTCCAACTCTTTGTGACCCCATTTGGGGTGTTCTTGGCAAAGATACTGGAAAGGTTTGCCATGTCCTTCTGCAGCTCATTTTACAGATAAGGAAACTGAGGTAAACAGAGTTGAGTGACTTGTCCAAGGTCGCACAGTTAGTAGGTGCCTGAGGCCAGATTTGAACTCAGGAAGAGAAGTCATCCTGACTCCAGGCCTGGTGCTCTATGCACTATGGTGCCACCTAGCTGCCCAATTGTATTCTATTCTATTATTGTTATTAGTAGTAATGATATTATGTTATTGTATTTTATATCTTATATATTAATTTATATTTATTCAAATAATTTAATACTAAATATTAATATATTTAATTTATCTCTTGCAGATTTCATTTAATTAATATATTAATACATTTAATTTGTTAATTCATCAATCAATAAAATATTAATTATTTAAATAATAACTAATTTTTAATTATGATATACTTACATATTATATTATTATAGTTTATTTTATTATACAATAATATTGTATTATTATGGAAGAAAGGAATATAAAGGAGTAAAAATGGATAGATTGGGACATACATATCATGTCTTAGATTTACAGCTGAAAGGAAACTTTGAAGTTATCTAATCCAACACTTCCCCCTTCTTACTGATTCTTATTAATGAGAAAACAAAGGCACAGCTAGTCTTTGGATTAAGGCACACTTGAGGACCTAGAGGGTCAGTCACATATGGCCTCAAGCCACAGGTTCCCCACCCTATTTTAGGATAATTGTGGAGGTTGTGTTTGTCCTTCATTTTCAAAGTAGACTATGACATCAGGGAAATGATGACTTGACTTGCAGTTGACTTGGATTTGAGTGAGGGAGGGCTGTGCAAGGTCGCCAGCCTCACTTTTACCTCCAGAGCCATTTGGGTCCAGTGGCCTGATATTCATCAGGATGGCTGGAGATGACCCAGGATGCAATGAGGGACCCTGGCCCTTTTAGGCTAAGGCCTCAGAGTGAGGTAAGGCCCATTCAATGAATAGACCTCTTTAGGAAGTAAGTGGAGGGACAGCCCCTTTAATTAGAAAAAAGAAAAAAAAAATCAAGCTGGGAGGGGAAGACCCTCAGGTAGAGCTGTCTTAGCCCCAGATGGCAAAGTAGTTGGGAATGATATGTTGCCTTCAATGACCGTTTTTCAGCCAATTCTAGGTTCCAGGTACTATGCTAGGTGCTGGGATTACAAGGGTCAAAAATCTAACTATTGCTGTCTTCAATGGAAAGATCACTGAATTTGGAGTAGTTAGGCCCGAGTCTCTATGCTGGTTCCCTAAGCTACTAACTACCTGCATGACCTTGAACAAGCTACCTTATCTCTACCAACCTGGGTTTCCTCATCATTGGTAAAATGAGGAGGTTGAATTGCATGAGCCAAAAGGTACTTTCTAGCATAGACAATTCTGTAATTCTCCTGTCACCTTGTGCTGCTGGGTTGTTATTTCAGTGGAGTAGGTGGACAAGGTAAAGAGGACCTGGAACCTGTCTACTAAACTTCCAATGCTTCCAAAGGAGGAGGGCTTCCCCTTAGCCCCCTGCCAGAGAAGACCTCCAAAGGGAGCCAGTGCAGCCACCTGCTTGAGCTTCGCAGCTGAGACCACTCAAGGCAGGAGAGGAGGGGAGGGGAAAGGAATAAACACTTCACATAGTACCTACCCTTTGGATCCCATTGGATCCTCACAACAACCCTGAGTGGGATGTGCTTTTAGTATCTTCATTTTACGGTTGAAGAAACTGAGGCAAATGGATTAAACGACTTGCCCAGGGTCACACAGCTACCACATATCTGAGGCTGGATTTGAATTTAGGTCTAACCAACTGTAGGCCCAGCTCTCTAACCACTTTGCCACCAGCTGTCACTCAGCCCTTGTGCATAGTCTTGCCCAGGGGTAGGGAACCTGCGGCCTCCAGGCCACATGTGGCCCTCTAGGTCCTCAAGTGGCTGGCTTGGATTCAGTCAAAGGGCCCCACTTGAGGACCTAGAAGGTCAAATGTGGCCTCGAGGTTACAGCTTCCCCACCTCTGGGCCTTGCCCCATATTCCTGGGCCAACTACTACAATGCAGGTTTCCTAAAGGAAGATAAACACACAGCATCCATAAAATGAGCAGGTCCTATCCTGTTCAGCTTTCTAACTCACAGTGAGAACAAACCAGAACTGGGATTTCCCAGAGTGGGAGATATATATATATATATATTTAAACTTATACCATCATCCTTCTCTGAACTTACGACTGCATTTGCATCTCTTAGTCTCTTCTAAGTAGTTGCTGCTCCTAATTTCCCCCTATTCTAGGGGTTCTTACCCTGGGATTTGTGAACTTGATTTTTAAAACTTGTTATGATATCTGCATTTCAATATAATTGGTCTCCTGTGTAATCCTATGCACTTCATTTGATGCATTTACAAACATTTTTCTGAGAAGGGATCCAGAAGCTTCACCCGATTGCCAGAGGGGTCTATAATGCAAAAGAGTTAAAAACAGTGATAACAACTAGCTAGATTTAAGGTCCGCAAAGTGCTTCACATGTATTGTTTATCTGGATCCTCACAACTCCAAAGTTAAGTGTTATTGTAACTCCTATTTTAGTAAGTGGTATTATTACCCTCCCTATTTTACAGATGATAAAACCGAAGAGAGGAGAAATTTAAGTGACTCACCCAGGATCGTACAGCTAGTATCTGAGCTAGGATTTGAAATCTGGTCCTCCTGATTCTAGGTACAACGCCCTATCCACTGTACCACCTTTCAGCCTCTTGCCCTTTTACCAGAAGGGATACTCCCTTTTGTCCTTAATACACACCCACCCTTTTTTTGCCCTTGGCAGTTAGGTAGAAAAATCTATTTTCAGATCTTTTCCAAAGGAAAGGATCGGGTAAACATGGGACTCCCCAGTGTGGTTAGCAAACACTTCTAATTTGTGGTTGGGTGTATTGGGTTTTCTTGGAACATGAAACTGAGGAGGAGGAGGCGCCGGGCTTGGGTGCTTTATGCTCCCTGCACCTGAGGCTGCCCATGAGCCTACTCAAGCTGAGAAGGTCTTGGCAGCCGGGGGATTTGCCAGCCTCCCACCTGTCTGTGTCTACGTCGCTTCTGATGCTATCTTTCTGCACAAAGGACACTGATCTGATTGAACTTCATAGCGGTTCTCTGGTGACAGAGGTTTAATTTCATGGCCAGAGGCAGCTCCTTCCATATACTCAGGGATCCAAGAAACTCATGAGTTTATATTAGTAAGGACATGAGCTAGAATGTCAAGGAGAGTCGCCCCATTTTCCCCACTCCTCCCTGGCTTTATGACCTCATTGTAAAAGTGGCATTTACTCAAGACCATGCACATGCTGTAAAAAAGACAGTTTCCCAAGCTTGAGACAATCATGTGGCAAAAATCACGAGGCATTCTGGATGTAAAAAAGCCAATTTGGGATCCCAGGCTCCACATGTGGCAGTCAGGGGAGGCTGGCTATTTCTAAAGTTGCTAAAACTGCAGTGAGGTTGAAATTCCCAAGCTCTGACTGAAGAGCCTGCAAGACAGAATGGGTCTCCTTCTGTTTACATAAATATTTTATATTTGCATGGCATATTTATAATTATATAAATACAGTTATGTAACCTAGCCCTGATTCACTTTACACATGACTTTGCTCTCCCAAATTCCTCTCCTCTTCCTCCTCTTTCTCCTTCTCTGCCTTCTCCTTCTCTCCCCTCTCCCTCCTCATTTCCTCTCTCC
This sequence comes from Phalanger gymnotis, assembly GCA_028646595.1. Taxonomy (NCBI): domain Eukaryota; kingdom Metazoa; phylum Chordata; class Mammalia; order Diprotodontia; family Phalangeridae; genus Phalanger; species Phalanger gymnotis. Next base: position 202,879,323 of record CM053623.1, read on the forward strand.
TCTCCCTCTCCCCTTAACCTGTTCCTTTTTTTCCCCTCCCCCTCTCCCCTCTTCCCTCCCCACTCCTCTCTGTCTCTCCCTCCCTTCCTTCTTCCTCTTCTGCCCTCCCCCTTTTTCTCCCCCCTCCCCATCTCTGTCTCTCCCTTCCCTTCCTCTTCTCCCTCTTTCTTTTTGTCTCTCCCTCTCCTCCACCTGTTCCCCTCCTATCCCTAGCCCTCCCCATCCTTCCCTCCTCTCTGTCTCTCTCCTCTCCCTCTTTCTTCCTCCTCTTTTCCCTTCCTCCTCTCCCTCTCCTTCCCCCTTTCCACTCCTCCTTTCCCCCTCTCTCTTCCTTTCCCTCCTCTCCTCTATCTCCCTCTCCTTTTCTCTTTTTCTGCCACTTCGTTCCCCCACCTCTCTCAATCCCCCTCCTCCCACCTTCTCCCTCTCCTCCTCCTCTCTCTCTTCCAATTTTCCAAGCATTTTTACACCATTTCTGGAAGTCATCTAGAGTCACCTAGAGGCAAGTGTTTTGCCTGTGAATTAGAAGATCTCATTTCTAGTTACAGTTCTGCCACTTACTAGCTCTGTGACACTAGGCAAATCACTCAGCCTCTGTAGACTTCAGTTTCTAAATCTCTAACATGAGGGGATTGGGCCAGAGGCACCTAAGGTAACTTTCGACTGTAAAAGAGCTCACGTTGACATGGTATTTAAAGTTCAAAGAACATTTTCCTTCCAATAACCCTGTGGTTATCATGTTCATTTTACAGATGATGAAACTGAGGCTTAGAGAGTTAGGTGACTTGCTGGGATCACACGACTAGTAACTGTCTGAAGCAGGATTCAAACTCAGGTCTTTCTGACACCATTTGGCACTTTATCCATAACTTATGCTGCCTTTATGGTAATCTCACTTGAGCCCTACAATATTCCCGTAAAATGACAGGCAGGTTTTTATAATAACTGACATTTGCATGATGTTTTAGACCATGTAAAACACTTGACAGAAATTATTTTATTGGACTCTTACAATGACCCTGTGAGGTAGGTACTACAGATGTGAATATCCTAAATGAGATATTGGAGGTGTTTCTCTCTTTCTGTATATACATATGTATATGTATATGTGTTTATGCATATACACACATACATATATGCAAATATATACACACAAATACATATTTTATATATACACATATATACATATACACACACATATAATATATTCTATGTTCTATACTATGTATCTATATATCTGTATCTCTCTCTCTATATATATATACCGTGTCACCTAGCTGCCCATATATGTGTACATATGTATGTATGTGTATGTATATATAAACATACATATACACTGTATGTGTGTGTATATATATATGTATGTATGTATGTGTGTATATATGTTGACACAGTGGATAAAACATTGCATCTGGAGTCAGGAAGACAGGATGAAATCTGACCTCTGATGCGTACTCACTGTGTATTCCTGGGCAAGCTACATAACCTCTGTCTGCCTCAGTTTCCAAAACTGTGATATGGATATAATAAAAGCATTTACCTCCTAGGGTTGTTGTGAGGATCAAGTGAGATAATGATTGTAAAGCACTTTGCAAACTTGAAAAACACTATTTAAATGTTACAATTTAACCATTATTATTTATAGTTTTATTATTTATAAGCAATATTCTAATTATTTATTAAAACCATTATTAGGATTATGACCAAATCAGATATCTAAGTATTTTACAAACCTTAAAGCACTGAATAAATATTAGCCACTATCATAATCATTATCCTGATTTTACAGATATAGAAACATTTCAAGAGTGTGGCTGATTTGCCACAGGGTGATCCAGTGAGGAAGTGTGAGAGGTCGAATTAAACCTGGCTTCCCAACTCCAGGTCCCATGCACTCTTTGTAGAAGTATAACCAGAGGTAGAAGAGAACTCAGACATCATGTAGTTGAGGAAGCCTCTGAGGCCCAGAGAGGGAATGTTTTACCCAAAGTCACCTAGAGAGTAAATGACAGGGTTGGTTTGTGTCTGCCCTTAATTCTCTCCTTGACTCTTAAAATCGGTGGAATTTTGGAGGGGTAAAGGTCTCTGCCTGTTCAGATTTAAGTCCTTGATCATCGTTCATCTTCCAGTTGTTCAAACAGAATAATTTTCTTAGATTCCGCTGGTCTTCTGGGTTTGCATTTTGAAGATTCTACCCATCTCTGAGATTGATCTCTCCCTTTAGCCCCACCCCCCTTCATCTTTTCCATTCACACACTTGGAGTCCTTAGAGCCAATGCTGCCTTTGTTTTTCCCTAAGAATCTATTTAGGATTATTACAGAGTCATTTTCTTCCTCAGGAAATTTATCTTGGGATTCTTTTAATTCATAATCAATGTAGTATGAATTTTCTCCCATTTGCTCTTCATTTCTGTAATTAGGACTTTGTGCCAGCATGTTAGATACAGTGACTGGGCCCCTAGGTCCTGCATTCCTCTGCAGTCCTGGGGTAGAACATTGTTGTACAGGGAGAAGTCATTGCCCATGCTGAAGGCTGAAGGCTGCTGCCTTGTAATCCCTGGATAGGAGGCTGCCAGCAGCCAGAACCCTGACTTGGGATAGTAGTCCTAGTCTGGGACTGGGAGCTAGAGACAAGGCTGGCAATCCAGGGGTGGGGAACATAGGGCCTTGAGGGTAGATGTGGCCCAATCCCCTTAATAAAAGCATTTGTTCTGTGAAGTTTGGATTCAGTCAAAGGGCTGTACTTTAGGACCCAAAGGGCCACATGTGGCCTGGAAGCCACAGGTTCCCCACCCCTGCCGTAAGGCAATTGCCCTTTGCTGCTATCTGTAGCTTCCCTCATCTTCTGGGGTTTCCCCTTACTCTGGTTGTACTGGCCTCAGATGTTTTCTTATGTAATGATCTAATAAGAAAGTTCCCAGTTTCATTTCTCAGCTACTAGGGAAGCCTCATGGGAGATGTCCTAGCCTTTAGGCCTGTGTCCCAGGCACCTGCCCATGCTGGCCTTAACCTATTTCCTTCAGGTCCCTTCTCCTTCTACTGTCCCTTATAGAATGGATGGCCTTGGTGGTTCTTTGATTCTGCTGTTTCCTTTGGCCCCCTTCTTTATTTTTAATTTGTGTTCCTCAAGGGAGGTGGGTTTGACTGGAGCTTTTCGTTTTTTCATGCCTGAAGTCCACGACCAAGATTTTCTGGGACAGTCCTCATTTCCAAAAGACAAAGTGTTCTTTCAATGAGACTTTGCAGAAGGAAGAATTTCTGTCAGACCATGTGTCTTGATTTCTGTTCTGACGATCTAGACGCTGCCCTATTAAACCATGACAAGCTAAAAACTGCATGACAAGACGTGACAGCTAGATCTCTCAGCTGAAGGAACAAGGAACTTAGTCTCCCGATTTCATTTTAACAAGCCCTCAGGCAACCACTGTGCCGTGAGAGGACAGGGCTGTGGCTAAAGCTGCTACAAAGGCGACTGAAAGATTCTGCAGCCTCCCCCTCTCTCCCTCTGGTCTGCTCTAATCAAAAAAGAGTCAGAGCTGGGATTGGAACTCAGATTCTCAGAAATTAAATCCAGTGTACTTTCCACGGCCCTGTGATAACTGGTTTATGGATGCCCAGAGGTAAAAGTTCTAGGATAATAGATCTAGACGTGGAAAGGACCTCAGAGACTATAGTAGCACTAAGGTTCATGTGTGTCCCAGGAACAGGGGTTAGTTTTCCTAAAAAGCAACAAAGCTCAGACACGATTGGCCCCTGTTTCCTTTGGCCTCCTGGACACCCGCAGGCATAAAATCTCACGAAGTAGAGCGAGGTTTTCCGGTTACTTGGCGGATTTCTTAAGATCATCAAAGTCAACGCACTCCTCCCTCCCCTGCTGACCAGGCAGGATTCCCTGCGGAGATGAAGGTAAGTGCTACAGTATTCATGCATATCTTTGCTGCAACTGGGCAAAGTAAATCTCCTTTAATTGATGTTTGATGACTTGCGAATGCTGCATTTCATTTCAACGTTAAACCTGAACTAGGAGAGTATTGATACTAACTAAGCCGGTTCTTAACAGAGGGCTGCTATCGACAACGCTGGGGGGTGAGTGCTATTATTAGCCCCCTTTTACAGTTAAAGAAACTGAGGCAAACTGAGGTTAAATGAATGGTCCCCCTCCTTTTAGAAATAAGGAAACTGAGGCACAGAGAGTTAAATGAATTGCCCAAGGTCACACAGGCACCATTGGAGGTGGGATCCCAGAGCTCTGATGCCAGACTCGGTGCCTTCTCAACTATGCCAGCTGCATGGCAGAATAAAGAATAGAATCTAGGTCTTTTGACTCCTGGCCCAGTGGCCCTGGCTGACTGACTATGACTGTGGGAATCCTGGTTGAATAACAGCAAGGCCATAAACTAATATCCAGATTTTATCTTCAATTGTATTTGATAAACATTTGTTAAGCTCCTACTATGTGCTGCTAGGCACTGTGCTGAGCACTGAAGGCATAAAAAGAGGCAAAAGATAGTTTTTGCCCTCAAGAAGCTTACAATCTAATGGGGAACTAGCATGCACTATGCAAAGTAAACTGTATTTGGAAGAAATAGGAAATAATCAAGAGTGGGAAAGCAAAGGAATTAAGAGCTATTAGAGAAGGCTTCCTACAGAAGGTAGGAGTTTATCTGGGGCAGGTAGGCACCTCAGTGGATAGAGCATCGGGCCTGGAGTCAGCAAGACCTGAGTTCAAAACCAGCCTCAAACATTTACTAGTTGTATGACCCTGGGCAAGTTACTTAACCCTGTTTGCCTCAGCTCCTCACCTGTAAAATTCACTGGAGAAGGACATCACAAACCACTCCAGTATCTCTGCCAAGAAAACCCCAAATGGGGATGCTAGGACATGGCTGAAACAACTCAACAATGACAAAGGGGGAGTCTTCCTGTAGAAGGTGGGATTTTAGCTGGGACTTAAAAGAAGCCAGAGAGGTTAGTAGTTGGAGGGCAGGATAAAGAACATTCCAGGCTTGGGAACAGCCAGGGAAAATGCCAAGAGCCTGGAGATGGAGTGTCTTGTTCATGGAAAAGCCAGGAGGCCGGTGTCACTGGACTGAATACTTGTCAGGCAGCGTGGTGGAAGAAGATTAAAATATCTTTTGAAGTGTTCGCTCAGAAAGATCCCAATGCACTGTATCTCTAAGAGAAGGATATACATCCACCCAAAATTTTTTTTTGCCATTCTTATAAACTCCACTATTATTTTTTTCCTTTCCCAGGGGGAAAAATGACCAATTTGGAACTTATAAAAACATTGGCCCATTAGCTAGCATCTCTCTCTTTTTAAGTTACTAGTACACAATTTTCCATCGGCGTCCTCCTCTGACTTTCTGACAGCGAACCTGGGTTCAGGTAGCTCTTAGCAAGTTGAAAAGATTTCCAATGCGGATATATGCGGATATACGGGAGCTGTAACGAGGAATTGTGGTACGCCGAAGAAATTCAGATAGGGTTGAGGACTGAGGGGAGATGCAGGAGTGGGAGGAGGGCTCTGGGAAAAGGGCACCACAGCAATGGACCTGGGCTGGGGACTAGGTGTTGGAACAGAGGAGCAAGAGTTTAGCAAGACTAGCAGAGTATGAGTCAAGGGATGACAGGTCAAAACACCCACTTCAGAGAGGAAGTGTATCTCCCAGACATCAACTAGTCTGGTCATACTGCCCAAGCTTCATCTCCAGATACATGCCAATCCTTCAATTATTCAGTCAACAAGCATTGATTAAATTCCTTTTGTGTCTGAAGTGCTAAGCCTAAGAATGCATAGACAAAAGCAGAACAGTTTCCTGCCCTCAAGGAGCTTATATTCTAATTCTAATATTTAAGGCAGCTAGGTGGTATAACTGATAGAGTCCTAGGCCTTGAGTATGAAAGTCCTGAGTTCAAATGCAGACTTGGACACTTATTAGCTGTGTGACCCTGGCAAGTCACTTAACCCACGTTTGCCTCAGTTTGCTCATCTGTAAAATGGGGATGATAAAAGTACCTACTTCCCAGGATTGTGAGAATCAAATAAAAGCATAATTATAAAGTGCTTCATATAGTGCCTGGCACACAATAAGCACTATGTAAACGTTTTGTGCTTGTTCAGTTGTTTCAGTTGTGTCCGACTCTTCATGACCCCACCTGGGGTTTTCTTGGCAAAGATACGGGAGTGGTTTGCCATTTCCTTCTCCAGTTCATTTTACAGATGAGGAAACTGAGGCAAACAGTTATACCCATGGTTCACAGAGCTGGTAATTATCTGAGGCCAGATTTGAACTAGGGTCTTCCTGACCCCGGACCACGTACTTGATCCACTTCACCACCTGGCTGTCCAATATAAATGTTAGCTATTATTATTCTTATTAGCTAATGGGGTGAAAATATATATAATAGAAGACTATACAGAGTATGTACAAATTAAATATCAAGCAGGTTTGGGAGCGGATTTATTAGCAGTTGGGAGGATGTATTAGCAGAGTTTTCAGGGCTATAGAGCTGTCCCATAATTCATCCAAGTAAGGGACAAGAAGAGGTCACAATATTCAATGGAAAGCTGATGATAAAATAGAGAACTCCGATGGACTGAATCTCCTTCCCACTAACTCACCAAAAAGAGTCAGTCAGTCAGCTAGCATTCATTAAGTGTCTGTTATAGACTGGGCTCTGGGCTAAGAGCTAGACATACAAAGAAAAGGCAGAAATAGTTCCCTTGTTCTCCATGGAGTGCATAGTCTAGTGGGGGAGACAACATGCAAATATATATACATATATACAAATGTATATGCACATATATTTGTATATATGTGTATGAATATGCATGTGTGTATGTGTGTACATATTTGTATGTGTGTGTATACACACACACACACACACACACAAACAGGGCATATAAAAGAAAACTTGGGAGCAGTGTCAGAGGGAAGGTTTTAAGATTAAGGCTTCTTGTTGGGGGGAGGGAGGGATGACTTTAGCTGAGATGTGTAGGAAGCAACAAGGCAGAGATGAGGAGGGAGAGCGTTCCAGACATGAGAAACAGCCAGTGAAAACGCATGGTGTCCGGAGATGGAGTGTAGTGTTTGAGAAGGATCAGGGAGGCCAGTACCACTGAATCATAGAGTACATGGAGGAGGGAAAGGTGTAAGATACTGGAAAGGTCAGGGATGAGGGGAGGGAGGTTATGAAGGGCTTTAATGCCAAACAGAAGAATTTGCATTTGATCCTATAGGTGACAGGAAGTCACTGGGAATGTTTGAATAGGTGAGGAGGGGGTGTTTGACATGGTCAGATTTGGGCTTTAGGAGGGCCAATTTGGTAGCCCAGTAGAAGACAGAATGGAGTGAGGAGAGACTGAAGGCAGGGACACCAACCAACACTGCAAAAACCTACAGTAATGCAATAATGCAGTGTGGCAGATAGAGAGCTGACCTCAGAGGCACGAAAGTCTGGGTTCAAATTCTGTTCTTGCCACTTACTGGCTGTGTGACCTTAGGCAAGTCTCTTAACCTCTTAGTGGTATAGGTTACTCTGTAAGACAACACATTGAAAAGAAAGTACAAACAGTTTCCTTATCTGGGACTTTCCTTTATCAATGCCATGTCCAGTTTCCATCCTTGGTTAACCCAAAGGTCTCAATTGCCATACAGTCAACCATGCCACAGGTGTCAAACTCGAGTAGAAAGAGGGGCCACTGAATCATACCTAAGGGTCCCTTATTAACTTAGTTTTAAAACATAATACTCTCTATGTTTTATTGTATTTTTATTTATTCTGTTAACTATTTCCCTACTACGTTTTAATCTGGTTTGGGCTGCACTTGGGAGTGTTGTGGGTCACATGAGGCTCTAGGCTGCCATGTTTGACCCAACTGGGCTACACTATTGAGTATTACTTAGGTAACCACTTGTTAGGGATGTTTAATTGGGGAGCCATGCTTTAAAAGGGACTTGTGGATAGACTAGATGAGGTAACTTGGTAGTGGAGAGGAGAGAGAACTAGACTTGAGGTCAGAAGACCTGAGATCAAACTCTACCTTTGACACTTACTGGCTATGAGAGCCTAGGCACAATTTAAACTCTTCTCGCCTCGGTTTTCTTATCTATAAAGTGGGAATAATAGAAACACCTTCTTTGTTGGGTTGTTATAGGATCAAAAGAGATGACACATGTAATGTTCTTTGTAAACCTTAGATTGTGTTAGTTATTATAGATGTTAATTATAAATGTAGTATATAGATCATATATTGATATATTAATGTATCATATTATATTAATTATAAATGTAATATATGGTAAATATAAAATTGAATTACAAATAATTATAATATAATATTACATATTACATATTACATAAATGCTATACATTATATGTAAATAATATATAATTAAATATATAACATATAAATTATTATAAATGCTCATTATAAATATATCAAGGTTGTCCAAAATATGGCCCACGGGCTGCATGCGGCCCACCTGTGGGTTTTAATTTTCACGGGTGAAAAAATAAAATAATTTGCATGGAATGTGTGTTAGATTTTTTAATTCCATCACTAATAAATAATCTCATTGATGTTAATTTTCTTTGATGTTTTTAAGCAGTATTATGGATGGAACATATCACACAGAATTTTTGATTGATCTGTGAGATGTGTTCCATCTGTACGATGCAGACTAGTGAGCATGCACCTACCTTTATACCATTGTGTTGTCGCTTTGCTGTTTTGTGTTTGCTTTCATGCTTTGTGCCTTTGCCTGTTGCATTGATGACGGGCATTCCCCCATTTTCTGTTAGCGTACTGTATTTTTTATTCTGGGTGTGGCCCTTGAATAATTATTTTATTTTAATGTAGCCCTAAGATAACCTAAGGTTGGACAGCCCTGTAACATATGATTAAATTATGTTATAAATATAATGAATGGTTATAGATAAATAAAAGTACAAGTATAAATAAATTATTATAAATGTTAATTATAATTATTAATACAACTACTAAGGCCCCTTTTGTCCTAAGGATTCTGTGAGTGTTAAGATTGTATGATTTCTCCAAACTCAACCTGTCTTCTTGAGGAGCAGTATAAGAGGTTGCATGGATGTCATGGCTTGTTTGGGTACTTCGGAAATGTTTACCAGCACTACATTCACTAGGCTTTTCCACTCAGGACCACCCACTCAAGGTATATCACAAAGGTAGCTTTCATTGCTCAGACCAAAACAACAGAGTGCTTCATTCTAATACATTGGAAATTGACTTTAAAGAGAGATGTGTGCGTATGTTTGTATCTGACACTCTCTCTCTCTCTCTCTCTCTCTCTCTCTCTCTCTCTCTCTCTCTCTCTTTCTCCATATATATATATATACACACACATATGCACACACACATATATATGTATGTATGCGTGTATGTATATGTATATATATATGTATATGTTTTACAGATGATGTTCCAATTAGTAGGTCCAGCTGTTGATCTGTCTTAGCACTTGTAGGTGAGTTTTATGCATTTGAACTAGGCAATAGGGGCTAATAGGAAGTAGCCTAATAGGCCTCAATTTCCCTGAGGGGATTAGATCAAATCATCCCTAAGTTTGCTTCCAGGTATAAAGATTTACAGTCCCTCCCACTGAATTCACTGCTCAGCAAAAAGAGATCAAAGACAGAAAGATCCCACAAATGTCAAAATATCCATAGCAGTGCCACTTTGTGGTAGCAGAAAAATGGAAATCATGTTAGTGCCCATCAAGGGGGAGTGGCTGGACACACAGTAGGATATGAATCTTATGGAATATTATTGGGCCCTAAGAAATAACAAAAAGGAAGAATTTAGAGAAATCTAAGATGATTTATGTATTCACTGATTCAGAGTGAAACAAGAGGAACCAGAAAAATAATATGCATAGTTATTATAACGATGTATAACGAAAGAACACTAAAACGAAGTTGATCACCATGTAATTATAATGACCAATTTCAGTCCTGAAGAAGAGATGAAGGAATTTTATCTTTTTTTTTCCTTTAGCGGGTCAAGGGTTGTGGAATGTTTCATGCCCTGTGAGACATAGTTGCTGTATAGACTGGTTTTGTTTCACCGTTTTTCTCTGTTATATGGGAAATCTCAATTCACATGAGGGTAGGGTGGAGAGGAGGATGTATATCGGAAATTACTATGGTATAAAACCAAAAAACGTATCAATAAAACTTTTAAGAAGAAGAACCATGATTCTCTGTCATTTTACTTTTCCTCCTCAGAGAGCCCTCCTCTCATTGTTTCCATTGGTTTAAGTCATATTTATCTTTAAAGACTCAACTTAGGGCCCATCTCCTACATAGAACTTTCTCTGACCACTTTGGCCTGGAGTGAATACTTCTGAACATCTCTTACATTAATTTGTTAGTGTTCCTCATTACACACTTAGTGTAAGCAATCCTGCATTGATATTTATATTTTGGTGTATGTTTCCTGTCTTTTCAATTACATCATAAGCTTCCTCAAAGTAGTAAAACTTTCTTTTGCCTCTTTGTAGTCCCAGAGCTGAGAACAACCTTACACAAAATAATTGCCCAATGAATGTTTGTTGTCACCATGACAATGATCCAACCAACCAAATAATTGAAAGATAGATGGAGGAAAGGCTTCCTATTCATAACTTTATTTCTTTCTTAACTCTTAAACTCTTCTCAGTCATAAGAGTGAAAAATCTCAACAACCTGATTAGATTTATGAGAATACAACTTTCCTTTTGCAGACTTGTTGATCCCAAGGGTGGGGAATCTGTGGCCTCAAAGCCACATGTAGCCCTCTAGGTCCTCAAGTGCAGCCCTTTGAATCCAAACTTCACAAAAGAAATCCCCTTAATAAAAGGATTTGTTCTGTAAAACTTGGACTCAGTCAAAAGGACACACCCAAGGACCTAGAAGGCCACATGTGGCCTCAAGGCTGCAGGTTCCCCACCCCTGATTCTAGTCCCCTCAATTACACAAACTTTTCTTTTCCCCCTGGTGTTAATAGCCAGCACTTATATAGAGTTTTAAGGATTGTGAAGTTCTTTATTACTGTGAAGTCATTTTGTCGTTGTCATTTTATTGCCCCTAATTTCTAATGTCTTTTAGTGTTGTTTTCATTTACTTATTGTCATAGTCATTGGGTATAAATTTCTCCTGGTTCTGCTTTCTTCTTTCCTGAACGCTTTATACACATCTTCCCAAATGTCTCTGAATTTCTCATCATCATTTCTTAGGGAGCGGTATTATTTCATTACATTCATAGGCCGTGGTTTGTTCAATCCTTCTCCATGTGTTGGAAAGTTGCTTATTTCCGGCTTTTCCACAGTGATTTTCCTGATTAATTCTGTGGAGAGTCAACTTAATGAAGATACTCATTTCCATGTGCCCCAGTGACAGTATATTTTTAAAAATAATAGCAACTGTAACTCAGCAGTTATTTTGTGCCACCAACCTAATTATATAATCCAAGGGTGTAGAGGGACTCTGTGGGAATGATTCCTGAACCTCCTAAATTTTAGGATTATTCAAGGATTTATGGCCATTATTGACTTTGTGACTTACACAGACAAGCTTTGTTTTTAGAAAAATACCAGCAACAATAAAAAGGGCAGGTAGATTGGCACAAATCTATTCTCCCCCTTGATCACAGAGCACAAAGGCACAGCTAATGGGTTTTTCCCCCATAGTATCTTTTTCTTTTGTAGCTGTGACCACTTTATTTGATTTTTTAAAATGTTTTAAAATTTTATTTATTTTTTATTTATGGAGTAAAACAAACATTTCCATAATATGGTATGATAAAAAGATGATTGCACATGAAACTGCACATCTATTTTGTACAAATTGCTATTTCTTTTGAATACATAATGGTTATCATGTAAATTTTTTTCCTTTTTATTCCTCTCTACTTCTAGAGATGGCCACCATTAGACACAAATATGTGGGTGTGTTTTTGTATGTAAAATAATTCTATACATATTTCTATTTATCAGTTCTTTCTTTGGATGCAGATAACATCTTCCTTCCTGTGTCCTTTGTAGTTAATTTGGGTATTTATGATAATCAAAATGACTATGTTTGCTCAAAGTTGTTCTTAAAACAATATTGCTGTTACTGTATACAATATTCTCTTGGTTCTGATATTTCACTCTTCATTATTTCATGCAAGCCTAAGATCATGGAGGTCATCATTTCTTGTAGCATAGTAATATCTTGTAACAACCACGTTAATGCTCATGATAATTTTCCACTGAAACCCACCAAGTGACAGCTCTCTAAACCCCTCAGTTCTGGTGGAGTTTTTTATTTGCATTGATGGAGGAAATTTTCACAATGGGAGTTCCATACACAGATAAAATTTAAGAGATTTACACCAGCTCACCAGCACCTTGGGTTGTCAAAGACTATGCCACTGTAGTACAAGCCTTGTTGAGTTCTAGGAAGCTTGTAAAGGCTTCAGGAAGGGGCTTGGTAATAGACTGTATATCTATCACTGAAGACCAGCCCTGATAAGTTTAGGGAGACTCATCACTATAATGGGCACAGAGAGATTAATTTCTCTCTTGCAATAGTTCTTAAAGACCTGGCTGTTCTCTGCTTTTGTGGGAAAACTAGAGTTTGTCACCTTCCTTGATGTAACTGCTCTGTCTTTTACACTTGTAGTGTGTAAACTTTCTGTTTTTCATTTGCTCCAACTTCTGTTTTTGTGGTATTAGAGTTCATTAGACTGTATAAATGACCTTTTCCAACTTTCTTCTCACCTTTGATTTACTTTTTAAGTCTATATAGTAATGTTGTTGATTAATGACTTGATTGGTGGTGGTAGTTGGTTGGTGATTTGTTCATTTTGTTCTCTGCACGATTTGACTGCTTGAATCACTGAAGCCTTTTTGTTTTGCCCTTCAATTGTTTACTAAAGGAATCTCAAACTTCTGATTTGTTTCTGTTTTCCAGATTGTGTTCCACATGTTTCTTTTTTGTTGCCTTAATTATACAAGGTGGCATTCCAGCCTTCTTTTGCATATACCTCCTAGATATTGATGTTGTCTTCCTATATCTTTCTGTAAATTTGCAATAGCACTCTCCATTGCTTCTGTCATGTCAGTGTTTGATGCCTGTTCTTAGGAATGGACCTTGATAGCACCATCTTTCCTCCTACAGTTCTTGCCATGGCAATGACTGCCACATATTCTGCTGTATGCAGGTCCAGAAATGTATTTTTATACCTTCTCTCAAATATTATGGGAGAATTCACTGGTTAATGATCATTCTAAAAGGTAATAGTTTTTTCGAATTACTCTTTTTTCATAAAAATCAGTCTGCTAGTTGGATTTATTCTATTAAACTACAAAAGAACCTTTTTAGAATTCCAGTCTAAGCATGCCCATCTCCTTTTCAAAATCATTTGAGATTGTTGATGTTGTCTCTGTCATCCAATTTATTATTAGGCATAATCTCTAGAGTTTGCATAAAGTGAAGGGTTTTCAATAATTTCAAGGTCTATATTTTTTTTCTCTCTCTAGATTTTAGTAGCTCCAATCAACAAGGATTTATTAAACACCGACTATGTGCCAAGCAGCATGTTATGCACTGGGAACATACATACAAATGATGAAAAAAGTTCTTTCAGTCAAGAATCTTACATACTATACTCTAATGTAGGCTTAAGGATAAAGTGATTTTTTTCACTCCGAATGATTGCCTGTCACAAACTGACAAACTCTTGTTGTGCAACGTGGAGCTGAGAGTACCATTAACAAAAAGTAGTACGAAGCCCGAGTAGCTCGTTGAAGCAGTATATAGAGCACTGAGCCCAGAATCAGGAAGACCTGAGTTCAAATCTACCCTCAGATACTTGCTAGCATTGTGACCCTGAGCAAGTCACTTAACCTTGCTTGCCTCACTTTGCTCATCTATAAAATGAGCTGGAGAAGGAAATGACAAACCAGTCTAATATCTTTGCTAAGAAAACCCCAAATGGGGTCATGAAGAGTCTGAAATGATTGAATAACCAACAAAGCATGGTATATAATAAAATTATTCATGTCTTCTGCCTATTTTATGTATACTTATGGTTTGCCTATTTAGAGATCCTCACCATGTCTATTAAAACATTTCCGTTAAAACACTATCCACATCCAGAGAAAGAACTATGGAATCCGAACACAGATTGAGACATACTATTTTCACTTTTTTGTGGTTTTTCCCTTTTGTTCTGTTTTTCTTTCACAACATGACTAATGTGGAAATATATTTAACATAATTGTACATGTATAAGCTATATTAGACTGCTTGCCATCTTGGAGAGAAGGAATGGAAGGGAGGGAGGGAAAAAATTTGGAACTCAAAATCTTATTAAAAATAAATGTTGAAAAACTATCTTTATATGAAATTGGAAAAAAAATCAAATACTATTTAGAGTGTAAAAAAAAAACCCATTCCCATCAGGTGCAGTATTGGTATTTCCAATTTGTTCTGACTTACTGTCTTCCTGTGGTTCTAGAGCATGAAGGAATACTACTTCCTTTACAATTTTATCTACCAAATAATAACTGCAATAGTTTTGAGTAGGGCTAAGCTACAACTATAAACCGCCCCATGTATTTCTTAGATTTGTAGAAGCTTCATGACATTGGTCAGAGTTCTAACCCAATCAGTGATATTGCCAGAGCATAAATGATTAGCATTTTAACATTCCTGCCAGGTTGTCCATTTCAGGCTACATAGAGTCCTCCTTGTCACCTTGACCAGCATTTCTTTACTTTGCAATCCCTATCTCCACTTGTGTTAGTAAGGCAAAATGGGCTCCTTAGCACTTAATTCATCAAGTGCCCTTGAAGAGTTTGGCTTTTGTTTGTGTTGAGTGATTCAGCTATTTCATTGAATCTTGTTAAGTGCTAAGCCTCAGGCCCAAGATTTGGGTGTCCTTGGTGCCTCCTTGCCTCAGGGGAGGGCTTAGTTTAGACATGAGTTTGAGTGACATGTCTGGGACAACGGGGCTCTTGGACCACGTGGGTTTGAGTCCGCCTCTTTGTGGCGATTTTGGGTCGCATGGGTGAGTCGCACGTGTGACTCACCCCTGATGCTGAAAAAGATATAAAAGTCAGGGGTTGGCCTCTTCTTCCTTGGA
>CM053623.1:202894970-202916160 GCA_028646595.1 Phalanger gymnotis
TTGACGAGAAAAGCAATTTTGATGAGCTTATTATCTTATTAATTTGAATATGATTTTAATAATGATGGTAAAAATGATAATAGCTGATATTTATATAATTTTTTAATGTTTACAACAACAACGCATTTTTTGTACACTATTTCATTTGATATTCTCAGCAACTCTATGTGGAAGGTATTATGGCTATTATTCCCTTTTACCTCTGAAGAGGAAGCAGGCTAATCAAGGGGTTAAGTGACATACTCATCATCATACAACTAGTAATTGCCATAAGTGGGATTTGAAGGAAGTCAATATGGTAGGGTACAAAAAGTGCTGGATTTTTTTTTATTGTGTCTGGGTTTAAACCCTGATTTGCCACTTACTGGTTAGAGTTATCCCTTCCA
This sequence comes from Phalanger gymnotis, assembly GCA_028646595.1. Taxonomy (NCBI): domain Eukaryota; kingdom Metazoa; phylum Chordata; class Mammalia; order Diprotodontia; family Phalangeridae; genus Phalanger; species Phalanger gymnotis. Next base: position 202,895,357 of record CM053623.1, read on the forward strand.
CATTGCAGGGCTCAGGGGTTCAGCAGCCCCATGACCTGGAAAATCCATGTAAAATTTTTTGGCCGTCCCTTCCTACTAGAGAAGAAGTCTGAGGTTTTTTTTTTTCCTTTTTCTTTTATGGGGTGTTTACAGTACCTTATTGTAAAATCTGGGTTAAGTATTTGGTCATAGGCTTTCTGTTGTCTGCTAGCTTTCATGTGTTGTCTGCGGCTTCTGCAAAACTCCCTAAAATTCCCATCCTATGCTGACCTGCGATGGAGGAAGTCACAATGTGTTACAGATGTGACAATTGAGAAGTCGCATGCCTCCTCTGAGCCTAAGAACCTGGTCCTCATGTGTAAAATAAGAGAGGTGGATTAAATGGCCTTAGAGGGCCATTGGAAGGCCATTTAGAGAATAGCCAGGGGTGGGGAGCTAGTGACCTTGAGGCCACATGTGACTCTCTAGTACTCAAGTGCGGCCCTTTGACTTAATAAAAGGATTTGTTCTGTAAAACTTGTACTCAGTCAAAAGGCCACACCCAAGGCCTCAGCTCTAGAGCACATTCTTATGAATAGCACTTTGAGGTTTACAAAGCATCTTCCTCCCCAAAAACCCTGGGAGGGAGATAGCACAAATATTATTATCTCTATTTTTTTTCAGATGAGGAAATGATGTATTTAAATGATTTGTCCAAGGCCAGTCAGCTACTAAGTTTCAGAGCCAAGACTCAAACCACTGTTGTCCAGTATCCTCTCTTCCACACAGCAACTTCCTCATATAAATATGAGGAAGTTATGCATGAATGCATATGGGTTTTGATTCTATTTTAGCATCAACTGGCAAAAGCCATCCTCTTCTCACCCTACAGGCTGCCTCCATGAGCCACTGGCCAGCTGTCACCACCTGGGGACAAAGGGGACCCCAAAGCACAATCCTTGAAGTGATTCCTTCATTACCCCCAATGACAATATAATATAATGTATATAAATGCAGCCAAGATAGCAATAAGAATGTTATAACTCTACCAAATGCTATTATCAAGGCATGAGACAATTGTATGGGAAATAGGTGGGGATTAATTGCTTGGAGAACCAGATTCAACACAATTCACCTCCAACATGTTCTCTCCTTGTATTTATAACCTTACAAGATGGGAAAGCCAAATAGCTTAGTGATGAGTGGCAAAAAAATAAGACTGAGATCAGGAAGTGAAGATAGAGACCAAATCAGACCTGATACATTTTTGGAAAACAGTTTCTTCTTGTTGAGGTTGAGGATGGAATTTAGAAGAACTGGTTGAAGAAGGAAGGAGGTAACTACCTCAAGAAGTAAGGAGTTCCCATCAGCCATCTTTCACATTTGTATCTCCAGTGGCTAGCATAATACCAATGCCTGAGACACAATAGCCAGTATTACTAAATGTTGATTGATCAGTGGAGGCAAACAGAGGCTGTTTGATGACTGCTTGCCAAGCATAGGACTTATGCTTGGTTTCAAATAATCCAGTGAATTTGTGATCTCATCGATGTGGATGTTCCTCCCAACAATGCAAACTGTAATCCATGTGTGCCCACTTGTGCTGTGCTACTCTGTTCTGTCTCTTCCATAATTTCACCTCAAAGGGGCCATTCAATGTGATGAGAAGTCTTTCTCGTTTTCTTATGACATCATGAGGACACCAGCAATGCATGCAGACTCTCTATCAATTATTTCCTCCTTGCCATGTGACCAACCAGTTTTCTTTTTTCAATCATTTTTCTGATGACATCCATTACTCAATTTTCTTCTGCATCATTCTTTATTTGCCATGTGTTGCCAGGAGTGGGCTAGAATCAGCCTGAACTGGCTTGTGAGAGTCATTTTTTTAATTTTCAAGGTGAACATTTATGCCTTGGAAATCAGCGAATGCTACAAATTAGGGCTGATTTATTGTTTTGTTGATGGTTTAGATTTAAGATGGAGAGAATGATAATATTATATTATTATTAATGTATCATATGATAATATATTATAACAAATGATAATAATTCAAATTAAACTAACATTTTTTTTTTCTGAGAGCTGACTGTTAAATATTTACCAGCACATCCCTGGGTGTTATAGTCTTCTCACCTTTACCATATACCTTCCTATTATTCTATTAGTGATGTACATTTTTAATTCTTAGGAGACTAATATTCTATGTCTCAAAACTGTACAAAAATAGAATTATATCATTTTAGAGCCAGAAGGGACTTTAAAAATCATCTCATTCAATCCTCTTTATTTTACAAAGGAAATTATTGTCTGCAAAATTGAAGTGGCTTTCCCATTGTTACAAAATGAGTAGGCAGAAGATGGGACTCAAATCCAGATACCCTAACTCCAACTTCAATATTCTTTCCACTTCAACCATATTGTGTTTGAGGTCTTTCTCAACCGGGAGAGTTTGTGGCCTAGTGAGTGTTCTTTGGGGGAACACATAAGACAAAAGGCTATTATCTTTCATTTTACCATGAAAGTTCTAAGAGAGCTTTAGAATGAGTGCTATTTAGGGGAAAAATACAGATCCCTGAAGGGGAAGGGATCAAAGGAAACACTAGTGCCAGCCATGGAAACCAGATGGTAGGGCTGAGGTTGGAGCCATAGGTCAATAGGAACAGGGGGACAAGGAACAGGAGGAAATTTTCAGTCTTGCTAGCCCACTATTTACTTTTCTTTCTGTTATGGCTAGGGAATTGTTCTAATGCAAGTACCATTGTGGATTTCATCTACAAATAGTCTACATAGCTATGCTTTGTTCCTTGGCCACAGATTAGATCATAAGATTTTAGAATGAGAAGATACCTTAGAGAAGATCTAGACCAGTGATAACAAATTCAAATAGAAATGGAGGTCACTAAACTATACATAAGGATCTCTGTGGGCCAAATATTAACTTAGAAAACCATATATTAACATTATCTGTGTTCTATTGTATTTTTATTTTGTTAAATATTTCTCAATTATATTTTAATCCTATTTGTGGGAGCCTGCAACGCTGCAGATTGAGTATCTGAAACCTCTGATCTAGACCAAAGGTTCTGATCTTTTTGTGTGTTATAAACTCCTTCACCAGTCAGGCAAAGTCTGTGTACCTTTTCTCAGAATCATGTTTTTAAATGTATAAAATAATATATGTAGGATTATGAAGGAAACCAATTATATTGAAATACAATTATCAAAATATAAAAAAAACCAAGTTTATGGACCCTGGATTAAGAATCTCAATCTAAGTCTGCCCCTTATTCTTATAGATGAGGAAATAGTCTGAAAAGTAATATATGTATATTTATACATATGCATATATACGTACATATATATACATATATTTATACACATACATACGTATACACCCATACATACAAATGCTAGAGCTGGGATTCAAATCCAGGTTTTCTTTTCTTTCTTTCTTTTTAAACTTTATTACGTTTCCAATTTTTAAAGCTTTTTTACATTCGTTTTTAAATTTTGAGTTCCAAAATTCTCCCCTTCCTTCCAACTCCTCTCCCACCCATTGAGAAGTCAAGCAATACGACATCCATTGTATGAAGCCATGCAAACATATATCCCTATTAGCCATGTTGCAAACAAACAGACAAAATGTGAAAAATAAAAAATGATGAAAAAAGTGAAAAAATATACTTCAATGTGTACTCAGAGTTCATCAGTTCTCTTTCTGGAGGCAGATAGCATTTTTCATCATGAGTCCTATGGAATTGTCTTGGATCATTGTATTGATCAGAGTAACTAAGTCTTTTATAGTTGAATATCATGACAGTATTGCTTTTACTGCATACAATGTTCTCCTACTTCTGCTCACTTCACTTTGTATCAGTTCATATAAGTCTTTCCAAGTTCTTCTGAAATCTACCTGCTCATCATTTGTTATGGAACAATAGTGTTCCATTACATTTATATACCACGACTTGTTCAGCCATTATCCAATTGATGGGCATTCCATCGATTTCCAATTCTTTGCCACCACAAAAAAGGCTGCTATAAATATTTTTGTACATATGTGTCCTTTTCCTTTTTTGTTTGATAGCTTTGCAATACAGATCTAATAGCAATACTGCTGAGTCAAAGGATATGTACAATTTTATAACCCTTTGGGCATAGTTGCAAATTGTTTTCCAGAATGCAAATCCATATTTTCTATCCCCAAATCTAGGGATCTTTCCATCACACCATGCTAAATCCAAACTCTAACAACTATTTCATGAATGGATATCATTGGTTGCAAGGTGGAATGTGCCCAAAGAAGTAAGTGGAGCAACATAAATGCATCCCAATGTGGAAAATCTGTCAATGTGTGTATACTAGCATCACTTTGTATATTTATATTTACCATTCTTTCATCTTCATGGGGAGCCAAACTTGGAGAGATCAGTTATGCTATTTAAATTACAGCATTAGACTTGAATGAGATCAAGGCATGCTGTATAATGATCATGTCTGTCAAAGTTCTATAGAAATAGTCCCATAGAGGCCATAATAATAATAACATATATATAAATGACTTATTTGTTTATTTTTATCATTCAGTTGAAGAGGCCAGTGGGAGGTTGAAATAATAAATGCTTGTAAAAATAGATAAAAGACAAAAACAATAAAAGAAGGAAATGATAAAATGGGAAATGAAAATGATATAAAAACAAAACATACGAACAATTTTTAAAAAAGCATGCTCCTTACAATGAAAATGTGAAGGAAATAACAATTGTTATAATACAGATGAAGAAAATGAGGCCCAGGATGGTTAAGTGTTTGCCCGGGCTCATCAAGCTACTTTAAGTATGAGTAGAATTTCAAATAAAAATCTCTCAAATCCAGATACTTTGAGCTTATTTCTCCCGACTTAAAATCCAAAGCTCTAACACATTTTATTATCCTTCCTTTACAGATAGGGAAACTGAGGCTTACAGTTTAAGTCACTTTTCCCAGATCACAGAGCTTGTTCATATCAGAGCTGAGACTTGAACCCAGGTCTTCTGCATTCCGACTCTAAGTCAGAAAGACCTGTTTGTCAGAAAAATCCTTTCCATTCTACCACTCAACTACTCATCCTTACAGCATATATGGTACTCCACACTCATCCTCAAAAGGTCCATATGAAGTGAGAAAGGGCATATCTATGTCCTCCTGTTTTCTACATCCATACAGGTTAGGTGACTCTTCCTGATGGCACAGTGAGTCACTGGGGGAGTTGGGCTAGGAGCCCTGGCTCTGTGCCTCTTGACACCTTCTGCTCCCTCTCTCCCAAGGATGCCATTATGAACACAATCAGTCTTTGTGAGTAACTGACTTCACAGGAAATAAACACTCAGGTCCCATGGGGCAGCTGCCAACAAAACACCAACACATCTCCTACAGAGTAGTTTATCAAAATAAACTCTGCAATTTCACCCAGTTGGATTTTCCTGCCTAGAAATCCCAGGAACAGGGTAGGGCCTAAACCTTCAGGTAGCATAGACAGCTCTCCCCAATTCCCACCTCATTTGGACTGAATCAATGTTGAAGCCCAGCTCTTGACTTCCAGAAGTTGACACCAGGAATGTCAGGCATTACAAAAGAAGGGCTAAACTGCTCCTTCCAACACTTTTGTTTTCCCATAATTGTTCCCTAGTTCCTGTACCCAGGAACCAGGGCAGCTTGGGGCCCAGCAGTCCCTCTGGGTCCCTCCTATCCTTTCTAGACCCAAACCTGCCCTTAGGAATTTTCCTGCATGTTGCAAATATGCCGGTCAAACTTGCCCCCTTCTTCCTTCTTTGTCAGAGTCCTCATGAGCTGCACCCTGAAGACTGGTGCCCCTGCAAAGGGTCTAAGTGCAGGCTACATAAATCAAGACAAAAATGAGAACCACAAAGGGAAAAGCAGAACTCATCCCCCTGTGAGAATCCCATAAAGCAAAAGCATCTCATTAGAGTTAATAAAACGGGTACGGGAATTAGAAATGACAAGTGCACTTGAAGATTGAGGACTGTGTAACTTGATACTTGTGTCCAAACCCTTGCACTTTAATAAAGTATCTTAAGTAATAAATTGGAATTTAATTAGCCATGGCCTCATAAACTCGAAACTCTCTAAAGAGCTTTTGTTCCTTTCAAGAATATCATTCTATTATGGGTGTGTTCTAGTGGAACACGGGTGGGGAGAGCTGGGTGTGTGATGTCTTTTAATGAATAGATTGGTGTTTGAGATGGATGCTCAGCAGAATCCCAGCAAGCACCTGAGGGAGAACATGAAGAAAAGGGCCAGAGAACCTCCCAGGGTTTGAAAATGAGGGCATGGCACAGAGGTGTGGTGAAGCCAGCTAGGATAGAGAGCCAGATTGTTAAATTTTCAGTGTGAACATTTGTACTTTGGAAATCAAAGAACACCACAAATCAAGGCTTGGTTTGCTGTTTCGTTGACTGGCTAGACTAAAGAAAGTGATGAAGATGCTAATGTAGATTAAACTTAAAAGTGTGTCATGCATACTTTTTTTTTTTCTGAGAACTAATTGTTAAACATTTATCATCACATCCCTGCCAAAGACTCTTTTGTTGCCTGGAATGTTAGCTGCCAATGATTAAAATGGAAAAGTAACTTTCCAGGTTTGTTATACCATATTTGTTCTTCAGTCATTTCAGTTGTGTCTGACTCTTTGTGACCCCATTTGGGGTTTCCTTGGCAAAGATTCAGGAGTGGTTTGCCATTTCCTTCTCCAGCTCATGTTTACAGATGAGGAAACTGAGTCAAACAGGGTGAAGTGACTTGCCCAGGGTCACACAGCTAGTAAGTGTCTGAGGCCAGATTTGAACTCTGGTCTTTCTGACTCCTTGGCCGTCACTCTATTCACTGTGCCACCTAGCTGCCCTATTATACCATAGACTGCCCTTAATTCTCATTGCTTGACCCTTTCCCTGACTTCCCAACCTTCTTGCTTGCCCTTAAGCTATGGCCAAAGATCATACAGAAATAGAAAGAATCAGAGACTTTTAAAGATAGAAGAGGCTTTGGAGATCATTTAGACCAGAAGTTTTTAACCATTTTGTGTCATAGACCCCCCTTTGACAATCCATACTTAGTTCAGATAATAATGTTTTTCTTTTTTTTTTTTTTGAGGGGGAAAGGCAAGGCAATTGGGGTTAAGTGACTTGCCCAAGGTCACAGAGCTAGTAAGTGTCACATGTTGGTGGTAGGATTTGAACTCAGTTCCTCCTGACTCCAGGGCCAGTGCTCTACTCCTGCGCCATTTAGCTGCCCCTAATAATGTTTTTAAATACATAAGATTACAAAAGAAACCAATTATGCTGAAAAACAGTCATCAAAATAAGAACACCTGATGTAAACCAACTCCCTCATTTTATAGAGTAATAGGAAGAACACTTAGAAAATGTGGGTCCTAGAAGGAGTGCTATCAGTTAAAAATTATTGATATCTTTTGTCTGTATACAAAATAAATGGGAGGAAATTCCAGGGGAGGAGGCATTGGAATTTGGATGAATTAGGAAGGTCTTCATTGAAGAGCTAGGGTTTGAGGGGAGTCTTGAAGGAAACTAGGGATTCTGACTGAAAGGCAGAGGAGGCAGGACATTCCAGGAAGGAGGGACAGCCAGGGCAAAGACAAAGAGATGGGAGACAGTGTCCCTTATGAGGAACAGTAAGAAGACTAGCTTGGCTGGACTATAGAGTTTAAGTAAAGGAGCTAGAAAGGTAGGAAGGGGCCATGTTGGGAAAGATTTTAAATGCCAAACAGAAGATGAAGTCAGTAGGGAGCTACTGGAGTTTATTGAGTAAGGGAGTGACACGGTCAGACATATGCTTTCAGAAACCCGCTTTAGCAGTTAATGTAGAGAATGGCTCCAAGTGTGGAAAATAACTCCCAGAAGAAGCTGAGAGGCCATACATTTTAATCAAGCAATAAACTTCAGTTTCCTAGCTCAAAAGAAATGCTTCTGACATTCAGGTGGTCACTAGGTGTGTGAGAGCAATGTGGAAAGTTCATACATGAGTCTTACAAAATCCAACAGCAAAAACAGTCTCTAAATTGTTGCTTGATTACTGCATTTCCCATACTTATAAGAGGAGCTAGAATTTTCTTTGCCTCTCAAGGGCCATTAGCTAAGAGAAGTAATAGACCTAGGGCTAAATAAACAAAAAGAAAATGAATTGGCTTATTTTAGAGAGAAATATAAAATCTTCCATTTATTCACTTAAAAAAATTTAAGAGCAAGGAACATCAAACTCTATTCAATAAATTTTAAATATATCCTTCAGTTCAATTTTTCTTTTTAATTAAGGGAGGAAGGAGATGTGGAGGAGTTAAAAAGGGGATAATATGGAAGGTCAGGTGAGCCCAAGACCTTCCTACACCCCAAGTAAATCCCTCCCTGGCCTGGTCCCGCCCTTCTTCCTTCCTACCATCTCATCATCTCTTCTCATCATCCTGTCCCGAGCATAAGTACCTAGAATTTCTAGTCTCAGATTTGTCAGCTATTCTTCCTCTCCGAAGCAGTAGATAAAAACAAAGAGAGACAGAACCCCTGGGCCAATGCTCTTCGTGGGCTGGTCCTTGCTGCCACCATTGTGTGGGAGGGCAGGAGAGTGATCGAGTACCATTTGACATTTTTTTGGCAAGGAATGCCAACTTTGCAACTGAGCTGTTTCCCCTGAGCTGTACCTTTGTCTTTGCTATGTAGGTCCTAGGAAATGTCTTGTGTACTGGGTTGGGTTGGGAGCAGTTCAAAGTCTTGGGCATGATGGCTCACTGTTTGAAGGGCAACCTTAGCTGCATCCCTAACAACAATTTCATGGCTTCTGATTCCTTCTGTTTTCTCAAGTTCATTAATATTAGAAGTTTCAGGATTGTACCCTGACAATAAGGTCACAAAACCTAATTTTTTCTTAAAGAGACCAAGGGAAGGAAAGATGGAAAGATAAACACACAGAGAAAGCAACAAGAACTTAGAGAGGGGAAAAAATGAGTTTATGTGATTTATAAACACAGAGAGACACCTCCACTATGACAGGTTACAGCCTTCGCCTCAGGCATGCCTAGAGGGAAAGGTAATGAATCTTAGGAGATAGTATCAGGCTCTAGGCTTTGAGATACTACAGTCATTACTGATCAGTTATCTCCCTGTGTTCTCCATGCCTAAAGAACTGGGAGGACTGAACTGGGAAGGAAAACATGTAAAATATGCCTGGACCTCCTCAAGGGAAGAAGAGGAATCTAGAAGTGAAACATTAGGGAGGAGGAGAAACCTGAACCAATGACTGAATTATCTCACTATTTTGAAGTCCTCTCCAACTCCTTTGCTTGTCTACTCTTAAACATTAGCAAAGTTTCATGGCTCTTTCTTTGATGTAACTAGCTAATTATGTCTCTTCCTCCATCCCACTCTCCATATGGGTAACTTGCAGCTAAAAGCCTACTTGCATGTAACTCTCTTTCTTGAAGGAGATTGATTTCTCAATGCTCTGGGTGTCTGTGGTGAGAGCTTGAAAGAAGAGAGATATTGGTCTTATGGCTTCCAACTTTGAGAGGAAAGGTGCTTGATTCCAAATTTTCTTCAAGGAAGTGGCAACAAAGCACCCAAGAGTGAGACAGGATGCAGTATGTGCCAAGTGAGTCAAAACACCACCAGCAGCACCTCGACTACCATCTCCCCTCAAACCCTGATGGAGATAGCCCAGCCCAAGAGTCTTGAGAATAGTAGTGCTTCCCAAACCACCAGACCTGCTCCCAGCCCAGCCTCCAAATCCATTATTAAAGAGAGAAATCACTGTGGAGATGTCATCCATCTTCTTTATCACCACTAGCAATAACCAACAGGCAGACAGGCCCAGGAGCCCAGAGAGTGACAGCAAAACCCCAGACTACCAGTCCCACTTCTAGCTCAGTTTTCTCAGGCAATATCTAGGGGCTGTCCAAAATGCAGCTGGGCCACGTTGCAATTTATGTGGCCCGCCTACAAGCATAGAAATTTACATAAATGCTTTAGTAAAGGAAGCCTAGCTACCACAGAGCTCTTACTAAAATGGCAAATCAAAATATGTTATTGTTTCAATAAAAACCTAAAGTTGAACAGCCCTGATCTAGGGTAACAACTCCTACAGAGAAAGATCCCTACCAACTGTCAACCAGTTGCCCCATACCAGTGGGCAAGCCAGTCTAAGCTTAAATAGGAGGGTGCTCTGAAGAAAGGGCAAGAGGTATGCCAAAGAAGTCAAACCAACATCATAACCACTTTGACCACAACCTCCCTTCAGAGCCTGATGGAGACAGTCCAGGACCTTAAGGGTAAGAGCCTTGAGAAGAGCATTAATTCTGACTCTCAGCCATCATCTGAGGAAGCAAAACCTGCAGAGATACATCCTGGCAACTGCTCCTGAAGATGCTACAGCCATATCCACTGAAGACCTAGAAAGGAGAGTTCCTTGGCCACAGTCAAATAGTTCAATCAGAAACTGATTTGATTATATTAGTGGAAATGACATTTAAGAAGAAGAAATACCATCTGCTTTACTGATGTACCCTAAGGATTAGGGGACTTTTCCATCTGCCTTGCAGCTGAAACCTTCCATCTGTGTTATCTCCCCCATGAGAATGTGAGCTCCCTGAGCACAGGGACCATTTTGCTTTTCTGTTTGTACTCCCAGCACTTAGCAAAGGGCTTTGCATGTAGTGAGTGTTTAATAAATGCTTCATTCATTCTTTCATTCATTTATTCAGAGATAGTTCTATGGAGAGAGAAAGAGAGAGAGAGAAAGAGAGAGAGAGATTGATTCTACCTAGAAACCTGTATTAGAGGAACTGGCACCTTGATCCTGTCCCTAGCCTCAGCTTACTGCACTAGAGGTTTTGGGGAATTTCTCCTGGGGTAAGATCTGAGACCCCCAGTTCAGTGGAGATAGCCTACTCCTAATGAGAGAGCTCATTTGCTCTGTGCATTTTCTGGCATATTCTCTTCTATATACCTGCTCTGATTTGTTTGCTGTTGGCTTGAGTAAATGGGTCTATTAACCATTCACTACGTAGGGTCTTTGAGGAACTGACATTTGGTGGGAACGTAAGTCAAACCTTGGATACACATTTTGGGACATTCCTTCCCCTTTAAAGGATGGTGATTAGGAGCACAGCTTCAATCTGAAAATTATTTCCCCAAGACTAACAATATTTAGGAGAGCAAATAGATGTAATTCTGACCCAGTACTATTTCTCTGGGAATAGAGTAGCTTCCTATTTTAAATAATTTTTTTTGTTTGCTAATTTGGTGCTAAACTTAGTTGCACTGAGTGCTATCAGCTGCCTCTAAATTTTGGTGCCCTGAAGTAAAGCCCTGATTGTCCAATACTATTTACAACTCTACCATAAATCACTTTTGGATAACATGCACTTTACAGATTCAACTGTCACTCTAATTTCATTTGGCTTTTAGAATAACAATTTCTGATACTCCAGAGTGTCCAGCCTCTGGCAATAATCTTCTGCTTCAACTCCTGGTGTCAATCAAAGTCTCCCTTGGAGAGGGTGGTTGAAGGAGATTTGAGATATATTTATTTATGCCTCCTAGTGAGTCACATTTAGACATCCATGTAAACGCACGTAACCTACACAGACAACACAAAACACACACACACTCACTACAAGTGGGTAAAATTCCTAGTGTTTTTTCCTGGAGGAATATTGTCTCCCTTTCCTGCCTTGTCAGTCTGCTTTCCTGGTCACTCTGTTGATGTGTAGAGATATAGCCAGGGCAGTGGGGAGGGTGGGGGGCATACATAGGAGACATAGAGACATACAGAGAGTTAGAAGTAGATATCTGCCTTGCAATAACCTCTTCATCTTGTGACCTACACAATTATTGCTGATAATGACTTTTAAAGCCATGTTGTACACTCACAACTATATCATACCTGAACAGTGATTTATCACTTTGTCAGGTATGCACAAATGTACCCAATTGGGAATCAATTTGCTACAATATTGTGGGAAGAGTATTTCTTGGTATATGAATTCCCTGCCAGCATCCATCCTGACCAAGGCAGAAACTCTGAGAGTTACTTATTCAAGCAGATGTCAACTTTGACACATATGAAGAAATCTAGAACTTCACACCACCTGAATGCTTTTTTTCATATGTGGTCAAACATATTAGGATCTATGAAACAAGAACAGAAATACCAGCAGAGGCAACATGTGGCATTTCTAGTACATAGGTATAATTCCATCAGAAATAATGCAGGCTCTACATCATAGTTACTGATGTTTCAACAAGACCCATTCATACCCTTTGACTTGTACTCTGAAGTCTCTCTTAAATGACTAGTATAGGAATAAGAGCAGTACCTATGATTTCATTAGTACAAGGAACTGCTGGGTAAGGAAACTCCCTCTGTCAATGCAGTTCTTCAATTTATAGTCTTAGTTGTTCAGAGACTGAGAGGTTAAGGTTGTGGAGCCAGGATATGTCAGAGGTGAGACCTGAACCACGGTCCCCCTGCCATTCATGATGTCTCTCTAGCCACTAAGCCAGGCTGTCTTGGAATATGGAGAGGGTACAAATATAACAACTAGGATATCTCTCAGCTGAGAGAGATGATGGAAAAGACCTACCAACTAGCCATGACTTAATTTTTTAATAGTATTTTATTTTTCCAATTATATGTAAAGAAGATTTTTAACATTCATATTTTTTAAATTTTAAATTCCAAATTTTTCTCCCCCCCCCTCTCTCTGCTAAAATGGTAAGCAAATTGATATAGGTTATATATGAGCAATCATGTAAAACATTTCTATATTAGTCATGTTGTGAAAGAAAAAACAGGACAAAAGAAAAAAATACAAAAAAAAGTGAAAATAGTATGCATTGATCTGTATTCAGACTTCATTGTTCTTTCTCTGGATGTGGATAGTATTTTCCATCATGAGTCTTGTGGAATTGTCTTGGATCCTTTTATTGCTGAGAAGAGCTAAGTCGATCACAGTTGATCATCATACAATGTTACTATTACTGTATACAATGTTCTCCTGGTTCTGATCATTCCATTTTGTATCAGTTTATGGAAGTCTTTTCAGGTTTTTAAACCAGCCATGACTTTAGTGCTGGCACAAACAAATGAGAGTTAGATGCCTGAGTGCACCCAGACCTTTAACAAAGAGATGCGGTTTTGCTGAGAAATCTTGGTCCTTTGTGTGTCAAGACTGATGAAAACCTACTACATTCCAAGTTTCTAAGAGATTGAGCAACTTGCCTGTTAACAAACTAGCCCCAGAGAATGCTGTAAAGGCAATTCACGGCAACTACTTATTGGTCAGTTGGCAATTAGAGAGTTGGTTTGACTTTTCTAGAGAGCAAGAGGATATAAGAGATAGAAATGACTCAACAGGCTCTGAATAAAGGAGACCACCCACTAGTTATACAAAGACAAGCTTCTAAGTGGCATTGCCACTGAAGGGCTCACTAGTCTCAAACAGGGAAATCCTAGTTCAGATGGGAGAAGAAGACTAAACCAGGAGTAGAACCTTTTCTGCCTAGAACTTCAACCATTAAAACTTCTAGAGTACAGAGGCAATTTGAGGAGTCTAGAAGTGCTGATAGCCAGCCTGGGCCCTCAGAAAGTTAAGATATAGGGATCCAGACTATGATGAGGATACTGGCTAGCCTATACCATCAAACAGTTCAAGTATAAAAAAGCCAGCAAATCATGAGAGCCAGATTCATTCACCCTGTCATAGACCATAGGTTTGCACATTACAGGTGAAACTGGAAAACTGGTTACACTTATCGACAGACAATTGCCCATGTAACGTTGACTCTCACACCTAATTGTTAATTATTGTATGTTTTGAGTTATGCTTCTGCTTTGTTATGCTGCCATGTTTATTTGCTTTATCCCAGTATAACATATGGAATGTAGCAACATCCATTATCTGTATGCTGTCTAGTTATTTATTATTTTTGGTGTATTGGATAGAGTGCTGGGCCTAAAGTCAGGAAGACCTGAGTTCAACTTCAGCCTCAAACACTTACTAGCTGTGTGACCCTGGGCAAGTCACTTAGCCTCTGCTTGTCTCTGTTTCCTCATCTGTAAAATGGGGACCATGATAACACCTACCTCCCTGGATTTTTGTAGGGATCAAATGAAATAACAATTTCAAAGCACTTAGCACAGTGCCTGGCAGAGAGTGAGTGCTATTTAAATGTCAGCTATTATCATTATCATATACCTTAATGCACTTGTGTTCATTATTTTTATTGGCTTGTTGATATTGTTACCACCTTTGTTTTGTCCTTTATGGTTTTTTTGAATGTGTGTTATGATATGCATGCACTATGCACCACTGTACTTATTGTTTATCCTTTGTTCTTGAAGAGGACCATGACAACAGGAAGATGATGCCATGATTTGCAAGTGAATTGGACTTAGGTGACAGAGGGATGCATTATTATGTTCCCATGGAATCCTGTACCTGGGCTCCCAAAAGACTAATCCATTATGTGCCCCTCCCCAGGTCTTAGTTTCTTCATCTGCCAAATAGGGGAGCTGGATTACATCATTCCTAAGATTCCCTCCAGCTCTGGATCTTACAATCCAGCCTAAAGGACAGTTATCTCTCAGACACTGGAGGACTTTCAGTAACTTGTCAAAGATATCAAGGGAATAAGTGTGGGAATTTTGCTCTGACTCCTAATCTCCTTCAGCCTTCACTCCCAATAAGATACTTTTCCCTTCTTCAATATATTTTTTCCCAGCTAGAAAGAGACAGTAAGGTGTAAAGGCCAGCCAAAAACCTCATTTCAGAAAAATTATTAGGGGCCCAAAGTCACAATGTCTTCTCTGCGTTTTGGCATAAATCTATTCAAATATGATGTTTGGATTGGTACCACTTGTAATTTATTTCCCAAAAGTGGGATAAAAGGAGAGATGTGACTCCCAAGAGGATGAGTCCACACATTCCTGACTGGAATCAAGTCCTCGAGTCGCACAAAGGACACATCTCTGCCTATTCTAATAAATTGTCACTCCATCTACGGAGTTGGCAAGCCCAAACTAAAAGTACTACTCTTAGGAATTTTAGAAGGAACATAAGATGCAATCTTAGGAAGACAAGTGATTCCTGGCAGGACACAAGAAAGTAATAGGGTCATATATTTCAGGGAAGCAAAAACTAAAGTGTCCAGACATGGGAAAATGACACCAAAAATGAAAGAATCTCTCAGAGCAAATTTCAAGGTTGAATTATACAGAATATAAATGCATATTTTCTGTAAAATGATAAAATAATTAGAAAAAAGGTCACTATTATTCAGGAGAAAGAAAAGAAGTCCACAGAAAGTCAAATTGTTGCAATGGAGAAGATGCAAGTCATATTGAGGATAGGCTGAAGGAATCGGGAAAGGGATGGTTGCAGGGGGCAGATATAATTTAGCATATTATAAAATTTGGTTCATCCAGCTTTAACCAGAACCTCACCTGGTTGAAGCAAGGCCATCATTTTATTCCTTCCTAACTTATGTCCTGTGTCAATCCCCATAGAAGCTATGTCACATCTTTTCTTCTCATTTCCCACACCTTTCCTTCTCCCTACTCTTTAAGCTAAGGACCTCAATTCTTTCTTTCCTGAGAAATTTGAGGCATTTCCCATTCTCTTGTTCTCTTCATACAAAAATTCTTTGATATCACTCCCCATTCTCTTCTCTTTTCTCCCAGCATCTGATAACGAAGTAACTCTTCTCTTCGCCAAGGCTAATATAAACTATTACTCTCTTTCACCCCTTCCCATCTACTCAAGAACATTGAAGTCAGTCACTTTAATTTTCAATTTCTTTATCTATGAGTTCCTTCCATACTGTTTTCAAAGCTACCCAAGTCTCCCCTATTCTTAAAAAAACCTTAACTAGATTGTACCATCCCCTTAAAGCTGTGATTCTATACTCCTGTTCTCTTTCTCAGCAAAATACCTTTAAAAAAAAAGCTGTCAGGGCAGGTAGGTGGCACAGTGAGTAGAGCACCGATCCTGGAGTCTCAGACACTTGACACACTTACTAGATGTGTGACCTGGGCAAGTCACTTAATCCCAATTGCCCTGCCTTTGGCCCTCAAAAAAAAAAAAAGCTGTCTACATTCATTGCTTCTATATCATCTCCTCTCACTCACACCCCCACCTTTTGCAATCCGGCTTCCAACATTCACCTTCAACTGCTCTCTCCAAATTTCTCAATGATTTCTTAACTGCCAGACATGGTCTTTCTTCAGTCTTAACCCTATTTGATCTTCTGCTTTATTTGCGGTGTCAACCGCCCTCTCTTCCTCAATACTCATTCCTCTTTGGGATTTTATGACATTACTCTCTCTTGGTTCTTTTCCTACCTGTTTGACTACTCCTTCTTGGTCCCATTTGCTGACTCATTATCCACATCATGTCCACCAATTATCAGTTTTCTTCAAAATTCTGTCTTGGGTCCTCTTCCCTTCTCTACATACACATTATCTCTTGGTAACTTCATCAGCTCCCCTGGGTTTAACTATCATTTCTAATCAGATGACTCATAAACATCAACATTCAGCCTCAAGTCTCTCTAGTTTTACTCCCCAATCACCTACTGACTATCAGATATTTTCAAACTGAATGTCCCAGAGATATCTCAAAATTGGGTCCAAAACAGAACTTACTCTTTTTCCTCCCTAAACTCACCTCTCTTCCAAACTACTTCATTTCTGTCAAAGCCACCACTATTCTTCCAGTCTTTCAGATTCCTAACCTCAGAACCATCTTCAATTCTTAACTCTCCTTCATCTCAAAACCAGCCATTTATCAGATCTTGCCATTTCTACACTGATAACATCGCTCACATTTAACATCTTCTCTCTACTCACACAGCCCATCGGTTCAGGCCCACATCACCACTTGCAACAGCCCCCTAATCAGTCTCATTGTCTCAAGTCTCTCCTTACTCCAGTCTATCTTCTATACAGCTATCAAAGTGATTTTCCTTAAATGTAGACCTTACCATATCCTGCCCTTACTCAAATTCTAGTAGCCTTTTATTGACTCTAGAAAAACATATGACCTCCTCTGTTTAGACTTTAAAACTATTTACAACCTATCCCCAAGCTAACCTTCCAGCCTCATTAGACATTTCTCCCCCTCTCATACACTGTCATTCAACAAAACCAATCTTCTCCTTGCTTCTCACATATGGCCCTCCATCTCCCAGGCCCATGGCTTTGCATTGACTATGCTCCATGGACTTCTACCTCATTGGATCCTCTCTTCTTTCAAGCATCACCTTCTGCATAAAGCAATTCCTGATTCTCCAACAATGGGTGCTTTCTCTCCTTAACTATATTATATTTAACTACGTTGAATTTATTTGTACTTATTCTGTAAATACTTACAAATACTTGTCAATATTCCATTAGGATATAAGCCCTTTGAGAACAGGAATTGTTTCATTCTTAATACTTTTATTCCCAGTGCTAGGAAGAGAGCAGACACCTAATAAGGGCTCCCTTCACTGATTTTTTCTTTTTTTCACCCCATGCCTTTCTCTCAGTGACTCATAATCTTATGGTAATCTTTCCTTGTTAATTGTGCTTATTTGCTTTGCTTGTATTCCTTTTCTATTGTATGGAGTGTTGGCAAGTCAAATATTCTGCTCTTATCAATTTGAGGTGGGAGAGGGGTGGTCAAGAATGCCTTGAATGCCTCTTTTGTTGAACAACATCTTTTAAAATTGGAGATTAAAAATGTGTTCTGGGTATGTCGTTTGGAGTTGCAACTGAGCTCCTTTGCTTTTCAGGAAAACACTATTCCGTTGCCTTCTGCAATTTCTCATGGTTACAGAATGATCTTGTATTATTTGAATTTCTTTTCTACATATTGTATACTCTTCCCCTTGGCACCTGCAGAATGTGTTGTTTGTCATTGAAATTGTTAAATTTAGTCATTATGTTTTTTGGAGTCTGAGGCACAGGGTTTGTTTTTACTGTAGGTGATCTGTGGATTCTACATTTAACACTCCAGGAAGTTTTCTTGTGTTATTATTTGCATTATGGTGTTCAGATTTTTGTCATGTTTTTCTACATGACCTATGATTCTTAAATTCTGTCTTCAAGGCATGTAACATATTTTTATCTTCTGCCAAATCTATAATTTTCTTTACTTTTTTGGAGAGATCTCGCACTATGGTTTCAATTGTTTTCTAATCTGCTCATTGAAATTTTAAATTCTACATTGAGGCTTCTAAGGTCTGGTCAATATTCATTCCTAATTTCTTCTTTTATAGATTTTATTTCTCTTTTCAATTGTTCTCTACTTTCTTCTAGTTGTTTCATGATGTTGTGGGAGTCCATTGGATTCTATATTTCATCAGGCATTGGTTCACTTCCATTTGTCTTGTAATATTTGTTAAGAGAGGTTGTATTTTCTTTAAAGATTTACAACTCATCCTTCATACTGTTTTTAGGATCCTCTAGGTTGATTTATCTGCTTGCTTAATGGACTTTATTGGAGGTTTATCTCTTGAAATATTTGGTGCTTATTGGTTTTATATATATATACACACACACACACACACACACACACACACACACACACATATATATACATATATACGTATATTACCCAATTACTCATTTTCTGACTTTTTCCTCTTTGCTGGGGCTATGTCCTTAACCTGGATTACAAAGTTGCTTCAGCCTTTGCAATTTGAGAATTATGAGATTCATCAGCCTGGATCCTTACCCCAATTACCCTTTTGGGGAGGGAGGACAGAAATGGCTTCTAATAGGTTTC
This sequence comes from Phalanger gymnotis, assembly GCA_028646595.1. Classification (NCBI taxonomy): domain Eukaryota; kingdom Metazoa; phylum Chordata; class Mammalia; order Diprotodontia; family Phalangeridae; genus Phalanger; species Phalanger gymnotis. The sequence continues at coordinate 202,914,150 of CM053623.1, forward strand.
AGTTCCATTTACTACCTACACTGGTCCCCTCTCCAATTTCTCCCTTGGCTCTCCTTCTTTCCTTCTCACAAATGAGTGGAATCAGCTTTTACTTTTTTTGCTGGGTTTGGGAAGGGTATATTAGACAGAATCTCCACATTCTTGGGGAGGGGTCTCAAACTTAAAGTCAGACTCCAGTTAGAAGGCAATAGATTTCCCATATCTCTGTTCTTCTCGTGTGGCTGTGCGGCAACAGCGTCTGTTGTGAGGTTTGCGGAGGGAAGAAAATGGAGTGTGTTAGCAGAGTCTCTACAGCTGGTGGGGAGGGTGTCCCTCAATGGGCCTCAGGTGCAAACCTACAAGTTTGTGTCCCTGTCACAGGCACATAAAAGTGGTGGGGAAGGGATGCCAAGTTAGTACTTTAAGGATTAGAAATCTACAGTGCTCATTCATAATAATTTTACCTTGTTGTTGTTGTTTGTTCCATGTCCTGTAGATTCAACTACCATTGCTCTATATCTGCCACATAATTTTATCTTTTCTGAGTATGAGAGTTAAAGAGATCTGGGGAAAAGGACCGATCCTTCAACCCACTCACTATGGTGCATCTCTGATCTTTTTTTTTTCCCATCTACCTAACTAGTCTACATAATTCCTTTTTTAAAATAGTTTTTGCTCCAAGCTTAACAAACATCCCTCCCCACCTCTCCACCCCCCGAAACACTAATGAGTATTTCCATATGAATATAGAACCGAAGAGAAAATTGTATATGAAATCATGAATCTCATTCTATGCCACTTGATTTTTAAGTATATAATAAATTCAACAAGTTACTTGGAAAATTTTTCTGTTTGTGCTTGCTTCTGAACTACCTTCTGGATGCCTCTGTACACTTTTAACAATATTTCAATGGCCCTCCTTTTTTTTCTCATTTTTTTAGTCATTAAGATAGCTAGCTGCACTCTTTTTCCAACCCCAACCTCTCAATTAAAAAGAGAAGGAAAAACAACCCTCTTAACAAATAAAAACAGTAACGCAAATCATCATTATTGGCAGCGTCAGAATGGTATTCTGCCTCTTGTGTCCATGATCTCTTTTTGTCAGGAGGTGGGTAACTCACTTCACATAAATTATCAAAGATCCTCTGGAGATGTGGCTGGTCATTGTTTTGATCATAGTTAATCTTTCAAAGTTGTTTTTCTATACAATGTTATGGTCATTGTATGAATTGTTCTGGTTTTACTCACTTTGCTCTGCAAAACTAGTTCTTATTTCCCAGGATTTTCTAAAATTTTCTCTTTTCCCCTTTGCTAGATCTTAGGGTAAAATAATATTCCATTACTTTCACATAATACAATTAACTCAGCCATTCCCCACCTGTATCAACAATCCAACTAGCAGCTGCTATGAGGTTGAAAGGCAACAACCACCAGCTCACAGAATGCTGCAAGCCCAGGTTCTTTTCATCTGCTTTACTAAGGAAAGCAACGTTAAGGGGTTAACAATCTAACTTTAATCAAGCATACAAATACCATTTACTTATGTTATGCCCTACCCCCACCCCTTTCAGTTTCTCCATCCTGCCTCAGCTTGTCCCACTGTTTGCGTCCCCATCTCCATGGAAATCTAATTGTGTTCTTTCCCTTTAAATACTCTTTCTCTCCCTCTGCTCAAGGCTGTTCAATTTTAGTAATTACTTGGAACAGTCACCCGCTTCAATGACTCCACATCTAAATTTATATCCCGGTCTCGCTTGCTTTTTTTTGGCACAACATTTCTGGAGGCCCCAGCAAGATTTGGGGGTCGTCTGTGGCACTCCTCGAGACCTGGGCCAGGTAGGGTCTCGTCCTCGGGTAGTGGGCATTTCCTAGTCCTGACCTCTAAGGGGAGCCGGCCTCTGAAACATTAATAATTGGCTTTTAGGCCAGACGTTTCAGAGCCCCTGGAGCTCGAGAAGGAGGAGAACTAACCCATCCCCCGATGCTGACCTGCCCTCTATTGGGACTTTTGTGGATCAAAAAAAAAAAAAAA
>CM053623.1:202916660-202937847 GCA_028646595.1 Phalanger gymnotis
AGCTACTTAGGCTGGGTACAGTATGTACTGGTGAAATGTAAGGGAGTCTTATTGGATTCCAATGGGGGAAAAATCTATTCAATTCCTAAAAAGAATATGCGCATGTATATTTGTGTCTGTATACATATGTATATGTACATATATTGTTGTTTAGTCAATTAGTCATGTCTGACTTTTCATGATTCTATTTGGTGTTTTCATGGCAAAGATATTGGAGTGGTTAGCCATTTACTTCTCCAGCTCCTTTGTGAATAAGGAACTGAGGCAATCAAACAAACACGTATCCATACAAGGTGTCCCCAAAATCACATATATGTTTATGTTGTGTGTAGGTGTGTATATATCTCCCCGCACAACACATACATATCTCCAAACTCTCTATATATGCACATATATGTGTACTACATACATATATACAGATATGTATGTACATGTGTGTGTATGATTACATACAGAGGGAAACAAAAGTCTCACGTGAGTATACCTGCATATACATAAAGTCTATTAAAGCTTTAAAACTGCACTAAGACTTTTGGGACACTCTGTATACATACACAAATGAACGGAAAAAAAGGCATTTGTTAGGTGCTTACCAGACACTGTAAATTTAAAGACTAAAAGTTAATGTTAAATCACTATAATAGATTTATTTAGGGGAGGGAGGAAAGAAATGGTTTCAACCTTCTTTTAGGGCCAAGCTTCCTGGTGAGGATGCTTTCAGAATCAGAGCTGCCTGAAATGATGAAAGTCCTGGCAGAACAAACAAGTAGTGTTCAAATTACCATCTAAATTGATGCTTATAAACATACTATATTGATTTTCTGGCCCTGCAATCAAGACCTGACAAAGAAATCTGGGAAATTTCAGGCTTTCTCACACCTTTCCTTCTCATGCAAAAACACATTTAAGGTGCAAAAGTCCAAATGCATTTCCCGTGGCTCTCTGGTGGGCTTTTCAAGAGGGAAATAGAATCCCCATAGTGTTTCAACTTAGTTTTGTTTGTGAGCCCTCTTCTGATAAACTTCTGTTAGTTTAAAAAATATGGCTACTTCTCAAGGCACCCTATTAGGACAGGTGACAGATATGACCATCCCCACTCTCCTAACCAATCAAAAAACAATCTAACAGACTAGGAAGCATGTGCTGAAGCTAACAAGATAAAATTTAATAAAAATAAATGCAAAGTTACACACTTTGGTTAAGAAAAAAATCAAGCATAAAGTGAAAGTGCCTCTCAAGACAGCTAGAAAGTATTTCCTTCATATGACAATGACTTGGAGGTCTGAGTGGATAACAAGCTCAGTATGAATTGGTAATGTGATGTGGCAGCCAAGAGAGTTAATCTGATCTTAGGCTGCAGTCATAGAGGTACGGTGTCCAGTAAAGGGAGGTAAGAGTCACACTGTACTCAGCCCTGGTTAGGTAATATATGGAACATTGTTAAGGCATCATATTGAATGACAGATGTTGACAAATTGGAATATGACCGTGGGAGAGCAACCAGGTTGATGAGAAGACCCAAAATCATAATGATAACAACTCACTTATAAAACACTTAAGGTTTTCAGAGCCCTTTCCTCAAAACAGCCCAGTAAGCTCAGGTAGTATGCCATTATCCCCATTTTACTGATGAGGAAACCTAAAGTCACAGTTATTAAGCATCAGCAAAAATTTGGACCTGTGTCTTATTGACTTCAGGTCCAATGCTATTTCTACTGTGCCCCCATTGTCTCTAGGGCAGTGGGGAAGGGGGGAAAAGGAAAAGAAAGGAAGGGGGAAAGGGGGGAAGGGGGAACAGGGAGAACAGGGTGGGGAAGGGAGAAAGAAAGAGGAAAAAGGGGAAAGAAAGGGGGAAAGAAAGGGGGAAAAAGGGAAAGAGGAAGGGGAAGGGGAGATTTGAGCACAATCCCCATCATGTGGGTATATTTACTTATTGCTTTATATACATGTATATTACTTTATATATATGTACTATTGTGCAGATAATTATGTGCATTGAAAAACTTTGGTTAAATGGAAATTTTAAAAGGATGAGATCAAGGTGAAAAAGCTTTCGAACCTAGTGTCTATAGGGGGCTACTGGAGTTTACTGAATGGGGCAGCTAGGTGGCACAGTGGATACAGAGCGATGGTCCATGCATCAGGAAAACTCAACTTCTTGAGTTCATATATGGCTTCAGAGATTTCCTATTTGTGTGACCCTGGGCAAGTCAATTCATTTTTCTTGCCTTGGTTTCTTCATTTATAAAATGAGCTGGAAAAGGAAATTGCAGACCACTCCAGTATCTTTGCCAAGAAAACCCCAAATGGGGTCACAAAGAGTCAGACACAACTGAACGAGAGTTTACCAAGCAGGGTAGTAATAAGGATAGATCTGAACTTTAGGAAAATCAATTTGGTAGATGTTTGGAGTTTGGATTGGTGAGCAGGAGGATTTGAGGGAGTCCAGTTAGAAGCAACAGCTCAGTCTAAAAGTGATAAGCATCTGAAGTAGGGTGGTAGCTGAATGATAAGAGAAAAGAGGTCAGAGAGAAGTCCAAATAGAAATTACTGGATTTGGTAACTGATTGGCTATGTGGAGTGCTGGAGTGTGAGGAGTCAAGAATGACACCAGCATTGAAAATCTGTGTTCACAGAAGGATGATGGAGCCTTCAATAGGTGTAGGGAAGTTCAGAAAAGGGGTTTGGAGAAATAAGTGATACAATCACAATTATTCATGCCTACTCAGCTTGTAAGACTTATTCTGTCTCGTCTAAAATAAAAGAGTAAGGATATTTGTGGGAGAGATAGTTGACTTACTCAATAACCAGTGCCCTAGAGCACAGAACTAACTCTCCAAGGAGTGACTGATGAAGCCAAGAGATGATCTGGGGGACAAGAAGCAGATATTGGGAAGATGGGAAACATTTTTCCAATGGCATTTGCACAGCTGCTTCTGTGAGTGCTCAGGTAGTGGTTGGGTTATAGCTGGCCTGAGGGGTTACCACCTTTCTCAGAAAAGAGCATTTTAGGAACTTGCATAGAAGTGGACTGAGCTGAGGAGTGTTGGGAAATGAGATTGTGTTGTGTCAGAGACAAACTCCATGACAGACTGTTGCCAGTCCTTAGACCTTGATGGTCATGCAACTATGGACCAAACAATGGCCCCTGTGGAGTCAGATCACTGTTCTTACTTTGGAAATATTTGCTCTAGTGAATTACTTGAAGGAAGGAAGTAGAAATTTTTAGACTAATGGAGATGATTTGAAATATTTGTTTTCTCGTATATGAAAAGTTGTTCTATGGAAGTAAAATTAGACTCAATCTGCTTGGCCCTAAGGGGCAGAATGAAGAACATTAAGTGGAAGTTATAAGTAGGAAGATTTCATCTAAAGATAAGAAAAATCTTTGTAATAATTAGAGCCGTCTGGAAATGGACCAACCTGCCTTAGGGGGTAGCAAGTTTTCCATCACTAGAGTTCTTCATAAAGACACTGGAAGCTCAATCTTAGAAATGCTATAAAGGAGATTTATGATTTGGTTAGATGTTGTACCAAGACTTCTTTCCTCTCTTCTGGAAGCTTCTGTTACCTTAGACATGCTTTCCCAATTCCTCGGTCACCCTTCTGTATAACAATTATGATCATTTCAGGTCATGTTAATTGATTATTAAGATGTCGGTTGAGAAGAATTGAACTATGGTGACCTATGTGCATACTTGTGAACCAAAGGCTTTCGGGTCTCAAAAGGAATAAAGTCACAATGATAGAATAAATGTCAGGGCATAGAAATGTTATTTTGGAAGGAGTTAACCTCAAAAAGATAACCCTCAAACTATGCCCAGCAAGAAATTCACAAGAGACATTGGGGAGGTGAATCTTGACCTCTGAGGTCACTTTCACCTCTAAATCTGTCATCCTATGATCAATTGTTCATTTGCCCACCTGGTACCATCAAGATGATAAAATCTTAGAATAGACAGACTACCTAGTGATGTCATGATTATTTTAGGCATGAAGATTTTCCAGATAAGAGTAGAAAATTATCTTTCCTAGGCGGTTTGCACATTCATCTTCCTGGTGATCTCTCCAGGTCCTCTCCAGAGCAACAAGTTGAATGTGATTTGGCAAATTTCTGACTAATTTGACCACAGTAAACCACTAAACCTGATCATGAGAGTCCTATTTTCGGCCTGAATTACCCAGTTTGCAAGTCTGCATGTGTCATAGCTGAGGCCTGCCTGACTCAGCCCAATCTGGTAGTTAAAATTCAAAACTGGAACAAAATGAGACACAGGTAGTATATAATTAATAAAAAGAGGTTTATTTAGGTGTAGCTTTGCAAAGATGCTAGGCAAGGCCATGACACTGGTTCGGTTAAATGTAGCCCTATTCTCCATATTCAAACTTGTCTAATCAGGAGATAATAACTCAGCAGGGAGCATTGACTCACACAGCAGTAGCTCATCCTCCAGGTCTGAGGGGCACTGACTCCCCATGGACTGGCCTGTAGATAATAGATGATGTGCCATATCAATAGTTCCAAGGCTTAGCTCCCTGGCTCAAATACATAAATGACAAAGAGGTCCTTGAGAACAGGGACTATCTTCCTCTTCTATTTGTATCTCCAGTGCTTAGCATAGAACTTCACACATAGTAAGTGCTTTAAAGAGATTTTTCATTCTAGGGGCAAAAACAAAACAAAACAAAAACCCACTAGCTTAACCTATATGGTGGGGAACCTCATAGATAATGCTGTTACCATAGCATAGATGAGGTTCCTATTTATTTCATGTTATGTGTCTAAACTCGTGCCTATGAAATAATGAAAAGAATAAGTCTTCAAGGTGCCACGGGGTCAGAGAAAGAGAACTGCACAGGGTTCTAGTCTTTATTCTGCTACTAATTTTTAGTAATTTTTAACTTAGTAATCTTTAACAAATTTAATCAACATAAAATGGATTAACAATTTGAGATTGGATTGAGATTGGATTAACAAATCGAGAGGAAGCATGGTACACCACAACCCTAGGAGGTAGGCACCACAATATTAGGATAGTTTAAATAATTAGCTGAAATTTACAGAGATATTAAATGTCAGAACCAGGACTCAAACACAGATCTGATGTAAAGACCATAGCTTTTGCCACTGTACCATACCACTTCTCCAGATAATGCCCAAGATTCTTCTGCCATATTGGTATGAATACAGTCCTATAAATTGTATTTGTTTTTCCTCTCTAAGTCAATTGTCTTTCATTAGTTCCTATCAATATTCTTCCTTGTTTATTTGCCAATTCTCCAATCTACAGAGAAAAATCCCAATTCTGACTCTGTTCTCTCTGTGGTATCATCAACCAATTTTAAGATAGTCTCAACTCCACCATCTAAATCATTAATGGCCCAATTCAGAGAACATTAAGCTTCAGGTTGACTTTAGGACCATAAAATAAAAGGGTCAGACAGATGTAGCCATGCAAACTCACTGCCACATCTTCCCTAAAACAACATGAATAAGATGTTTGGAAAACAAATACAGGACTTAATAGTAAATGTATTTTTTTAAATTTCTACTTGTTTTAATGCCATCTAGCTTATACTTAGGGTACTCAGGTCATCTCTCTCTCTCTCAATCTCAAATAAAATAAAGATTCTATGAGGTTAGGTCCCAGGTACTTATGTTAGCGATAGTGAGTATTTTCTCCAAAATATCTCATTCTTATGAGGATTTTGAGATTTCTTTGAAACACATTTCAATTTATAAATAAAATTATTATTTTATGATCAACTGGATTAATGGGGGCAGTGTTCCTAATATTCCTCTGCTATTCATTAAAGAGAACAATTTTTTCAGTAGAATCAGTTTCAAAAGGTCATTTGATTCATCCTCCTGATTCTAACCAACTTAGGTATTCAATCCCAGCAGATTCAGAGATAAGCCTTCTACTCTACAAATTCACTATCACTTATTGTTGTAGACCAGTCCTGGCTCAGATGAATCTGGTAGCACAGATTAAGAATTAGAATGGAATGAGATATTTATAGACTACCAGCTAACCATTACTATAGCATGGAAAAGATACTTAACATGAATACAGCATCAGTTTGGATAGATGTATGTCCTCGACTGTATTCCACTTCATCTTTACAAATGGAGAAACTAAGGTTAGGATAGAGTAGATAATTCACCAAAGGGTAGCAGGGCTAGTAAGTGTCTTGACCAGAAATGAGTCCTGTCAGAAGGATGCACTCACTAAGATAGCAATGGGGCGTATGCCAAGTCTAAGGGGCACTGACTCTTCATAGGCTGACCTCTTTATTATCTCAGGAAAATAGAAAGCTAAGTTGAAGGCTTCACCCTTGGGCCTTGGGATAATCAAATCCTAGGGACAGTTTCCTTGCATTTTAGGGGGAGAAACTAGCCTGCCTATATAGCAGGGAACCTTGTGTCTATTATTCCCATGAGACTTGCATTCTTGCATTGTTAATAGGCTTGAGAGAGAGCAAAGGAACGTCAGAGGAAGTGTACTCCCTCATTTTACATGGAACATTCCCTACACCAGATGGGTCGGGTGGTTCTTTGAAGGGTGCGCCTCGTATGACACAGATGTGACTACTGATTGGCTGAGAGATTTCTGAGCTTTTCTTGCTGCATACAGTATATGTGATGGAGGAGAGACTTGGGAGAAACTGCTGAAATGGAATTTTAGAGAGGTGAGGTAGGGAAATGCAAGATGTAAACTTTAGAATGACTAACAGTAATCCCAGAGCCACAGATATGTGAGGAAAACTTGCCTCATCCCACCCCCAATATATCCCTTGATTCCCAGCACCTGTTACCCCAGATACTGCTAAGAACATATTTCTCCGGTGAGATAATTCTTTCTTGGATTGAGCTAAAATATTATCTCATTCCAGAGTCGAAGAACCTATTTACTATTGTGTATTCTATTGTCTATCTCAATCTACATAACTTCTCCAATTTCTGTTTCTGCTTGCTTGGATAAATATGTTTTATCACTATCTGTGATTACCTGAGTGGGAGGAAGCTAAACATGCCAAGAATAAGCTAAGTGTTATCCTCCCCTTTAGAGCAACCAGGGAAAGCAGATGTTACCCTGAACCCCTAAAAGAACAGTATGCCCCTAAACTTCAAAATCTGATATATAATAGACATAATTTTAGCCCAATATCCCTCTTGGAGAATGGAGGAATGAACGCCCAGCCACTACCCTCCCCCATCCATTCAAAGTTGAAATCGGTCTCCGTTGGAGATAGGGAGCGGGGTGTTCCAGAACTTAATTATCTAAACATATCCTACAGCATGGGCCATCCCAGGTCCCTGTGGGGTGGGTTAGACCATTGCAATGAGGAATAGAAAGCATAAAAAAGTAAAGCAATGTACCCAGGGTCACATAGCTAAGCAAATAGCAAAACTGGGATTTTAATCCAGGTTGTCAAATCCATACCACATAGCACTGTGAACCACTACAATCTTCTAGTTTAATCTTGAACATAGAAGTAGAATGACTTTCTTTGGAGATATTAGACCTTCAAAATGACATGTCTAAAGAATAATGTTGCAATTTTAGAAAGAATGGCAGCTGGGCTTCTTTTCAGAGGATTTCATGACTTTGTAGCTTGCAGAATACTGTGGCATGATGATTCTGCTGAGGAGAATGGATTTAGCATGCTGGAAATACTTAGTAGTTCTGGAAGGTCTCTGGCCAATAATTTTTAATTCTTTCTGTTCACAGTTTGTATGCAATCTTGACTCAATTAAAACATTCAATTTCCCCATTGGCCCAAGGACAACAACTCAGACCAACATCTGGATTTAATATTGCTTCTCTTTATAAATGCTTTAGAGGCTGGCCATGAGAATGAAGGCTCTCTGAGAGATTTGTCTCTTGTGCTGCTTAGTACAGTGCCTGGAACATAGTAAATGCTTAATAAATGTTTTTCATTCATTGTGTCTTTCATGGCAGAGAGATTGCAGACAGAATTTTGAATATGAGGGGAGTTTTTTTGCCAATTACTTTCAGTAATTCAGAGACTACCTTGTGCTATGTTACAAAAGAAATAAATTTCAATCAAAATGGACTAATAGAAAAACTCTTAACTGCCAAACCATTGGCCATTTCTGTGTACCCAGAAGGGAGTCAGCCAGGCTTAGAGGTCAGTTATTTTCAAACAATCTTTCGTGACTAGAAAACATAAGGTCATAGGTTTAGAGCTAGAAGGGGCTATCGAGTTTATCCAGTCTGGGAGTTCTTAACCATTTCTGTATCATAGAGTCCTTTAACAATCTGGAAAAGCTTTTAACCTCTTATCAGAATAACCTTTTAAAAAAGTTATGGAGAGAATGCTAAATTTTAGTTAGAAGTTAGTGAAAATAAGAGTGTAGTTTTCCTATCTAAGTTCACCAATCTCCTGAAATCTATCCATAGACCTAGGACCCCAAGTCAGATTCATCCAAATTCAGCCCTGTCTGGCATCTTAGTTTGGAAACATAATTAAATGGCAAACAAAGAGACAGGGCAGCTCCCCAGTTAAGACCATGAGTATCTTTTTCAGATTACATAACATAAAAAAGACCTTGGCAAATCTAACAGAATTCTGGAAACTGGTTCTACTTATTACTTTCCTATTGGAACAGGAGATGGCTTCTTTACTTTGATACTCACACTAGTCAAACGCCAGTTGAGTTGGGTGAGAATGGTCTCGTTGATATGCATTCAGTGCTTTTTTCCCCATTACTACCTATCAGACATACTTTCCCTAAGGAGCAATTGAGACAACTAAATTAGCTCAAATTCCTGCTCTGCCTTCTAATTGTGTGACTTTAGTTAAGTTCTATATCTATGATTCCATGAGCATTTCCTTTCAGAAAAAGAAACAGCAAAACAAAACAAAAACACAACCCATCCCCAGGAAGAGCACAGATCTTACTGATAACTCATACTCAGTGGTTTCTAACAACATCATACTGCTCTCTGGAAGAGAACTTGCTCCTTGGAAGGAAAGCTATGGCAAATCTGAGCAGCATACTAAAAAACAGAGATAATCTTGCAGACAAAGTACAGTGAACCAGGGGTGGGGAACCTGTGGCCTCAAGGCCACATGTGGCTCTCTAGGTCCTCAAGTACAGCCCTTTGACTGAGTCCAAACTTTACAGAACAAATCCTAAAGGATTGTAAAGTTTAGACTCAGTCAAAAGGCTACACCCAAGGACCTAGAAGGCCACATGTGACCTCAAGGCTACAGGTCTCTCACCCCTGAGTCAATGCTATGGTTTTTCCCGTGGTAATGTGTGGTTGTAAGAGTTGGATTATAAGGAAAGCTAAGAGCCTCACAATAGACACTTTTGAATTGTGGTGCTAGAGAAGACTTTTTAGAGTCCCTTGGACAGCAAGGTGATTGAATCAGTCAATACATAAAGAAACTAATTCAGGCTATTCACTGGAAGGACAAATACTGAAGCTGAAGGGTAAATGCTTTGGCCATATAACGAGAAGACAGGATTCTTTGGAAAAGATCCTGATGTTAGGAAAGATTAAAAGCAGAAGGAAAAGGGGATGACAATAAAGAGATGGATAGATAATGTAATGGAAACAATGAACATGAACTTGAACAGACTTTGAGAGACAGTGAAGGATAGAAGGACTGGCCTGCTGTGGTCTGTGTGGTCACAAAGAGTCAGACACAACTGAATAACAACAGCAACCATAATCTCTTCTAGGTTTTTCCATATGCCATTGTATATACTGAAGTAATATATAGTGTCCACATGTAAAGAGGAGCCCTATGTGTAATACAGTCCATTTTCTTCTCCCCATACCAAAGCCCCCAGCAGGCCAGTTCCCAAGGGATGCCAGATGGTCCAGTGGAGCAGGACTCCAAAGGGAGCCCTTCCCCTCAAACTTCCTGACCATTCTATTTTCCTCCTCTTGACTGGACGATGATCACTCCCCATCCCATCCATTAAGTTACCTGCCTCCTTGGACAGTCTAAGATGCAGTCCCATACCTAGCCTCTCCAGCATACCTTCCAAGGCTTCTCTCTTGTCTGGACATCCTTTGTGGCCCCTCTTTTTTAGAGAAGTTCAAGTTCATCATCACAGACACTAGAGAACTCTGGGTAAAAACATTTGCTGCCATAATCATCAGATCGTAGAATTAGAAGGGAGCTCAATGGCCATCCATTCACCAGAAGCCAAATGAGAGTTACACTGGCAAAGAAGATGGTTCTGAAATCAATTTTTTCCAAGAGCAATAATTTGTTCTACAATATGAAACTTGTTTTTGTTGAAGAGGAAATTCTGCAAGCAAAATTGTTTTAGGCAATGGTCTTTAAGTATTTTTGCCCTGATCTACCCGCATAGGTTTGGCTTAGCTCACAAAGAAGTGCAAGGAAAGAGGGAAATTTGAGCAATTAGAACGATCCCAGCAGAAGAGTTCCTGGATGGCAGCAGAGATGACTGCGTTGGTGAAGCTTATCTTGAGGATGGTCCATGCCCGTTTTCCTGTTTTTAGATGCCAACTCTCCAGGTACTTCGTCCCTTCATGCTTCCTTTGAAGCTCTCTTTGCCCTTCCCCTCCCCTACATTAACACTTTCATCTTCTGTATCCTACTTTCTCAAGACCAGAAAAATGATAGAATCATAGACTTCATATTCCAGGAACTGTCTAGGTCATTTAGATCGTCTTTCTCACAGGAATCTCTTCTATGGCAGGTGACTATGTAATGTCTGATTGAATACTTCCAGTGATGCGGAGCTCCCTATTTTAGGGCAGAAAGATAGCCCATTATAACTCTAAGAATGTTCTTCCCAATATTGAACTGAAATCTACCTCCTGGATTCATCTTGCAATCAGAAGACTTGGGCAAGTTATTTGATCATTCTTTGCCTCAGTTTCCTCATCCACAAAAAGGTTATAATGATACTTGAAGAACTTACTCACAAAGTCATGAAGACCATATGAGATAAAGTATGTTTGAGAGACAGTACGATACAGCAGAAAGTGGGCTGGATTTGTAGTCAGAACACCTGGATTTGAATTTTAAATGCTGCCCGAAGTCAGGAAGACCTGAGTTCAAACCTGACCTCAGACAGTTATTAGCTATGTGACCCTGGGCAAGTCACTTAACTCTCTGTGTTTTACTTTCCTTAACCCTAAAATGGAATAATAATACCACTGACCTCCCAGAGTTGCTATGAGGATTAAATGAAATATTTTTTAAGTGCTCAACATCATGCCTGGCACACAGTAGGTGGTATATAAATGCTTATTCCCTCCCCATCCCTACCCCCTTGTATGACCATAGGTAGGTAACAATCTCTCTGGGTCTCAGTTCCTCATCTGTAAAATAAGGCAAAATTGACCAGATGCTTTTGAGGTCCCTTAGTGTGCTGAACCTATAGTCTTATGTCAAGCACTTGTAAACCACAAAGTGTTATACTAATGTGAATTATTAATATTGATATAAATAGTTCTGACTTTTGGAAATAGTCAGAATCAGTTTAATTATACTTTCATATGATAGCTTATCGAATATCTGAAGACCAGTTCAGGGGATTTAAAGCCGGAAGACAACTTGGAGATCATTTAGTCCTATACCATTATTTTTACAGATGAAGAAACTGAGGAACAAGAAGGTTAAATGCCAGTTATGATATCTCCTTGATAAATGATGTCTAGTTATGATATCAGTTGGATAGGGGCCTAATGTTATCACTATCTAGTTACAATTTTCATTTTAATAGGGGAACCTTCGGGTCCTAACACAAAGGAACATAATATGAGGGATGCCTCGTACCACAGCAGGGTCATTAGGGAAAATACATGACATCCCTTCAAATCACACTGCACAGATCAAAATCTACTCTGCTTATAACTAAGACTAGCCCTTCATTGAACAGAGGCAAAGGCTGACTCTCAACATTGATGCCTGCAGAATTTGTGAACTTAGAATTGTCTTCATATTAGGCAAAAAATCATTCAATTTCTTCTTTATGCAAATATGTAGAAAGTATAGTAAGGGGACTAAGTCGACTGGGGTTTGGATGCTTGAAATTCTCAGGTTTACTGTTGAGTCTCTCTGTGATCTTGAGCAAATTACAGCTTGTCTGTTTCTTCATCAATGAAATGGGGATATTTTCATTGCATTACTCTAGAGCAGAGGCTCTTATCCCAGGGTCTAAGGACCCTCAAGGGGGTACAGATAGATTTGGGGGGTAGAATGGTCTATGAATTTGGATATTATTAGGGTAGCTACATGACACCGTGGATAGAGCCCTAGGCTTAGAATCAGACTCATCTTCCTGAGTTCAAATTCAGCCTCAGACACTTGTTAGCTATGTAACCCTGGACAAGTCACTTAATCCTGTTTGCCTCAGTTTCCTCATCTGTAAAAGGAGCTGGAGAAGGAAATGATAAACCACTACAGTATCTCTGTCAAGAAAATCCCAAATAGGGTCATGAAGAGTCAGACATGACTGAACAACTATGAATTTGGATTGAAAAATTGCATCTTTTTTTTAACATAATTGGTCTCCTTTGTAATCCTATCTGTTTTATGATACACATTTTAAAATCTTTTCATGAGAAGGGTTCCATAGGCTTTGCCAAACTGCCAAAGGAGTCCACAGCACAAAAAGAAAAAAGTTAAGGACCTCTGTTCAACAGGGATCAAGACTTTAAACTTTCTGTGTGAACTGCAAACACCCTGTGTGAACTGTAAACATTCTGTGTGAGCTATAAACATTCCTTATGAACTGTAAACATGCTGTATATGAACTGTAAATATTCTGCATAAACTACAAATCTTCTTCTTCCTGCCCCTGCTCATTTGTTCTTTTGTTTTGTGGAATCGTTGGGACAAACACATCAAACTTTCATTGTACTAGAAAAGCCTATTTCTATATTCCCATCCAGGGAGTTATTTTCATGCCATTTCACAAAAACGTTCACATCTCAATAATCCCAACCTGCCAATAGCTATGCTGTAGTCTCTGGTAGTCGTCATTCGTGCATGGAAACCCAGCCCTTTTGTAGATGATTGTCATCTATCTTTGACCACGGCCATTATCTCTGTCCAAGGGAAAAAGATATCAGACAGTTAAATATCAACATATTTTTAAGAGCTCTATTAGGGAGGCAAATGGAAAGTTACTTATTTTGTGTTAAGAACCACCAGCAAAACACTGGCAACCATTAAAAGGTACTAGAGACACATTTGGATTTTGAGAATTTAGCTTTGATGAGGTAAAGGGGAAATAAAAGATAGGAAAAAATACAGTAGCTCAAGAGGTTGTTTATGTTGTTAACCCTGAGTCAGGGCCATTAGTCCTAATGGTTTTCTTTTGTTTGTTTTTTTTTAATAATATTTTCCCAATTACATGCAAAAACAATTTTTAACATTTATTTTCTTAAAGTTTTGAATTCTAAATTCTCTCCCTCTCTTCCTTCCCCCTACTCCTTCCCTGACATAGTAAGCAATTTATGTAGGTTACACATGTGCAGTCATGGAAAACATTTTTAGGTTTTTTGAATAACATTTTATTTTTTTCCCAATTACATGTAAAATAATTTTTAACACTCATTTTAAAAAAAATTGTCCTAATGATTTTCAATATACTAAAATCGAGTTGAGTTGCTGAGGTGAAGCAGTTAGATACAGTGTCACCCCTGGTGTCTGGTAGACATGAGTTCAAACCTTGCCTCAGATATTTATAAGTTTTATGACCTCGAGCAAGTCACTTAACTTTTGTTACTTTTAGTTTCTGTATCCATAACAAAAGAAAATAACAGCACCTATGTTACAGAGTTGTTGCAAGAATCAAATGTAATAACATGGAAAGTGCTTTGCAAATGTTTAAGTGCTAGTTAATTTTAAACTAATTTATTTTCACTAAAAAGCATTTATTTTCTCTCCTATCTCACCCACCCACTAGTAAAACAAATAACAAATATTCCTAGTTAAAGAAAATAAGTTTCTACATTGGCTGTATCCCCCCAAAAATATTTATTTCCTTCTATATTTTGCCTCCATAACTTTTGTTAGGAGGTGGGTAGCATATTTCATCACTTATCTTCTGCTACTCTGATTAAGTAATCACATAATCTAATCTGGTAATTAAAATGATCAGAGTTCTTAAGTTTGTCAGAAGTGCCGCTCTTTAAGTCATTCTCCTAGTTCTGCTCACTTATTCTTTATCAGTTCATGTAAGTCTTCCCATTTTTCCCTTAAAGTGCCTCTTTTGTAATTTTTATAGAATTATAGTACTCCATTCCATTCGTATTCCACAGTTTTTTCAGATACTTCCCAGTTAGTGAGCATCCCCTTCCCTTAGTTTCCAAGTCTTTGTCTCGATAAGAGAAATGCTAGGAATATTTTAGTACATATGGGTTCTTTTCCTCTTTCTCTGATCTTTTCAGGGCATAGCCCTAGAAGTTATGGAGACTTTTGGACATAGTTCCAAAATGCTTTCCAAAATGACTGTAGCAATTCAAAGCTCCACCAAGAGTGGAATTAATGTATCTGTTTTTCCATAACCCTTCCAACATCTGTAATCCCACCCTTTTTTAGTCAACTTTGCCAATCTGACTATTATTACTATTATATACTATACTATAGTATATACTATATACTATATATACTATAATAATATATATTAATAATATATAATAACATATAATATATAATAATATATTAATAATAATAGTATACTATAGATATTATTATCTGCTATTATTACTATTAATTAGAACATCTAGAGACTGCTTTGTTCAACCTGAAAAATGGCTGTTTTTTAGAACCTGAGTTTTTCAGGTGTTGCATAAAGGTGGCATAATGGAAAGAGAGTGTCACCCTTGAAGTCAGAAAAGACCTGAGTTCAAATCCTGCCTCAGATACTTATTAGATGTATGACCTTGGGTAAAGTCCTTTAGACTTTCTCATTCTCCATTTTCTCATCTCTGTCTAGGGGATAACAATAACACCTAAGTCACAGGGTGATTGTGAAGATCAAATCAGATAATGTATGAAAAGTGTTTTTGCAAACTTCACTTGGATTCTATGCGAATGTTAGTCTTGTTATCATCATTACCACTACCACCACATCATCTTTGGAGTTTGAAACCCACTATCTGAATTGGCCTTGAGGATTGCAAGGATTCATCATGGCCAGTGGTACTTTCTCCTAGGAGTGGCAGTGGTCTGCTAGCTACCTGAAGCAACCATTGAAACCTCTCCCGATGGAAAGATCATGATAGGGAGGACCATAGAATCACAAATCTAGTTCTTAAAGGAATTTTAGAGGTCATGAAGCCTAATCTTTCATTTTATAGATGAGAGAACTGAGGCACAGAGTGGAAGATTTATGCAGAGGAAAGGGAATGAATAACTTGGCTCTTTCCCTGGCCACGCCTCTCCACAACCATTTTTTTTTTTCTATCAGGGAAGATCCTTTACATCCATTTCACAATGTTAAATGTTCTGGAGACATGGCACAGGAAAGGATTTTGCAAAATTCAGGTTTCATGTCCATTTCACTTTAAGAAATCCTCTACCAGGTAATCACATTAAATTGCTTTGCTTGCCGAATTCCATTTTAACGTTACTCTCTCCCTCCTCTCTCAATACAATCTAAATTATAGACCAGCTGGCTAAGTAGATTAAAATCCTTTTTCTCTGCTCTTTATGCAGCTCTGAGGCTTTGTTCTAGCAAGCAAAGCTGGACACAGTGTTCCAATAGTGAAATCTCTTGGAACAAAATTCAATCGGGTTCCTAGCCATCGTGCCTCAAAGCACATTTATAAGCTAGCAGCTTCCATTTAGTCTCCAGAAATTCTCATTTCCATCAGGCAAGCATAGAGCCTTGGAAGATTAGATTATTTTTAAACAATGTGAATGTCCTTTGCTGATGCTCTAGGGGTCCTTTCCATGAGCCAATTGGTAGGGGATTAGAATAAGGACTTCCATTAGCAGTTAAGCTTAGTCTTCAGGTCTTGACACTGTAATTAAGATAGATAAGACTTTGATCCCGAGTCTGCATTTCTGTAGGCTCCGAATGCCTGAAGACTTTCTGAAAATATTTCCTGGGGACCTCAGAGATGTTCTCAGTTCCCTGAAGAGTACTTTTCTAAACACTGTAATGCTTTGCAATATACTTCAGCCACTTTAGTGAATAGTTTAGAAACCCGAATTCCGCTAGTCATATGCATATTAGAGAGAAAAATGCTGTCAATGTATTGGCTCCCATTGCCAAGGTCACTAAGAAACTGATGGGAAGATGGGCTGTCCAGCATCCACTGGATCTTTAAAGCTGACAAGATCCCCACAAAGCTGGGTGGGAAGAGACCCAGTCCAAGATGGTAGAAGCCTAGGCCTTTCCTTCTGTCCTTCCCCCATCCCTTACCGCAAGTATTTGGGGTATAATCTCTGGAATAATCTCTCTCCTGGCTCACCACTCCCCAATTCCATCTAACTCAATGCTTTTATGTAGGAGCCAGAGGATCTGACTGAATCCTTCAGAAATGTGAAAGAAGCTTTCTTTCTGGCTCATTTGACTTCCAATGACTTTCATCCAATGTCATCCAATGACTTTCAATTCAATTCAATCAATGTCATCCAATGACTTTCAAAGGCATTGTTAAATGCTTATATTGAGATCCATCAATTGAGCATTATATCACTTTAAGTGGGACAAGTTGATATGATTAAATAAATTTCATCTCTCTCTCTCTCTCTCTCTCTCTCTCTCTTTCTCTCTCTCTCTCTCTCTCCCTCCCTCCCTTCCTCCCTCCCTCCCTCTCTGCCTCCATCTATCCATCCATCCATCCATCACACAATCCATCTCACAATCTGTGAGTAGTAGTAGCTGTCTCACTTGGGACCTAACTGGCCAGTTCTTGTTGGACAATGCTGCTCCCTTCCTTCCTTTCTCTATCCACATGAAGAATCATACCTTCACAAATGAGTTCTCTGCGCAAAGGAATATAAATGTCTTGGAACAGAGTGCTAGAAAACCAGGCTTTGATAAAGTCCATTGGGATTCAAATGAAGCTACTTGACTGTGCCTTAAACCCAGAGCACTCCGGTTCTCACTGATTGGCAAATAACAGATCCCAGCCCAAGCCTCAGTTGGCTTAGTTTACAAAGGCAAAGGCCTCCCACAGCATCTGGGGCCATCTCCAGTTCTCCTGACCTATGTATTGCCCCTGGACTCAGGTGACTATGGAGGAGAGAATGAGGCTATTAACTTTGTATAGCACCCCCCCCAAATCCAATTCATTTGCAATTCAAGACATCATCTTCCTGACATTATTGGTCCTCTTCAGAATGAGAATGAAAGACAAACAACATCTATCTATATGTAGGTGGACATATATAGGTGTAATATTAATTAAGGTCAGTAGAAATGCTAAAGTAATCAAACGTCTTTGACTAAGCCTTACTAGGTGCTAAACCCCAGGCCCACACCCTTTTGCTAACTAAGTATGAATCCTCTGTGCCCTGAACAGAGTATAAAAGCTCAAAGGTTAGTGTTCTGTCTGAGGCTCTCACTCATGGAGGAGTGTTGATGTGGAGACTCTGGGCAGCTGTCTTAAGAGCCTCCTGGCTTGTGAACCCAGATGTTGGTGTTTTCCTGGTAACTGTGAATTGCGATTTGGTCTGTTTCTAGTGTATGTTTGTAATTTGTTTGTATTTGCTCTGAAGTTCAGGGTGCTGGATTTTCCTCCTGAACTAAGTTAATGATATTTGTATGTTGGATTAAAGTAAGATTGTTAACCCCTTGAAATTACTTTCCTTAGTAAAGCAGATCAAAAGAACCTATGTTAGCAGCCTTCTGTGTGCTGGTTGTTGTTGGTTTTACACACCCCACAACCACTGCTAGCTGAATTGTTACTACAATAAGGCATCCAGTAAGGTTTTTGAGATTGATCTGTTGATCTAGGGAAAGCAGTCAAATTCATTTAGAGAACTGAAGAGTTAAACCTCTTAAAAACAACAACCAGGACATGGGGTGGTATTCTGGTGCTCTAACAAGTTAGATAAAAAAATGAACAACTGACAAAAGTAAATGACCTCTGGAAAAACAGATCCAAGAGAGCAGAAAGCACTGCTCAAAGTGGCCAAGACAAAGAAGATATTGGAGCTTTGTCTTTGAAGCAGGTCTATCCTCAAACTTTTCTCCCCTACCATCTTAGAAGGGCCATGGTTACCAGTACATCAGAAACTTCCAGCAGCCATAAACCAGCCCCTTCTGTGATATCTGCCCCTGCCTCCTTCCAACTGAGGAAGTAATTTCAATATATTGCTGGGAGTGAGAGGAGTTTTATCCACAGACATTCTCCCCCCCACTTCTATTTTCCCCTGGTTCCTTCTCTAGTATCCATAACCTGGTTAACATGAGGGGAATCCGCCATTACTCATCAGGGGCTGTGAAACTATAGTAACATATCTACTCTGGATTTTTAAAAATCTTTTTATATTCAGCTAAATTTTTAAAAATTGATACAATTTGTTTTCACATCACTTTCATGTCTAAATATTTCCCACCTCTTTCCATGCAAGGCCCTCAGACAAGAACCTTGGGGATAATAGTGCTTCTCAAACCACCAGTCCCATGTCCAGGCCAGCTTCACTAACCATCACTGAGGGAGAAATTCTTGTAGAGGGAGGAAGCCTACGTTCCTTGTCACCATCAGCAACAACTGCTAATGCCAATAGGAAGATGGGTGCAGGTGTCTTGAGGCTCGCAACACCTCCCTCCCCCAGACCACCAGATCTGCTTCCAACCCAGGCCTCACAGCCATCATCTGGCTGAGAAGAGGCCAGCCATCTTCACTAACTGCCCACTACCTCCCACCTATCAGGCAGGCAAGCCAGCCTAGCTGAAGCAGTAAGATACCCTGAGGGAGAGACAAGAAGCAGCTTGTGAAAGGCATGTCAAACCACCACCATCACCTTTATCTTCATCTCCCCTCACATCCTGATGGAGGCAGCTCATAAGCTTAACCCAAGAGCCTTAGGGAACAGCAGCTCTTCCAGCTCAGTGCCCTTAGCCATTATCTTAGGAAGCAACCTCTGGGGAGATGCAGCTCCTGGAGCAGAAGTTTTAACCACAGCTACTGAAGACCCAGAAAAGAAAGTCCTTGTCTTTAGTGTCCTTGGCCCTGTCAAGTGGTTCAACATCAGAAACTAATATGCTCTTATCACTGGAAATAACATTAAAGAAGAGGCACTAAGGTCTTCTTTGCCCCTGCACCCTAAAGACCATGGGACCTTTTCATCTGAGTTGTAGCAGAAATTGGCTGTGTGTTGTCACCCTCCCCCTTAAAGTTAGAGCTCCTTATGGTAGGAACTGTCTGACTTTTCATTTGTATCTCCAGCATTCAGCATAATGCATTGTACATAGCAGATGCTTGATAAATGCTTCATTCATTCATTTGTTCGTTCACTTACTCAATGATACATTCATTCCTTTCTGCAGAGAGCCATCCATTAGAGAGAGGCAAAGAAAGCTAGACAGAACAAGAAAGAGAGAGAGAGAGAGAGAGAGAAGAGAGAAGTTCAATGATACTAATCTATCAGCCTAGTCTGGCAGTATATGTCATGTTCCACACCCATAATCCTCTGCCTCTGCAAAAAAAGGAAGAAGGTGCATTTGCTACTGTATTGGAGTAGGGGGAATAAGAGGTTAGGGAGGAAACTTAATTACTATAATTACATAATGTTCAGTTTTGTTTGTTCTTGTTCTTTCTGGGTTTGATCTGATCCTCCATTATTTTCTTATAATCCTAAGCACGAATATCACTCCTTTTTTGAGAAATAGGGTTTAATGGCAAAAGTCTAGATTTGGAGTCAAAAGAGTTGGGTTTAAGACCAAACTCCACTACTTACTAACTCTTCAACCTAAGATAAATAGCTTCTCTGAGGCTTAGTTTCTTTATCAGTGAAATGGGGATAATAATTCTTGCCAACTACATACTTTACTATGTAAGGTTGGTGTGATTGAGTAAAACAAGACACCGACCCCACTTACATTAAGTGATAAGATGTTCTATCAACCCATCAGTCATCCAAAGGCTTTAGACTAAGTACAAAGAGTCCTTAAAATTACAATGACCTTCCCCGACAATAGTGTTTAGATAGGCTGAGTCAACTTGACCACATACACCAGAAGTCATCTATAAATGGTCAATCTAGTATTAGATGTGAAGTCATTTGAGAAATTAGAGCAAGTAAAAACCTCTGAGGAAGAACAGCCTGGAGGAGAAAGAAGAGTTTGGACCTAGGTCTTCTTTCCTTTTGTCTAGGAGGACCTTGCATTCTCCAAAGGGTCCAGTGGATAATGGGCTCCTCATCTTCCTACCAGTGTCCTAGCAGCATCCTCAAATTAGCTGATGGAGGGGTCTGCTTTGGGAGGCAAGACAAAATGGACATAGATTCTTGGCTCCAGAAGGAGGCTAGCAAAGTAACTACACCATGCCTATGGAGAACATCTTGAGTACCTCATAAACAGAAAAAAAGGACTTCCAGCATCCAAGAACTGTGAGATAGCCTTCTACTACATACATTCTCTAAACCTGAGTCCACTTTTTCCTGACCTCTGTATCTACTTGTGGATTTGAAAATGAAGTCCGAGGTGTTAAATAACACCTTACTTAAGACGAAGTAGTTAATAAGTGACCAAGACAGGATTTGAATTCAGCTCCTCTGATTCCAGGGATGAATTCCGTATCACAATCTGCATTCACATATAAGCACTGTGATGCTGTTAGTGGATCAAATGCCTGGGAGAAAGGTTCAGGAAAGCCTAAGAAAATTTGACCAACCTATAATGTGATCAAATGTTCTTCCCATCCCTGCCAGGGCCTTTCTTTTCCATGGCCTAGGGCCCTTAGAAATTTGTGAAGCAGGCGGGGGAGGGCGGATCCAAGATGGCGACTGGAAAGCAGTAACTGGCGTGAGCTCCCCACCAAGTCCCTCCAAAAACCTATAAAAAAATGGCTCTGAACCAATTCTAGAACTGCAGAACCCACAAAGTGGCAGAGGGAAGCAGGGCTCCAGCCCAGGACAGCCTGGATGGTCTCTGGGTAAGGTCTGTCCCACACGGACCTCCCAGCCCCCAGCCGAGGGGAGCGGAACTGAGCCCAGCGCGCACGGCGCGAACAGACCAGACGCGGACCTACCAGAC
>CM053623.1:202938347-202960085 GCA_028646595.1 Phalanger gymnotis
TTTTTTGTTACTAATGTAACCAGGGCTTCTCTGGGCATGCCCGGTTCTAAACATGGAGATATCTTTGAGGGGCTTTTTGAGCATGCCGAGTTTGCTTAACGTAGAGCTCACTGGATCTCTTACCACATGGGTGCAGGGGAGTCTCCTTTGACTAGCTTGCCTCTGCCTTTAAAACAGGTCTTAGACTGACCCGTTCCCTCCTTTTAGCTGCTCTTTTTCCACTGTGCTCTTCTGCAGAAAGACAGAGAAAGGGACAGACAGACAGACAGAGACAAAGACAGACAGAGATGGAGACCGAGAGAGAAGAGAGATCTGGATATACCTATGTATGGATATAGCTATAGATGATATAGATAGATAAATGTAGATATCAATCTGTATCTATAGCTATACTTATACATAGGTATATCCAGATACATACTTTCTCTCTCTTTCTATCTACCTCTTTATCTTTCTCTGTCTTAGTACATAGTTGTTTGCATCTTTTCTCTTCCATTACATTGATATCCTTGAAAACAGAGGGCATCTTTGCCTTTCTTCTTATTCTTAACATTTATCAATGCTGGGCATTGATAAATGCTATATACACATATGTATATATGTATGTACATATATACACATGCACATATATACACATACATACATATATATGCATATATATACACATACACATATATATATGAATACTTATTAATTGATTGATTAATTGAGGACTAGCTAGAGATAGTGCACTAAGTTAAGTTCAGACTTAGCCACCATTCAAGCCCCTTAGCCTCAAGGTGAGAGTTCCAAACCAGAGAGGATTGATTTCCCCAGGATATAGTGGCAGGGATTTTAGAGATCTAGTGTGGAGGGTTATTATAGCCAGGGACCAATTAGGCCGGTCTGGTTCCTTAGACTTGATACCGGAAAAAAGGAGCTACTCATAGAGGATTTCATAGTTAACCAAATGAGGATAGAACTCTGATTCATTTGAGCACAGCTTTCCAGTTCAGGGGTCACTCACACTATAGATCTGTGGTCAGAAGTTTGAGGGAGGTGTTAGAATTATTGCTGTCCTGACTGGTTTGGGTCTTTTGTTTTTGTTTTTTTGTTGGTTTTTTTTTTTTTTTTGTACTCAAGGAACCAGGAAGTTACATCTCCTAAGTCAATTAAAAAAATAAGCCTATATTGATCTTTTTTGGGTTTTATATCATCACAATTTCTTCCATTATTCTTCCGCCTTCCAGAGAACCATCCCATATAACAAATTGTATTTTAAAAGAAAAACAAGAGGAAACATCAGCAGAGCTGTTCAATATATTTTTAAAAGTTTGAAAATGGGTGCAATGTGTAGCACTTGTGGAACTCCAGCCTCTGCTAAGGGGAGGAAGGGGATCACAGATCTTCTTTCAAGCCACAATTGTGTTTTACAATTTTACAATGTTCGTTTTTTATTGGTGGGGGTGGGGGTTGAGTGGATGTGGGTGGGTTGTTCTCTCCATTTATATTGTTGTGGGCATTGTGTCTGTTGCTTTCTTGGCTCTGCTTACTTCATTCTACATCAGTTCAAGTAGACTTTCCAATGCTTCTCTGTATTCAACACATTTGTCATTCCTAACAGAACAGTAATATTTCATCATATTCATGTATTATAATTTGTTTAGCCCTTCCCTTTTGAGGGGCATCTATTTTGTTTTTAGGCAGGTAGGTAGCACAATAGATGGAGTGTTGTACCTGGAGCGTGGAAGGCCCAAGTTCAAAATCAGCCTTGGACACTTACTAGCTGTATGACCCTGGGCAAGTCACTTAATCTCTGTTTGCTTTAATCCACTGTAGAAGGATGTAGCAGACCACTCCAGTATCTTTGCCAAGAAAACCCCATGGACAGTATGATGCATAGGGTCACAAAGAGTCAGACACAACTGGACAACAACTACTTTTTGTTTTCAGTTCTTTGCTATCACAAGCAGGTTAAAGTGACTTGCTCAAGGTCACACAGCCACTAAGTGTCTGAGGTCAAATTTGAATTCAGGTCTTCCTGACTTCAGACCCAGTGTTTTATCCACTGTGCCCCCTAGCAGCCCAGGTGATAGTCATATGCTTTAAGGGGAGAAGTGGCAATTCAAGCCGCATTTTAAAGCATATTTATATAAATGGCAATTAGCCCCTTCATAATTTACATCATTCATGTCTCTGACCCACTTAAACGTCTCTACTTCTTATTTGCAAACACCTGGCTGCATGAAAGTCATAAACGATTATTTTTTCTCTCTGAGTTTACCCTCAGGGACACTCCAGATGACTACTATAAAACATGATGATGAAGGACAGGCAGTCTAAAGCAAAAAAGAGAAGAAAAGTTCATATACCAAGTCAGGAAATCCCGGTCTCGGAGGGCTCACTCTTGGGAATAAAAAGTGGGGCATGGAGGGCATGCATCCTGACAACAATCAAATCCCCAAACCTCTAGGGGCAGGTAGATGACAGTGACAGTGGTTAGGACCAGGTAAGTGGGAACAGCTCCAGGCACTACCCCCAGACTGGAAACAGACTTTGTCCACAAGATAGGAAGGAAAAACCAAAACACTTCATAATTGTCTTTACTTTCGGCAATTAGTAAGGCTTTTAGAGAGCATCTGTCCTGTTACCAGAGCTCTAAAGGCCACCAGTAGACACCAACAGAGTCAGTCTTCATAGCTTCTAGGTCCCAGATCTCTAGGAAAAACAGAATTTAAAGGTAGCCGGGATTTTTAGAGATTACCTAGGTAAACCATTCCTTTTACAATCAGGAACCGAAGGCCTAGGTTAGGGAAATGACTTACCCAAGGTCTGTCAAAGAAATGGCAGAGTCAGGAAGAAAGAGCCCAGTTCTTCTGATTCCAGATTCAAGGCTCTTGCCAGTACACCACAGCTGACACTTCCACTCATCAGCAAGCATTTTAAAGTACCTACTACATCTTGGTGGTGACAAAAATTAGAACCATCCTTTCCCTCAAGGAGCTTCCATTCTATCTGGGGAGACAACACTTACACCTAAAAAGCGAATCCAAAATAAAGACAAGGTGATGGGGGGGGCAGAGGAAGAGGACAGACTGGTACCTGGAAGAGGATCAGGATAGGCTTCATGTAGAATGTAGCACGTGAACTGAATCTTGAAGATTAGGGATTCTAAGGGATGGAGGAGAGGAGAAAGTGCGTTCCAGACTGAGAGGATTGCCACTGCAGAGTTAGGAGATAGGGTCTTGTGTACAAGGGAACTGTGAGAAGGGCAGTTTGCCTGGACTGTGGTATATATGAAGGGGAATAATGCATAATAAGGTGGCACCATGGTGCATAGAGTGCCAGGCTTGGAATCAGAGACTCATCTTCCTGAGTTCAAATCCAGCCTCAGATACTTACTAGCTCTGTGACCCTAGGCAAGTCACTTCACCCTGTTTGCTTCAGTTTCCTCATCCGTAAAATGAGCTGGAGAAGAAAATGGCAAACCACTCTAGTGTCTTTGCCAAGAAAATGCAAAATGTGGTCATGAAGAGTCAGACATGACTGAAAAACAACAACCATATCTTGTGAGCTTTTGTGAATGTGAGTAAGAGAAGGAAAGGGAAGGGGAGAGGAAGGGAAGGGATGGAAGAGGAAGAGAGGGAGAAAGATCACCACAGAGCTCCTTAAGGAACCTCAATCCAAAGATCCTTAATGGAACCATAGGGAAAAAAATCCTCTAGCTTTAAATTTTATGATGCCACGGGAGAGGAAGAAAGGCTGTGTCTGAGCAAAACATTTTTAATTTCATTGGGTGTGGAGGGGAACAAAGGAGCTGAGCTGAGAGTAGCCTTTGACTCTAATCAAAAGTCATGGTTTTTTTTGTGTTGTTACCTCAAGAAAAGCAATAGAAAATGGAAAGGAGACCTGATAAGACCTTGCTGGGGAAAAAACAAATCTTCTCACTTGATGGGATAAGGAATTAGGATGGGAATGTCTTTTGGACACCCCTTTGGGAGCTGGTGATGGAATAGCAGTTTAACCGAATTTTTTCAATATTTTCTTCCCTTTTTGTGTGTTATGTCCATTGATGCTTTCCAGTCCCTCCCAGGGAGGTTGGGGGGATAGGAGAGGGCTTGTTAGTCTGCACTTATTCCATATTTTCGTTCTTTTCTGATAAGCCCTTGGGTTTAAAAGCCAGGCCTATGGTCAACCAGAAGATTTAAAAGATGACTTTGGTATGCTTCTATAGATACCCCAGTAAGCATCTGGAGCTCGTCAAGATATCAATTACATAGAGATCAGAGAGACAAGAAGTTAAGCTGTGTTGATAGGAAAAAATGGAAGAAAAATGGCCAACTTTTTCTGCCATCTTTTGCCAGCCCAGATATTGTTATTTGCATCGAGCAGATGAGAAGGATGGGAGTGATTTAGAATAGGTCCATAATCCTAGTTCAGTTGAGCTCATTTTCCATTTATAGAAGTAGAGGGCCAGGGATATTTACCCAGTGTGCTGGGGATGGGGAGGAGTGGGGTATGATGTGATCTATGAATCAGTGGGTTTCTGGCCCTAAATTACATGAGAGTTGAACTGGTGACTTTTCAGAGGCTAAAGCTAAAAAGAAGAGGTCAAAGAAGACTTTTGTGCGGAGTTCAAAGAGCAGATGTAATTTTAGCTTGGGCATCTGTTATTTTCTTTTAACAGCCTGACTGAGGAGAAAAGCATCATTTATCAATCATCATGGACTGAGAGAGGACTGAGGAGAATCATAGCCCTCCCTGCAGGGCAGAGACTTACTAACCAGAGCAGCCCTAGTGGATGGTGGATTGAGGACCCAGAGGATCCTGGGGAGAGCTGGATACCTGGAGACCGGGTAGAACAAAGAACTCTTGTCTGCCTGCTGGGGAGCAACAGAGACACGATGCCTGCCAGGGAATATTAGAGAGCAATGCCTGGCACGGCAGTGATTTCAACAGATGATATCAACAATTCTCTAGCATCAGAAGTGAGTGGCTGCTTCATGTGTGTGCCTCGGCCCTGTGAGTGGGTCCTTACGTGGAAGTTCCCTGGTCATACATGCAGATGCCTACATGTCATCTCTATGCCCATTCTTCTTGTTGAATGTGTGTACATTTGTGATAAAATAAGTTCAAAATTTACAGGGGGAGGGAGGGAAATTGAAAGAGAGGGAGAAGGAAATGTTCTAAAATTATTTTCATTTCTGTGCTGTTTCATAAAATTTGCTTGTGCTTTAAATTAAATAACTCTTCTGACTGTAGTCAGTCAGTAAACATTCATTGTGTCTACTCTGTGCTGGAGAGAAAATTAATAATAACTGAAAAAGCAATCTGAGCTAAATGATTTATTAGCAAAATGTGCATAATAAACTGTGCTAAGTGCTAGGGGTACAAATATGAAAAAAGACAGTGCCTGCCCTCAAGGAGCTTATAGTCTAATGGGGGGAAATAAACCACAAAAGGAAGATAGAAAGAGGCAACGAGGGAAATTGCTGGAAAGTGACTGACCCCAATGCATGGTGGGAAAGTCTAGAAGTTCCAAAATGGTACAGCCAGATGAGAAATGAAATGTTCTGAACTTAGCTCCCCTTTTAAATGGAGGTTTTGGAATTCATGGCTCCACCTTCCAATCAGAGGGTGATGATGAGGTGGAGTATATAGGCTGATGGGATCTTGCAGGTTTTCTCAATAATGAGCTTTCAAGGAGAGTCCCAAAGAAGCATAGCCAGGTGAGAGATGACATCAGTAAGAGTAAATCCATTACCTTCTGACCAGTTGTATTAATCATATAGTCTAGTGTTGGATAGAATTGTAAGGTCTCAATGTTTTGGGTTTTGCCCTAATATATTTGTTTTAGTTTATTTTGTTTTTATCCAAGTCCCTGCATATAATGGATTGATGCCAACAAAATTAAAAAAAATATGACTTGAAAAAAAAAAGAATAAATCCATAGGTAGGCACTTTGTGTTCTAGAGAGGATTCTTACCAACAATGTAGCTAGAATCTGAAATATCACCTTCTGTGGGATAAAGAGGGAAGGGGCCCTAGGTGCTACAATAAGTTCACCCCTGTTTCACAAATAACACATGAGAAACACTGCAGTTTTTGGACTCCAGCCTCCAACAGGTTCACTCGATCTGGTCAGACAGGAAGGCAGCTTTGGAGGGGTTAATAATTTTATATTGTAGTCTAGTCTTCTCAAGAAGGGGTTGCACCAACTCCTACAGCATTAAGGTCTTAATGGGGGGAGAACAAGGCACTCACAGCACTACCCTGTCATTTCCCAATGGGATCCCCCACTCACTGACGAGTGGCCACTTACTTTATAGGGCAACAGACAAAGAAGGCATATTGTCAGCAATAGCCTCAAAAGTTTACATTATCTCACCATTATATCTCACTGTGCAGTCGCAGTGGATATTTATAAATTTAAGCACAAATATTTTTATTATTTATCATTACATACTGCTGCGCAAGCATGGTACAGATGTTTACAAGTCATGAGCCTGGGAAATAGAAATTGTTATGGCCATGGATCTTGGGAAACTAAACTCTAAAACAAAAAATCCATCTTGCACACACTAAAATCCACATTATATACAACTTCCATGCTCTCTCTGTGATGGATAAAGTTAAATAAATGCTAATTAATTCTCACTTTTTGAATCTCCTTTTTTTTACACTTAATTCAACCACTAGCACTTGGTGATGACAATATTACCTTGAATATGTTACAAATAAAATTCAGTACATTACAGCTTTGTTCTCTTTAGAGATATTTTATAGTAGTGTCTCCCAGACAGAGTTTCAAGATATAATCTAATCCCATTAAAAAAATCTAATCAAGGTAGATTACTTTTGCAGCTGGCCAATCTATTTTCTGTTGATTCTATCTAAGACATTTTCTGACGTTTTTTCCAGATCTACTCTGGTTAGGGGCTTGAAATCCCCCATACAGTGATTATGGAGAGGAATGACGATGACTATCCTATAGTCAGCTTTGGATGGGCTGGTTTGACAGGAACAAACCAGAGTCTATCCTATCAATGAGGCAGCATGGTATAATGGAAAAACTTGGAGATTCATAGACACGGGTTCAAACCCCAGCTCTGCTGCTTCTATCTCAATGACCCAAGTTACTTAACCTCTCTGGGTCTCAGTTCCTTCATCTGTGAAATGTAGGCCTTAAACTAGATGACCTAAAAGTTTCCTTCTAGCTCCTAATGGGGGTGGGGATGGGCACAGTCAGGCTGATAGGTGTTGTGAATGGGATGATGGTGTACAGGTGTTGAGGCTGCTATCATCATTATCATCATCATCATCATCATGAATAAACATTTATATGAAAAAGTATCTGCCTCAAGGAGCTTAGACTTTAATGGGAGAAATAACATGCAAACACATATATAGGATGCAAGCTATATACAAGATAAATAGAAAATAATTAACAGAGGGAAAGCACTAGACTTGAGAAGGGTTAGGGAATGCTTTCTATGAGATTTTAGTCAGGACTTAAAAGAAGGCAGGGAGGAAGGTGAGTAGTCAGAGCAGAGGAGAAAAAGTGTTTCAAGCATGAAGGACAGCTAGAGAAAAATGCCTGGAGCTGAGAAATAGAGTGTCTTATTCATGGAATAAGTGCCATTGGATCTAAAAGTATGCATGGGGAGTAAGATTGTTTATCCTTTGTTCCCAAAGAGGTTGATGACATCAAGGAGGTGATGCCATGACTTGCAAGTAAATTGGATTTAAGTGAGGAAAGGCTGTGCGAAGTCACCAGCCTCACTCTCTCCTCCAAAGCCATCTGGGTCCAGTGGCCAGATGTAGATCAGGAGGAGTGGAGATGGCCAAGGATGCAGTGGGAGACCTTGGCCTTTTTAAGATAAGGTCTCAGTTTGATTGAGGCAAAGACCATTAAGTGATTAAGGTTAGGTATTAAGGTGCTAAGGTGTGGAATTAAAGTAAAGAATGTCCTCTTTTACCTAGAAAAAAAAAAACCAACAAAACACTCTGGGAGGGGAAGACCTTCATGGTTTCTGGCCAAAACAGAAACAATTGCTATTTACATTCACTCTGAGCCAATCAGGGCCCAAAAAATGACCAAGCGGGGCTTGGTCTGGGACCTATTGTTGGCCAGTCAATGAGAGCCAGAGTGATTTGGATTTAAGGCTTGGTCCTTAAGAAAGAAATTTAGCCCATAAACCCTAAGATTTCTTGTGTGGTTTCAGCAATCAAAATTTACATTCCTTTGGGTAGAGCACCTGAGGGTAAGGGCATGATATCCTATGTGGACAGAGGAAAGGGAAGGGCTGTGCTGTCCAAATGGCCAGTTCCAGCTGGGTAACCAGAGGGGTAAGCTCCTCCTCCTACTCTTAGTCATGGAATAGGCTGAGGCCAGTGTCACTGGGTTAAAAAGTATGCTAAGGTGTAAGAAGACTGGAAAGGTAGGAGGGGGCTAGCATATGAAGGGCTTTGAACACCAGAGGATTTTGTATTTGGTATTGGGGGCAACAGGGAGCCGTTGCAGTTTATTGAGTAGAGGGGTGACGTGATCAGACCTGCATTTTAGGAAAATCATTTTAGTGGTTGAATGGAGGATGAACTAGAGTGAGGTTGGACATGTAATAGACTCACCCGCAGCCCAGCAATAATCCAAGCATAAAGAAAGGGCTGCAATTAGAGTAAGGGCAGTGTCAGAAGAGAGAAGGGGGTATATGTGAGAGATGGTACAAAAGTAAAACAACAGAAGGCCAACTCTTCCCCCTGAGACAGTGACTGGTAAAAGCCTTGTGGTAATATTAATCTGATCAAAGATCTACCCCACCCATTCAATAGGGCGGGAACACCTGATTATATCTTTGTTTATAAGTAGGCCTAAAGCCCCTACTTACTAGGTGCTAAACCCATGTGGGTGTGAAGCCTTCAGGGCCCTAAAGGGAGTTACTAAGACCCAAGCCAATGGTATGTGCACTGAGTTCTAATCAATCAGATGATGGTTAGGACTGTATAAAAAGAGAGCCCAGAACTGAGAGCAGCAAAGAGGAGAGCAGCAGGATTCAGAAGCAGAGAGCCAGCATTGAGAGAGTACAGAGCGGAGAGTGCTAAACAAGAGAGAGTTCTGGAGATCAAGGAACTCAGAATCAGCAGAACTGCAGGAGAGAGTGCTGAATGGAGAATTAGGATTCGTGAGTGATCTTTTATAAGAAGGCCCTAGCATTGAGGGGAAGCACAAGTATGACTTGGTTCCTTCCTATAATATTTTGGTACAATTTCCTCGTTACTACAGTGAGGTGGGCTTATCGGCTTTGGAATATTATTGCTACAGTGTCAAATTGGGGGCATTGGTCGTTGAATCTGATCCTCAGGATTATACTTCCTCTGCCTTCACCCTGAGAGAATTCCTTATACTTCACGATTCTGAACCACTCAGACATGTCTGTGGCCCTCTCTGAGGTCATGAATTTTGCCTTAGTACTATACTTGCTACCTCCCCCTCCCCTTTTAACTTTTGGGTGAGATATGGTCCCACAGAGTGAGCAAGCTTTGACAGATCACACACAGGTCTCATTACATTACCGTTCCCTCCTAAACCCACCTGTCTTCTAAACTTCAGGATGTAACCTAAAGTTATAGCCCTCCCCATTCTTATCAAGGGCAGAACCATCCTCTCAGTGACCCAGGTCCACATCCTTGGTGTCATCTTTAGCTCCCATTCTTCCTCACCCCACATATCCAATCAATTGTCAAATATTTCCAATTCTATTTTCACATCTTTCTCAAATGTCCCCATCTATATACTTAAATACCTACCTAAATCAGACCCTCCTCATCTCTCATGAAGGGTCTTGATTTTTTTTCTTTTTTTCTAGTTAAAGGGGACATCCCTTGATTCACTTCTTAAAGAGGCCTATTCACTGAATGGGTGTTACCTCACTCTAAACTAATACCTGAACAGGCCTTAGCCTAAAAGGGCCAGGGTCCCCCATTGCATCCTGTGTCATCTCTAGCCATCCTGATTAATATCAGGCCACTGGACCCAGATGGCTCTGGAGGAGAAAGTGAGCCTGGTGACCTTGCACAGCCCTCCCTCACTCAAATCAAAGTCAACTGCAAGTCATGTCATCATTTCCCTGATTCCATGGTCCTCTTCAGGGGAAAAAAACAAGACAAAAACATACAAACACAACATCTCTCACTTGAACTGCTGCAATTATCTCTAATTAATTTCCCTGCCTGGAGTCTCTCTTGCTGCCAAAGTGATTTTCCTTAAGTTCAGGTCTGACCACTTCATTCCTCTGATCAGTGAACTCTAGTGGCTTCCTGTTGACTATAGACATTAAATATGACTTCATCTTTTTTTAATGTTTTTAAATATCTATTTTTCTGTAAGTTTTGTGATATCAAAATTATTAGCATAGTTAATATATGTATATAATTCATAAATAAGTAAATATATACATATGGACTATGTGCTGAAAAATTTTTTGCTTATGGGATATATAATCAAAAAAGTTTGGAGAATACTATACTACACCACACTCCCTTCTCACCTATCAGTATTTATTATGATGATTATATACTGTTATAGGCCACCTGCAACATCCCCATACACTTTTTGAGGCAGGATGGACATATGCCAGTTACTAGAGACTCCCTCTAGAGATTGGAAGTGTGGGATGGGGACAGAGATTTCAAAGCGCAGGCTTTTCCATGACCAGGATAGCTGTGTGGTCCCCATGTCAAAAGCACCCAAATGAACAGTTAACCAGTTCAAAGCCAGGGAAATTGCTGCCAGTCAGAAAGCAGGGCTGCAGGAGGTGAAGGAAGGTAACACTTGTCTTAATTCAAGCAGCTCTCCAAAAAACAAGGCCTCTTTGTTCTCAAGAGCTCTTCACCTTTTTTTGTGTCCTAGATCCCTTTGCTAGTCTGGTGAAAACTATAGACTGACTCCTTCTTAAAATTTTATTTCTAATTGCATTTTTAAATTTTTTCTAAATTTTATTTTATTTTAAATTTTTATTTCTAAATGCATAAAATAAAATACATAGAATTACAAAGGAGATCAATGATATACAAAATATCTATGTAGCATGACATATATATCTGTAAATCAATATATAAATCTACATATAAATATGTAATGTAAATAATATATGTGTAAATCAATATATAAACATATAAAGGGATGGGGTAAATCTGTAAATCAATATATACAGATTATCTATCTATATATCATATATAGATTTGCAACATTAAAAAAGAAAACATAGGGCAGCTAGGTGGCTCAGTGAGTAGAGCACTGGCCCTGGAGTCAGGAGGACTTGAGTTCAAATCTGCACTCAGACTCTTGACATACTTACTAGTTGTGTGACTTTGGGCAAGCCACTTAACCCCAATTGCCCTGCCTTCCCCACCTCAAAAATAAAAAAAAAAGAAAATAAGTTCCCCCACGCTAGGTTAAAAGCACTTGCTCTAGAGAGAAGTAGGATAGGTTTTCCCCAAGCTAAACACAGTATTCTAGGTATTACTGGGACAATTCATTCAAACAGGTTCTCAGCCAGCCAGAGGCAATATGGTAGACTTTAGTGGAATAGATGCTCTGGTTTAGGCCTGAGGAAAGCATGTGGCAGGACCATTTGTAAGCCAAGCTTTTCCCATAGATTGTAGATGAAACAAGGGATGATCCTAATAGCTTGCATCTCTACAGTAGAATCAAGGTTACCAAAGTACTTTCCTCACAACAAAGTGAGATCGAGAGTATGGGTATTATTACCACCATTTAACAGATGGAGTCACCAACCAGGGTCATTGTGACATCTCTGGAAGGTAACCCAATCCTTTCACAAGAGCACTTTAGGGTCTGAAAAAATTTGCCTTTAAAAGGAAAAGCTTTTGAAGAAAAACATAAAATGATAAGTAAAGTGACACAATGACCCCACACATTCATCCACCCAACAACTATACACAGAGAATACTTCCTAGCCATGAAAATCTAATCTTTTTAATGACTTTTCATATAAAAGGTCACTCCCCCTCATGATCTTTCACATACTTTTCTTTTCCTGTCTGTGTAACTTCCTGTATCCCCCACTTATCACTGAGCCATAACCCAGGGAAGGCAACAAGAGTCTGGGTCCAGGGTGCTAAAATCCCAGGTCAGGATGAACTTCCTCCCTGAAGGTAATTCTCTAGCCCAATTCCTTCCCCCGCCCCCACCAGTTTTCTAGGAGCCTAGCATCCACCATGAGGCTTACTGATTGTACAGCTCACCTGTTTCTAATTGGGGCAGACTATCCACCACCATCAAAATTTTTCCTTATGTCTCAGATTCATCATGCTTTCCCTTCTTTGCCCATTTCCTATACCTTCAGGGTCAGACTCTGGGCTGGAGGTGGAGAGGAGCTACATAGAAAGGGAAGCTTTCCTTTGAAATACAGGGGATTCCTTGTTTTGAGCACATCCATTATGTAGATAAGCTGGATTTCCAAAAAGACAGGTGAAGGGGATAAGGATTTACCTTATTATAGGAGCTTCCCAAATACATTTAAAAATCAGGTTCAGTTTGCAAATTTTTGATTTTATATGCATTGTTTCATTGATGTGTTTTGAACTCACATTACAGATTTATACAGATTAGTTACACATAGCCCCACTCTGGGAGAGGTCTCTCCTAACAAAGTGAATCAAATAAGTAAAACTAATAAAATATGACTTTATCTGAAAGTTTATGCAGCACATAATATTATAAGACACAGTTTTGAGGACTTTGACAAACTGGTGAAGAATGAAATGAACAGAACCAGGAGGACAATTTATACAATAGCAACAACATTGTAAAGGCAAATAACTTTGAAAATGATCAATACAGTAACTATGATTCCAGAGAACTGATGATGAAACATGCTATCCATTACAGAGAGGTGATAGATTTAGGGCACAGAATGAAACAAACATTTTTGCATACAACCAAATTTGTTTTGCTTGGTTATGTTTATTTGTTACAAGGATTTGGTTTTTCTTTTCTCTTTTTCTCTTCCAATGGAGTTCAGAAGGAAATAAAATATTTCTGTTATTTTCTTTAAAAATAGGGAGGTAGAAGATGCTACATTTGGAGAATATGGCACGCACTTTCAGATGGGGTCACTATATTCAGAAATATTGTTGGGTCGAAGGAAGTAAGGATTTATTTGAGGGCTTTCTGTGGTATAAAGGAACCCTCCCTAAAGCAGCTAGATTTATGTTCCAAGGGGACTTTTTTTCTGCCTAACCCAGCCCAACACACCACCTACCCTGAAGAGGTTTTCAGATTCTGTTCTTAAGGACCAATCAAGGGCACCTTCTAGAGGGGAACCCTCTGCTTCAATAACTGCACAGAATGACAGGTCTGTGATCCAAAGATTAACTTCAGGGGTAATAATACAGCAGGCTAATTACCGTCATGCTGCTGCACAATACTAAAGAGCCACTTAAATGTTTTACAATTAATTAGCAATCAACTTAGATACTTATGCCATTGTGATACGCAGAATTACACACAGCTGGATTTTTTTTCTTTAATGAACGATGAATCAGTCATGTGTCGTTCATCAATTTCAGGTTCCTGGAGTCCTGTCACTGTAAATGATGAATCATCTGCTTACAGAGCCGTTCTTCAGTGGTTAAAACATGTGTTTTGATAAGAGCATAATGATATCTTATTATGCCAGATAGCTGAAGAAAAAAAGTTGGAAGGGGAAAATTGATCAAAAAAGCTCATATCAGTTAGTTAATTCCATCCTTCTACGATCCCTTTGGGAAGTATTGGAGAGAATTTTTTCCCCCATTTCACTGATGAGGAGAAGAGAGGGAATTGTCCAAAGTCAGGTTACTCTTCTTTGGCCTTGCCCTTCCCTCCCACTTCCTCCTCTCTGCTGAGACGATGGGATATGGTAGAAAGACCACTGGCCTGGAAATCAGGGGACTTTGACATCTACTCCCAGCTCTGTTATTAATTTCCTATTTATGAACTTTCAGTTTCTTCACCTAAAAAAAAAAGGGCAGGGGAGGGAACACATTAGATGCTCATTAAAGTCCTCTCTAATGCTAAAATAGTGTGATAAACTTGAAGTCAGGAAGACCTGAGTTCAAATTATGCCTCTAACATCAGCTGTATGATGATGGGCAAGACAGCCTCAATTTCCTCATTTGCAAGATTAAGGGATTGGACAAAATGACCTCAGAGGTCTCTCCTAACTGTAAATCTATAAAGTTATGAACTAACACTCATTTTTGCTAATGAGAGAAATGATTATTTCTTTCTTATGTTAATAACTAATTATTAATTGAGATTTAGATTTTTCCCTTTCTATTTCCTCATTCAGAAATCAGGCTCTTGTAGGTTATTCAGCCAGCATATGAAGCACATTATTGATAAACGAGGTTGCCCAAATCCCAAGTAGAAGACCACTTTACAAGGAGGATCTAATCTAGGTAGGATTCTTAATTTACCATTTTTCATTGTTCACTGACTGGGTGAAGGATAGATCCTTTTGCATAGAGTTAGAGTAGTTTGGCTTGAAATGAGTCTTTCTTTGCCCATGAGTGACATGGTCAGAATCAGTACACAGCCCCTCATTAGAATAGTCCCACCTCTCATGATAATATTCATTCTTTCTTTAAATATTAACCAATCAGAGTTGACTCCTACCTTTTGGGAACACCCATTCTTCCAAGGGCATATAAGTGTCAAGAGGCCTCCATGAGGGGTCTCTGGTTTATGAAAGTCAAATCACCATCCTTTTATTAAGTATTCACTAGCTGTAATTAATAAAATGATTAATTACCTACAGATTATGTTTGTTGCACTTTTTATATGTCGTACTAGCTAAATATTAAACTGAGTTGTTTCTGTGCCTGCTGAAGGTTTGCAACTTCTGCCAGAGTTTTCTACATGGTGACATCCTGAGGTGAAGTTCCAGGTCCCCTCCAGCTCTAAATCTGGTCCTCTGACCCTTATGAAATTCTAAAATACAATAAATGGCATGAAATCTGTTAACCCATTAAAGGGATCTCAGTGCCTAGTTGTCCTTATAAACATCAAAGAAGTAATAAAATAAGTAATAGACAAAATAAAAATAAATAATTCCTCTCAAGGGCAGTCTTTAACTACTGAATTGTGCCATAAAATAGACCTGAATTCTGTAGATGAAAAACTAGTTGGAGCCCTACATTTAAGAGACTTCTGTTGTCAAGAACCTATTTTTAAAAATATGATCCAATTCTCAATTTGTTTTTGACCATAAAGACACTGAGGGATGGAGAATGCAATTTCTACATATTTTCTCTTGCCTCCAATTTTACAGCTTAGCAACTTTTTTATTCACTATACTGTGCCAAGGAAAATGAACTCATTTGAAGAAGCTTGCTGGTGAGATGCCTTTCTCTACTTTAACCTGCCTCTCCTCTATCATGCTCTAAGACAGGGGTCCTTAAGATTTTGGGTGTGTCCCTTTGGCACTCTGGTAGAGCCTATGAGCCCCTTCTCAGAATCTTATTTTCAAAAGAAATACTAAATTTCAGTTACAAATTAATGAAGATAAAGACATTTTTCACCATCCAAGTTCACTGGCTCCCTTGTAGGACCATGGACCCCAGGTAAAGAACCCCTGCTCTAGATGAGAAATCCTTAGACATTTTTAATAATTCAACAGACTTTTTAGAATCCTATACAAAAATCAGTGTCACTTGCTCTTGAAGTCTTATATGCCAAAATATTGCTTAACTTTACCAAATGAAGTTTTTGCTAAAGTTCTCTTCAGTGATATGTTGGTTTTTAGAGTTTTTGAGTGAGCTAAGTAAACTCGAGGGCAAAATCAATCATTGGAAGGCAGAAACTGTAAAGCACAATATGACTATTCTTTCCTCCTCTCCCCTTCCCTTCCCTTCCTTCTTTCTTCATTAAACACCATAATCAACAGACTTCTGATGAATCAGCTTATAGGTAGATTGCTACCAGAAAGAAGGAAAAGCATTTCATCTTCAGTCTTCTGGAATCAAGACTAGTCAATACACTACACTAATCTGAATTCTCATATCTTTTGGATATTTGTTTTTCTTTACTTTGTTATTGTCATTATTTACATAGGATTCTGCCCCCTTTGTTATGTATCAATTCTCACGAGTCTTTACATGTATTTGGAATCTGAAGGCTACTTTACAAGGAGCAGGGTTATCAGTGTCTTTTTGGTGGAGTTAGTTGGTTTCTTTCATCCAAGAACAGAAAGAAGTTCTAACACAGAAGTTATTCAAGACATTTTTGGTGTTCTGGACCCCTTTGGATGTCTGGCAAAACCTTGTGGGACCCATCTCAGAATAACATCTTTAAATTCATAAAATTTACAAGATTACAAAGGAAATCAAAGGTTAGTAAAAAAAATAAATAAATATGTAATTTTCTCCCCATCTAAGTTCACACTGCTGAAATCTGTCTATATACCATTTAGGGGTCTGTGTACCCCAGGTTAAAAATCCCTGTTCTAAGAAGAAAATGTTACCTAATAAGTTCAATCCTTCATTTGATTATCTAGCTGGCTGGCTGGTTTTTTTTGCTTGTTTATTTTGAATTTATTATACTTTTTTGTAGCATTATCACTTTTCCAGTCACCTTACCATAGAAACTTCTCTTATAAGAAAACAAATCATGTCTGACAAAGCAGGTAGTATTCCATACCCATAATTTTCTGCTTGGCTACCCAAAGAAGGAAAATAAGTTTTATCATCAGTCTTCTAGAATCAAGATTGGTCATTATACTCGTGGATTCTGAAGTTGGTTAGGGTTTTGTTTTTCTTTATATCATTGTTGTCATTGTACATATTTTTCTTTTTTAATAAATATTTTTTCAATCAGTAAAGACTTGCCTTCTGTTGTTCCCCTCCTCCAACTGAGGAAAAATGAAAAACAAAGTTCCTGTTACAAGCAAAACAAATGTTTATTAGTCATGTCATATGTATATATCACGATCTTTATTCTAAGTCCATCACTTCTCTTTCAGGAGGTAGGTAGCATGTTTCATGATGACTCCTCTGGAATCATGGTTTGTCATTGCACTGATCGGAGTTCCTAAGTCTACCAAAATTGTTTATCTTTACAATATTGTTGTTATTGTATAAATTGTTTTCCTAGTTCTTCTTACTTCACTTTGCATGAGTTCATACAAGTCTTTCCAGCTTTTTTCTGAAACTGTCCCAGACATCATTTCTTACAACATAATAGTATTCCATCATATTCACAGACCATAACTTGTTCAGTCATTCCTTATTTGACATGCCTATTTTTCCATTGTTCTTCTAATTTTAACTGTATAGGTTTTGTTTCTGCAAAACCTTTTAAAATTTATGTAATCAAAATTGTCCATTTTATCTTCTGTGATCCTACCTATCCATTGTTTGGTCATGAATTCTTCTTCTATCCATAGATCTGACAGGTAATTTCTTCCTTGTTCCTCTAATTTTTTTTATGATGTCACCCTTTATAACTAGGTCATGCACTCATTTGGAGTTTAACTTGGTGTAAGTTATAAGATATTGATCTATACCTAGTTTCTGCCAGACTGTTCTCCAGTTTCTCCACCTTGATTTTATTTTTCATATGGTCCTGTCTTATTTATTTTGTATCAGTTTATATGTCTTCCTAATTTTCTCTGAATTTGTTATGTTTGTCATTTTCATGGCACAAAAATATTCTATTACATCCATATACTGAAATCTCTTCAAGCATACCATAATTAATGGACATCCATTTTATTTCCTGCTTTTTTTGAAGCTATAAAAGCTTTGCTAGGAATATTTTGTCATATATTAGACCTTTTACTTTGTCATTAACCACCCTAGGGTCAGTACTGGGTTCCAATACAGAATCTCTGGTTTGAGGAGTATGAATACTTTTGTTTCTTTTTTTAAACTATTGCAAATTGTTTTTCAGAACTGTTGAACTAATTCACAGCTTCGCCAAAAGCATATTAGTGTTTCTGTCATCCTCTATCAGTTTTGACTATTTTTGTCTTGTGTTATCTGTGCCAATTTGATAAGTGCGAGATGAAATCCTGAAGTCATTTTCATGAGTATTTCCATTTTTAGTGGGTTGGAGCATATTTTGTGGTTGTTGATAGTTTACATTTCTTCTTTGGAAAACTCTTCATATATGCTTTGGCAATCTATCTATTGAGGAATGGTCTTTGTTCTTATGTGTTTATGTGAATCCTCTATATCTTTTGGATATCAGACTTTTATAAAAGAGAATTAATGCAAAGATTTATTTTTCCCAAATGACAGTTTCACTTCCTAGTCTAGCTGCATTGATTGTATAACACCTGTTTCAAAAGTCTATACTACAGTCACTGCAGAAATTGTTACTGTCTTTTAAAGAACAGAGAAACTAATAGGGAAATAGTTGTAATTCTTTTTCTATGAGAATTCATATATGAAGACCCTGTTTTCCTGTTATGACCAAACAGAGACTGAGTAAGGTACAAAGAAATGATAAAGAGGACTTCTTTTGTCTTATGAAGAGAATAAAAGGCTTCTGGTGAAGAGACTTTATTTGTTATCTTGAATGAAATTAATTGTGTGGGACTATATTCTCAGAAGTGAAGAAAAATCTTCTGTTTGTTATAGTGAGGATTTGTGGTGGTTGGTTGTTATCATTCTCACAGTTAACATATATTCCTTTATTTTATTATTTTGTTGATAATATCTGACCCATAACTCCCTTGAGGACTCTCGTTATATACAGCCTTGAAGTATAGACTTTTTTGTACAAGTTTTATCTCCCCTGCTAAATTATAAATTTCTTGAGGGTAGGGATCAAATCTTTATTATTTAATAAACACTCACTGATTTGACTTGACTTTATAATCTTTGTATCTCCAGTGCTGAGTTCAATACCTTGCCCTTTCATAGTTGGCATTCAAAAATGACTGAGCCTCCCTAGATCCCCCAGATAATCTTCCAGACTCTGAGATGTGAAGAAATGTGCCAAATGTGCCCTAGCTGATTTGCTGAGGAGAGTAAATTTTGAAGGAGAGTGTACCTGGATTTAGCCTATCTGCCCAATTCTTGGACAAACAACTATTTTAAATGGCCTCTGATTATCAGTGACAATATTTTTGTCCTATTGTCCTTAACAGTATTCTGACAACTAACGTAAATATTGAAGTGAGGGAAGATTCAGGGACGGCTGCAATACCCAATGGCCAATCTCAGACTCATTTCACAATTGCAGTTTAAATGGATGGTGTCATATTCAAATAGAAATAGGGGCCACTTTTCCATACCTGAGGACCCTGGCCAATTGCATACTGACTTACTTTTCAGATGTAATGTTGTCTCTATGACTTATGTATATTTTATTTATTTTGTTAAATATTTCCCAATTACATTTTAATCTAGTTTCAGCATACTCAGGGATGTTCCGTGCCACATGGGGCATGTAACATATTTGTCACCTCTGGTTTGACATCTCTGGTTTAAATAATGGGTTTATTTCAAATCTTTTTTTCAGTTTTCTCATGAGAGTAAGGAAGGCTTCTACAACATTATATGGGGGAAAAAAGCCTAGAACTGTATTTGGAATTTTTTAAAAGGATAAAATATTCTAGGAAAAGAAGTAGGTTAAGCTTATTCAAAAGTACTTTAAATAGTCCATTAAAAGTACATAGTTGGTAGCAAAAAAAAAACAAAAACAAAAAAAATAAGGGGCAGTTAGGTGGCTCAGTGAATAGAGCACCAGCCCTGGAGTCAGGAGGACCTGAGTTCAAATCCGGCCTCAGATACTTGACACATATACTAGCTGTGTGACCTTGTGCAAGTCACTTAACCCCAATTGCTCTGCCAAAAAGCAAAAAAACAAAAAACAAAAAGTACATAGTTGGTGCAGTGGATACAGCACCATCAGGAGGACTTGAGTTCAAATGTGGCCCCAAATACTTACCAGCTGGGTAACCCCATACAAGTCACTTAACCCCAATTGCCTCCCATTCCCCCCCCCCAAAAAAAGGAGAGAGCATTGGCTATCCCATATGTCTGGAATGCACTCTCCCCTTCCCTCTGCCTCAGTGTCCCTTTCTTCCTTCAAGACCCAGCTCAAAGACCACCATCTAAATGAAGTCTTTCCTCTGTGATTCCCTTCAACTACTAATGTACCCATTCCCAAACAACTTTTGTATATATCTGTATTTATTAACTTCATATTTGTGCTGATTATATATG
Organism: Phalanger gymnotis; assembly: GCA_028646595.1. Taxonomy (NCBI): domain Eukaryota; kingdom Metazoa; phylum Chordata; class Mammalia; order Diprotodontia; family Phalangeridae; genus Phalanger; species Phalanger gymnotis. Next base: position 202,958,568 of record CM053623.1, read on the forward strand.
TATAATATACTGTATATATTTTTATAATTTATATTTATATATAAATATAATTACTACATATGTTTAAATGTACTCTACTGTGTGTATGCACGTGTGTTTGTGTGTGTGTGTGTGTGTGTGTGCATACACAGTAGCCATATGGGCAGTAGTATATGGGCAGCTAGGTGGTACAGTGGATACAGTCAGAAGACTCCTAAGTCAAATCTGGCCTCAGACGCTTACTAATTGTGTGACCCTGGACAAGTCACTTAACGCTGTTTGCCTCAGTTTACTCATCTTAAAATGGACTGGAAAAGGAAGTGACAAACCACTCTAGTATCATTGCCAAGAAAACCCCAAATGGGGTCACAAAGAATCGGATACAACTGAAAATGACTGAACAATAACAATACAGTACATATTATGTACTGTATATATTTTTAAATGTGTGCTCCTAGGGAGCAGAGATTGTTTCATTCATTGTATTCATATCCCCAGTACCTAACACAGCACCTGGCACTTAGTAGTCACTTAGTGAATACTTGTTGATTTCATTCTTTAAAAAATATATTAGGAGATTGAAAATGAGTACAGATTTTGTACAAATAAGTGGATTTCTGTGAGTCCTTTGTTAAAAAATCTGATAAAGCATCCCTCGGGGGTGGAGCCAAGATGGCAGCTGGAAAGCAGGGACTTGCATGAACTCCCCACCAGATCCCTCCAAAGACCTATAAAAAATGTCTCTGAACAAATTGTAGAACTGCAGAACCCACAAAATAGCAGAGGGAAGCAGAGATCCAGCTCAGGACAGCCTGGATGGTCGCTGGATGAGGTCTATTGCGCATGGAGCGGAGAGGAGCAGAGCTCAGTGTGGGTGGCAGCAGGACCAACCAGACCAGGAGCCTGGCGGAACAGGCCCTACCACCCTGAATTAGTGAGCTGTGGCAGTTACCAGACTTCTCAACCCACAAACGCCAAAGGCAACAGAAAAGGTTAGTGGGAAAAGCTGCAGGGGACAGAGTTCAAGGTTCAGCCACCACCCCAGGAGCGATGGAGGTGGTGCAGCTACAGAACTACAGCTGCAGTTACTTCTGGCCCCAGGCCTACCTTGTGGGAGGAATTAAGTGGCAGATCAGAACAAGAGTGCAGAGCCTGCATAAGATTCACATCAGGTCCAGGTTGGCAGTTCTTGGGGAAGGAGGAATGCTGGTGTGGTAGAGCTGGCTGTATAGAAAGAGCTCTGAAATCAACAGTGCATCCCCTCAAGCTTGGAACAAAGGACTCTTTGCTCTACAAGCAGTAACACCCCAATGAAAAACTCAAGGGTCAAGTAAGTTGGCTGGGAACATGGCCAGGCAGTGAAAAAGGATGCAGACTCAGTCTCAGCCTTTGGAATCTTTCTTGGTGACAAAGAAGATCAAAACATACAGCCAGAAGAAGTCAACAAAGTCAAAGAGCCTACACCAAAAACCTCCAAGAAAAACATGAACTGGTCTTGGGCCATGGAAGAGCTCAAAAAGGAGTTGGAAAAGCAAGTTA
>CM053623.1:202960585-202976755 GCA_028646595.1 Phalanger gymnotis
GACAGGGTCAAGGGAGAAAATTGAATAAAGGGGGATAGGTTAGGAAGAAGCAAAATATAGTTAGTCCTTCACAACATGAGTATTGTGGACAGTTTGGCCCATGTTGAATTGCTGGACTTCTTAGGGAGGGTGGGTGGGAAGGGAAGAGGGAAGAGAATTTGGAACTTAAAATTTTAGAAAATAGATGTTCAAAAACAAAAACAAAAAAGTTTTTGCAGGCAACAAGAAAATATGATACACAGGCAATGGGACATAGAAATTTATCTTGCCCTACAAGAAAGGAAGGTAAAAGGGGATGGGAAGGTAGTGGGGTGACAGATGGGATGGCAGACTAGGGAACAGGACAACCAGAATATACGCCATCTTGGAGTGGAGTGGGGGAGGGTAGAAATGAGGAGAAAATTTGTGATCAAACTCCTGTGAAAATCAATGCTGAAAACCAAATATATTAAATAAAATTTATAAAAAAAAATATGGTGGCCACATCTAAACACAGTACCCCAGCTGTGTTCAGGGCAAATTATTGCAAGGTCTATCACCATGCTCATTTTGTGTGCTTTTTGCTGTAAATGCAACCTAAAATAACCTTTGCTTTTTTTTTGGCAGTGACATCATAATGGTGACTCACATGGCACTTCAGATCATAGGTTTAGAACTGGAAAGAACCTTAGGGGCATATCATTCAACCTCCCCATTTTACAGATGAGATAATTGTGTACCCAGAGAAATTAAGCAATTTCCCCAAGGTCAAGGAGCCAGTAAGGGGAAAGAGGTCAAATTTGAACTGAGGTCCCTCTGACTCCAAATTCAATGCATCAGTTTCCCAGTACGGTGATACCTCCAGGTCCCTTTCAGAACTGCTGTTAAATCAAGTCTCTCCCGTTCTGTAATTGTGCTGTAGATTTTTTTTTTACCAAGTAGAGGACTTATGTTTATCCCTAGTAAATTCCAGCCCATCTGTTAGTACTCAGCACAGAGGCAGCAGGGGAACTGTAAGGCTGGCAGCATTTATATGGAGCAGCACAGAGCTGTGAGCAGCTGAGCCAAATTTCTGCTACCATTGTGGGCACATAGGGACATCCAGTACAGCAGGAGATTTATGGAGGAGGAGGAGGAGGAGCAGAGTTTCCTCACCAGTAGTTTAAGAGCTGGCTGCTACTGTGGAGTTCTTGTTGTCTTTTCAGTTGCCTCAGGAAGATGACTCAGACCCCTGTCAGTTTCTGGGGCTTGGGATGATTATGTTGGCATTGTGGGGCTTCCCTAGAGACTCTCCCCATGGGTGGGTTACTGGGTGTCTTCTCTGCAATGTCAGCTTTTTTTTAGAAGGTGTCCTGGGCTGCCATGTACATCAGTTCTTTTTTTCTTCCCGTTTCCCACCGTGCCCTTCTGGGATTTTTGTATGCTGTAACCGAGCTTATTTAACTTTGTTGTCTAGGGGTTGGTTTTCCATTACCAGGCATTGCCTGTGATGATAAAGCTTTTTCACTATAGATAAAGGCTGTGTCTATGATACAACATTGTTCAATGCCTTACCCAACCAACCTTGGTAAGGGTTTGAAGATCCTATCGTCTGCCATCCATCTTGTGAGTTATATCTCCAAGATTCCTGCTATTGACAGACTTTGGTGAGCTTACCTTTGTCTAATAAAATAAGGCCAAGGACAGAATTCTGTAATAGTCAACTAGGTACCTCCTTCCAGCTTGACACTGATACATCAATCATCATTTATTGGGCTTAATAATTCAATCAAATGTGAGTCTATGTAGTTGTAGTATTATCTGGGCCATATCTTTTCATCTTATCCACAAGCATCTTGAACAAGATTATATTGTCAAACGCATTGCTGAAATTCAGATTTTTTTTATGTCTATGACATTTTCACAGACTACTTAGTCTAGTAACATAGTCAAAGGAGATGAATTTAGTCTGGCATGACTTGTTCTTATTGAACCCATGATGCCTCATAATGATCAGTGATTCTCTTAGTACTCATAGATCATTCCTTTCATATTCATTTGAGAATTTTACCAGGAAATGATATGAAAGCTAATCTGTCTTATCTTTCTCTTCTGACTTTTGAGATTTGAGAAATTATATCAAGCTTACCTGCCTGTGCACTTCTTCTGACTTTTGAGGCTTTGGACAACATTTGCCCAGCTCCAATCCTGGAGCATCACTATTTTGCCTAATTATTCCTATTAACTAAGTGCTAATATCTGTTGTTTTTCTGCTACTGCAGGACTTGTAAGTGCCCTCCAAATTTAGTACTTAGGAGCAAAGCCCAGCTGCCCCACCCTTGTTACAGCCCTGCCTTAGTTACAGTTCTAGTACAGTGGTAGAAGAAGGCAGACAACAGATAGAGTTTGTTGTCATTAAACTCACTCTTCTCCTCCTCCTCTTCCCCATTCTCTGGCTTCTAGCTTAATCTCCTTTACTTCCTAATCCCCATTCCCTCATCTTCTTGCCACCCAACAGACTATACCATATTTCTCTCTCTTTTTTTCATTCCAAACATCAACAGGGAATTTATGGTGGAGGAAAATTGGTAGTGATAGTTTTACTGGTCTAAACTAGAACCAGGAGGCAGAGAGCTCTCAAACTTATTTTTGCAGGGAGGGATTCATCTATTCTAAAGAATATAGACTTCCTTCAGTCTGCCCTAGCTCAATCTGGTATCTTTAAGAATCAAAGACCTCATTAGTATATACAAATGTAAGACATCATTGCGTGTTTGGCGAATTACAAAGTATTTTTACATAATTCTTCATTGATCTGGATGGTTTCCGTATTGCAGAGGAAGATATGGAGGTGGGGCTGCATCTCAAATGCAGGTCATTTGACTCTGAGTACGGTGCTCTTTTAAATACAGCACAGTCTCTAATTCCAAAGGAGTTGTTCTGCTCAGACAAGAGCCTCTGTTTTACCTGGAGACCTTTGAGCTCTGGACTTTTTCCAATCTCTCTCAGGCCCCACTAAATTTGCAAGTGTGGCCAAGCACAGTCTAGAGATGGACTGACGAGAAAACCCAAGAACTCCAGTGGCACATTTAATCGATACTGTGCAGTTTACTCCTCTCCTAAAGACAACCGTACATAGTATTTATCAGTTGTTTCTTACCAGTTTTATCTCCTGGCTGACTTGTAAGCTGCCTAAAGGAGCTGGCTCTCCACCTTCTCTTTGGGGCTCTGCAGTGCTCACATCAGTTTGAGGCTCCAAGTAGACACTCAGATACTTGTGGGTTTGACCTTGAGAGTTGGGCAGACAATCCAGACCACAAAGTATAGTTTGGACCAGACCATAAGTCAAAATTCTTAGGTCTATTCTCAGATCTCTCTTCTATTTCTGTTCTATTTATTCAAGAGAGGCAGGTAGTTTAAACTGTCTATGTCTCATTTTCTCCATGACCCGTAACAAAAATAGGTTTTTTTATATTTAAAAAAGGTGGTAGCAGTTAGGTTACACGATGGATAGAGTACTGGAGTTGGAGTCAGAAAGAGCTGAGTTCAAATTCTGCCTGAGAGAATTCCTTAGCTGCGTAACCTTAGCAAGTCATTAAGCTCCTTTAGCCTCAGTCTCCTCATCTGTAAAATGGAGATAATAATAGCCCTTACCCCCCAGGGTTGCCGTGAAGATCAAATGAGAGACCATACATAGAGCATTGTGCAAATCTTAAGGTGCTATATAAATACAAGCTCTTATGAATAATATGTGTAGGGAGCATTATAAAAAATATGATCACAAGAATATAATGCCCATTGCCACAGATCACTCCTGAGCAGTTCTGGAATGAGCCATCTCTGCCTCCACAATTTGCATCTTACCCCACATTTTTCTCCTGTTCCTCTCCTATCATCACAGCCACAGATGTGGCTGCCATATGCAGCCAAAGTGGAATAGGTACCTCTGGCTTTTATAAGCTTGTATCTACTTTTTTTTTCAGTGGATAAAGAGCTGGACCTGGAGTCAGGAAGACCAGAGTTCAAATTTGGGCTCACATACTTACTAGCTGTATGACCCTGGGCAAGTGTCTTAACTTCTGTCTGCCTCAGTTTTTACACCTGTAGAATAGGAATATTAACAACACCTACCCCCCAGGGTTGTTGTGAGAATCAAACAAGATACTATTTGTGCTTTGCAAACCTTAAAGCACAACTGTATATACTGTATTTCCCCACGTATAAGACACACCTTAATTTTGGGGCCCAAAATTTGAAAAAAAGTGCATTACATAAAGTTATTGAACTCAAGTTTTATTCATCTGTTCATAGCTTTCAGGCATCTTTTGGGCAAGTCTGGTGTGTGCGCGCATGCTTAGTCCATTCCATTTCATGAGCCTGAAGCACCAATTGTGTCCTCCTTTGAAATCAGTAACTCCTTTCTTATTAGCAAGTCTTCTTGCCTCATGCTGAACCACCTTTGTGGACACAGGAATTCCAATTGCCCTTTGCTCTTCAATCCATATCTTCAATTCCCTCTCTAAATGAGACCATTTTGCTGACTTGCCTCTCATGTCCTTCTTCTGCTTTGGCATTTTCAGTTGGGTTTCTTCTTCCCGTACCCAGTCTCGGATTGTTTCCTCAGTTGGAGGAGGACCAAACTTACGTTCAGCAGCACGATTTCCATTCACTTTTGCAAACTGGATCACTTTTAACTTGAATTCAGCACCGTACGAAAATCTTTTCTGAGTCATTTCTGGGCAGAGTGTGGCAAAACGTAACCTAATATACCAGTAACAAATGCGAAACAATGAGCTCAAAGACAACAAGTGCGGAAAAAGCGGAAAATGCAAGTAAAGAAACTAAAACCACTGTATAAGACGCACAGTTTTAGACCCCAAATTTTTCAAAAAAGGGTGCGTCTTATACATGGGGAAATACAGTAAATTTTTGTTTATTATTGTGGTGGTGGTTGTTACTGTTACTGTTATTTTTCATGCAATCTTGTTGCTGTTCGTCCTTCATTCTCAAAGAGGACCAATGACGTCAGGAGGGTGATGTCTCGACTTGCGAGTGAATCAGATTTAAGTGAGGCAGGGCTGTGCAAAGTCATCAGCTTCACTCTTTCCTCCAGAGTCATCCGAGTCCAATGGCAAAACATAAATCATGCAATCTATCTGAAATCCAGTGGCCCAACAGACTAATCCCAGAAGTCCTTGGTGGTGGTTAGAGAGGAGTTAGAAATGGCACTGATTAGAACTAAGATGTGAAAACCAGGTGAACTAGCCCAACTGCACACAAAGGAAATCTGGGCTGGAGACAACACAGTTATAAAGTCATTGAAGGGTCAATTCCCAGAGTATCTGAAGCAAGGAAATATATGAAAATGCATAGAAAAATCCTAGACCTTATTTATGCTAAAAAATGTAACCAAGAGAACATTAATAACTATCAACTCCTGTATAAAAATGTGTAGGATCAAAGGATCATAGATTTAGGGCTGGAATGGATCTTAGAGGCTGAGTTTAACTCTTCATTTTACACATGAGAAAAATGAGGCCCAGAAAGCTGGTGACTTCTCCAGGGTCACACAGCTTGTATATGAGTCAGGTCTTCCTGTCTCTTTTAGGGCTTCCTGACTCCAAGGCCAGCACTGTATTCATTATATTATGCTGGAAATCACCTAGACATCCATTGAGGGCATCCTAGATAAGCAGATTCAAAGGGAACAGGAAGGCTTTTGTCAACAATTTTCCAAATTCATCCATCTTTATGTCTTTCAACAAGGTGTGTTCCATCTGTGTACCAAAACAGAGTCACAGAGTTACCTTTGTTTGATGACCTTACGATCATATGTCAGGGGAAGCATACAACAGGGAGAGATGTACTCACCAAAGGTATTTGCCATTGTGATGAAGGAGATCCAATGAGAGTGCAAATGAAAGAGAGAGATTCCCTGTAGATGGAGAGGTTCTCTCCTTGTGTGGGTTGCACCAACCTCCAGAATATTGCTAAACCTATTAGAAAAGATCCAGAAACATACAAAAGAAATGAGCATTGCCCAAGGTAAAATTTTAAGAGTGTCAGAAACAAAATAGGAACCAAAGCAAAACCACAAAGTCCTATTCTTGGTTCCCAGACCTCTACCTCTGTCTCAGTTCACTTTAGATGCCCTTACATCAGGGTGTCAGTGGCAGACTAGTGCTAAGAAAGGCTAAAACCAGACTTTAAGTATAGTCTGTTGGTTTGAGAAGAGAGTAAAGACAATAGTCTAAGCAATGGAGAAGGGAATGCTTCCAATAAGTCTCCTATATCTGGACTGTCAGGAGGTATTGGTTTTTATGTTACCATGTAGTGAACCATTGAGGCCATTTTGGGTCATGAAGAGATAAATTTCCTATTTCCAAAACAACAGCAAAAATGATACCGCTTGGCAAATCCATGGCTCATTTTGGCCAATATTCTGTTTCTGACAAAGGTACCAAGTACCAAGCTATTGAAAGACATGGCTGTCCTTGATACCATCAAAGGTTTCTTAACAGATGTTTCTTCTAACCCTTGTTAAGTGAGAGGAGACAGGGGAAATTTCTCTGACAGGCACTTTATGCCCATCAGAGACAGCATAGATGGATAATAGCTCATTTTGGAGCCAGGAAGACCCAAGTACAAGTCGTATCTCTACCCATAGTAACTGTGTGACTCTGGGCAAGTCGCTTAATCTCTTGGCAAGATTAGTAAATTGACTCACTAAGCCAACAAGTTTCACTGAAGGTGCCAACCCTCATTGGTACAGATAAGTTTCTTCACCCGAGAATTCCCTTTCTCAATGAAATCATAGGTTCATACCTATTCCCATCTAACCCTCACTTGATTACTGCTAAAGTCTGAGCTAGATGGAGGTGTTTGCTCAACCTTTATGTGACATTACAATTGATTCTTTTAAAAAAATGATTTTAGCTGTTAGCATGTTGGGATTATGCCTGATGTCAGCAGTGTTTTCTTGGGTAGAAGAGAATTCCTTTTTCCTTGCCAATTATTTAATTAGGGCATTGCCTTAAGCAGTTTTTCCATGAGGAACATATGTTACCTTCTACATGGATGCAAGTGAAATACCTTTAGCACACATTAATGATGTATTTAGAGACTCAATTCAAACCTCATTTCTCCATTTAAAATTTAATATTTTATGTTTCATATATATACATTATGTTATATATTATACATATGTTTCCTATAAAGACAATTTTTAACATGCATTTTAAAATATTTTGAGTTTTAAATTTTCTCTCTCCCTCCTATCCCCTCCTCCTGCCCTGAGACAGTAAGCGGTTTAATATAGGTTATACATGTTCAATCATGCAAAACATATTACCATATTAGTCATATTGTGAAAGAAGACACAGACCCAAAAGGAAAAAAAACACCATGAAAAAATACAGAAAGCGAAAAATAGTATACTTTGATATGCATTCAGACTCCATCAGTTCTTTCTCTGGAGGTGGTATAGTATTTCATGAAATAGTTCTTTACCAAATGAAATACAATTAAATCTTATCCATCTCTGGTTAGTAAATCTTATCTTCTGTGAGGCTGGTGATGAGTTGGCGAAGCAAGAGGAAAAGAAATGAAATTATTATATATATTTGCAAAGTCAAATATGACAGCAAAATATATTTACAAGGAAAAAGGTTTTAAAAATTATTCTCACTGTCCAATGAATAGCCCAGTTTCCTCAAGCAATAGGCTCTAACAAACTTTTACTAAAAAAAAAACATTTGAATAGTCGAATAGTTCCCTTGGCACTAATTGGATTTGACTTAAATTCATAAGGCAGTTCTATAATAATTAACAATAATAAAGATACCTTGTGTTCATGTCATATTTTGTAGGTGAATACTCATTGTAAAATATTAAACTGAAAATGTTTTCAGTACCCTTCTGATGACACACTATGTGTCTGTTATCAGAGGAGTAGCCAAGTTCAGTGAGTTGAGGCTCATTACCAAAAAAAGGGTGGCCACTAGGCCATGACATTTTTTTGGCTATAGCGAATTTGTGGAGGGAATATTCCACCGATGACAGTAGAGAACTTTTAATACATTGAAGTAAGCATTCAATTATGACTGCTGAGTCATAACTAACAATTTTGTGCCTGGGGCAAGCACATTACAAATGCTTCTTAAATTCAGTTGGAGGAGAGAGAGAGCAGAAATTTCTTGGACACTATGCTTACTATGGGCAGTAAGCTATGGTCTAATAGTTTCCTATTTTAACTGATTCCTATCGCTAACTAGGTGCTAAATGAGTTTCTTTCTGTGCTGCTGAAAGACTAAAAGTATTGTCGGCACCCTTCTAAATTTTCGTGCCCTGGGACAGCTAGGGGGCACAAGTGGATAGATCACTCAGCCTGGAGTCAAGAAGACCTCAGCTCCAATCCAGATGCAGACACTTACTAGCTGTGTGACTCTGGGAAAGTCACTTAACTGCTGTTTGCCTCAGTTTCCCCAGCAATTATATGGGGATAATGATTGCAACTGCCTCCCTGGTTGTTGTGAGGATTAAATGAGATAAGAACTGTGCCTGGCATATAGTAGATGTTTAATAAATATTTACTCTCTTCCCCAAGTATCCTGACTTAGTGCTCACCACAGAACTTTGATAGAAAAGGATATTAGTATTTTTCACTTGAAATCTGTAAACTCAACACCTGCTGCAGTAGCATTCAGGGGCTCTCTCTCTCTCTCTCTCTCTCATTCTCTGTCTCTCTCTCTGTCTCTGTCTTTCTTTCTGTCTTTCTGTCTCTTTGTCTCTCTCTTTCTGTCTCTCTCTGCTCTGTCTCTCTCTGCCTCTGTCTCTGTCTATCTCTCTCTTTGTCTGTCTCTGTCTGTCTCTGTGTCTCTGTCTGTCTCTTCTGTCTCTCTGTCTCTCTCTGTCTCTCTGTCTGTCTCTCTGTCTGTCTCACTGTCTGTCTCACTGTCTCTGTCTCTCTCATTCTCTGTCTCTCTGTCTCTGTCTTTCTGTCTCTCCTTCTCTTTGTGTCTCTCTGTCTCTGTCTCTGTCTGTCTCTGTGTCTCCATCTGCCTCTCTGTCTGTCTCTCTGTCTCTGTCTGTCTCTTTCTCTGTCTCTGTGTCTCCATTGGTTCTCTGTCTGTCTCCATCAGTCTCTCTCTGTCTCTCTCCCTCTCTCTCATTCTCTCTCTCATTCTCATTCTCTGTCTCTGACTTTCTCTCTGTCTCTCTGTCTCTGTCTCTCTTTCTGTCTGTCTCTGTCTCTCTGTCTGTGTCTCTCTCTGTCCCTATCTCTCTCTCTCTCTCTGTCTTTGTCTGTCTCTGTTTCTGTCTATCTCTGTCTCTGTCTCTGTCTCTCTCTCCCCCTCCCTCCCTCCGTCCGTCCTTCCCCTTTCTCCCCTTGCCCTCGGTTCTGCCTGGGCAATGCCAAACCTTAAACTGTACTGAGCTGTTTGGCTAGTCTGTGTTATTTTCTAACCTCTTCCCTAGACCCCTACCTCAACTTCCCCCATCCCCTGCCTCTCTAGGGATTGCCACCGAAGATGTGAAGGGCTCTGTTGTTCACAGTTGAGGGAGAAACTCATCAGCCTGATGCCAATCTTCCTCCCATCCTGGTTGACCCCATTCACAGTATTTGGACTCAGCATTTTTCTTGTGTCTTCAAGAAGCATGCAGCTTTCTTTGGGCTCTGGCTATCAAGGGTTGTTATCACAGTTACTCATGCTGCAAGAGTCAGAGAAATGCTTCCTCAGCCCATCCGTCTCTCCAATTGAATGTAAAATGAGGTTATCAAATTTATCTTTCTCTAATTCATTCTCTAGGGATGTCGGCACATTTGGAGTCTCCCCGTAGCCCCGTTTTCTGACAGTGTGTATCATTTCCGAGTAGCTGCACCGGTAAGGATTTCTTCTTTTTTTCCCACATCGTTATCAAAAAGTGTGCATGAGAAAAACAACCCAAAATAAAAATAATAATTTAGCTAGACCTACTTTTTACCTTAATATCCTTTTTCTTCCTCTTTCACAGGATTTGGCAGACTGCTCCACAGACCCTTACTTTGCTGGAATATTTTTCACAGATTACTACTTTTATTTTTATCGACATTGCAGCTAACTTATTGGAATTTGGTTGGGTTCTTTATCAAAAGGAAAAAAAATAGGAAAAAGTACTTCTTCAGGGTCCTCTTTCCCTCCTTCTCCCCGTCCTTATTGCTGAAAGTTCTGTCCTTGTCTGGGCTTCACTGAATTGAGAAACATTAAAGAGCAGAATAAAGTGTTTCCTGGAACCCGGGGTTGCGTGAACTTTTGTGGAGTCCCAACTGGGAAAATGTTATTCCTCCAAGTGTTCAGCATTGTTGGGTCTGGAAGTCCTGCCTCTTCATTTTTAATGCTGCTAGGAGATAATAGAAGAACTGTGTTTTGCTTAGTCTCGAGATATTTGAAAATATTGGGAGAAAAATGAGGAATCTTATTTTAGCTTACTCAGCACTCTCTAATAAAAACAAAACAAAACAAAACAAAACAAAACAAACGTTCTTTGTAGGAGGGATAGGGTTTCATTTTGCAAAAGAAGACCAATGACTGAAAACCGATTCACTTTAGGAAACTTTTTCAGTGGGTGGTTCTTACTGTATGTACTACATACAGGTCTACGCTAGAGTGCAGGATTTAGCTTGTTAGTGAAACTCATTTTGGAGAATTATGGGTGACCCTCTTTTGCAGTTGGCTGCTAAACTCTCATGGAGCATGAAGAGGCCTTGACATGAAGATGAAGCTATTAACCCAAGCTTGAGCCTTTTGGGGCGGAGGGAATCAATTTAAATAGGGCCCAGATCTGGAGAGTTAACCTTTGTCCTTTGGGTGGTCTCCAGAGGTTGTAGCTCTATCTCCCATGCCTCAATGGTACCGAGTCCTACTGAGGCTAGCTCAGAACTTTACAGCGGAAATAGCTCAGGGCACTCACTACTAATCTACTCACACAAGACTTGAAGGTAGAAATCACATAGTTCTCCATCAAATAGGGCCAGACAGCCTATAACTGGACAAATCACAGAGCTGCTTCTCAAAGTGTATATGGGGCTATCGTTCCTTTAGGGCACAGTCAATGCAATTCCTCTGAGTAACAAGGCAGGTGAAATGTTTGCTTTTTCTCATTTTACATGAATCAGGTGAGATGCCAGTTTGGTTTTTCACCATACTGGTGGCTCTGGATGAATGAATGGAAGCATCCACTAAGTCTCACTATGTGTCAAGTATCATGCTAAGTACTGGAGACAGACATTCAAGTACAAAAGTGAGCCAGTGTCTGCCCTCAAGGAATTTATATTCTAATGGAAAAAATGGTGCATATAGGGAAATCATGGCCAGGACAGGGAAAGTTACAAGGATGGTGAATGGAACAATAGAACAGTTAATTCACACACCCTTTGGTAGTGATTATTTGATTACAGAGTTACAAAGAAAGGAAGATATGTTAGGAAAAATAAAATAGAAAAAAAGGAAAATTATAAAGTAAAGACAAGAGAGTGAAATTGGTAGTGGTGGGGTGGGGGGAGAGTGTCACAAGGTGATGATAAAGGCTAATAGTACCAGGGAGAACATAGTCAAGAAGTTTCGCTCCTCTCAGATATTCTTAAATACACATAGTTTATAAATGAACAAATGCATGAATGCCTACTATATGGCCAGCACAGTATTGAGTAGTCTTAATTGTGTGTGCATCAGTAGCAAACTTATTGGTAATATTTAAAAATTATCTGGACACAAATATTTTGTTATAATATTTAATAATAGCTAATATTTTTATAGTACTTGGGGGCAGCTGGGTGGCACATCCTGGAGTAAGAAAGGATCATCTCTGAGAGTTCAAATCTGGCCTCAGATATTTACTGGCTATGTGACCCTGGGCCAGTCACCTAAAACATGTTTCTGGCCTTCACCATCTTGCATTCTGATGTACACTCTCTGACCCAGACCCACTCAGAGTAGAATCAGTTTTTTAAGAAAAGGAACTGAGTAATTAATTAAATAGGTAGACATGGGATGTCAGAGAACCAGTGTTCAAATTCTGGCTGCCACGAATGAGATAATGTCTATTAAGTGCTTCCTGAATTTTAAATGGAGACATAAATGTTAATTATTGTTGTTATCACCTTGTTTTCATCATTCAGGAAAGGGTTCACGTAGAGAGTCCTGGAATGAGTTAATATCTTGATATTGCTCTTTTATATTTAATGTTCTAAGGACTACTGGCCAGCCAGATAAAATAACTGCTTTTTATAGTTAAATTCAACGTATCAGGATGTAAATTCATCCTCTATAGGCTCACCGAAAGCATTCAGGGCTCATGTGTACCTTGTCCTATTCTGACATGATTTCGATCTCCCCTGCTACTTCTCTATCTTTTGAGAGCTTTTTGTTCCATGTAGCTTGGAGATTATGAGCATGTGGTATAATTAAATCTATTTAAAAAGTTGTTCTTTAGTATTTATAGATCAACTATCAAGGATGAGAACCTGGGTTCTCAAGGCCACATGTGACCCTCTAGGTTCTCAAATGCGGCCCTTCGACTAAATCCAAACTTCACAGAACAAATCCCCTTAATAAAAGGATTTGTTCTGTGAAGTTTGGATTCAGTCAAAAGGCCACACTTGAGGACCTCGAGGGCCACATGTGGCCTCAACGCTGCAGGTTCCCCAGCCCTGATAGGTACTGGCAATTGTGGGCTCAGTTTGTGATAAAGGTCCAGTCCCAGTACAGTTTATTGGTAGGCACTATATAGATGATAGCTGTTTTCTCCAAGATATTTTGAAATCTGTATTCATAGTATGGGAGGAGGTAAGAAGTGTTGTTATCTCTTGATCTATGAAAGAGTTCAAGCTTCTGATTTGTATAAATTTTAGTCATTAGGTCATACCTTGCTAGGTATTTGGCAGGTGCTAAATTTTTTTGTTTGAGAAATGAGGCCTTTATTAGAGAAACTTGCTACAAAATTTTTTTCACAGTTAATATGGCTAAATGTATTTTCTTCCATCCTATTCCCCTCCCCTCCATCCTGTTCATTCTATTCTTTCTCTCCTTTCACCCTGTCCTTCCTCAAATCCTCTTATTAAGGGGATTTGTTCTCTGAAGTTTGGATTCAGTCAAAGGGCTGTACTTGAGGACCTAGAGGCCACATGTGGCCTCGAGGCTGCAGGTTCCCCACCCCTGTATCTAGTCCAACCTTTTCATTTTATAAGTGCAGAGATTGAGTCCCAAAGAAGTTAGTTCCCAAGTGACTTTTGTAAAGTCATATGTCATATGGGAAGAGTCAGGCTTTGAAACCAAGCATCTGACTCCAAATCCAGTACCCTTTCCACTGTACTCTTCTGTCTTAAACTAGATGGGACCTTAGACACCTGGCTGGAAATTCATGCTTCCATAAGCAAAGAGCTTTTTCCAGATGCCAAAGTAGATACCAGATAATATGCATATTTAAAATATTTGTAGGAACTTTGATGATTTTTATCATCTCTTCTAACAGGGTGAGTCTATGTGGGGGTCTAAACAAGCTGATTTGTTCCATGATGGGATATTTCAACCTCCAATTTTTCGGGACTAAGTACAAGTGGAGCCAAGCTTGGGTGTTCTGAGTTCAAGCAGCCCTTGTTTTCAGCATGTACTCATTTTATATGCTCCACAAGCCACTTTTTTAATGGAATCTCAAGTATTTAAAGTAAAAGAGATTTCATTCTTTTATCTCTCCATTCTCCTGAAAGTAAAGAACTGTTTGCTGACAGTAAAGACTCAAGTGTTCTTGGTCTAGTTACAAATTACTCATCTTTGATCAGAGAGAAAAAACAATTCTAATTTTGCATGTTAGTACAAGTTCACCTTTAAAAATATATTGCCTTTATTGATGGCAAAAATTCACTTAGAAGAACACCTCTTGGGTTTCAGTTTCATTTCCTGTAAAATAAAGGTATCAGTGCCTACCTTATAGGGTTATGGTGAGACTCACAAGAGATAGCTAACATCTGTAAAGTGCTTTCCAAACTCAGGAATATATGAGTTCTAATCCAGTCTCAGATATTCCCTAGCTCTTTGATCGTTCTCTGACTCAGTTTTCTCATCTGTAAAATGAGCACCCTACCTCCCAGGTTTGTTGTGAAGATCAAATGAGACCATATTTTGTAAAGTGCTTAGTGCAGTGTCTGGCACGTGATAAGTGCTATCTTTTGTTGTGGTTGTTCAGTTGTTTTCAGTTGTGTCTGACCCATCTGGGGTTTTCTTGGCAAAGATACTACAGTGGTTTGCCATTTCCTTTTCTAGTTCATTTTACAGATGAGGAACTGAGGCAAATAGGGTTGAGTGACTTGCCCAGGGTCAGTCTGGGTAGTAAATAAATGTCTGAGGCCTGATTTGGAGGCATGAAGATGAGTCTTGCTGACTCCAGGGCCAACACGCTATCCACTGTGCCATTTAGCTGCCCCCAAGTCCTATATAATTGTTAGCTATTATTAAATATTGAAGATTAATGAAATACTTGTATTCAGATAATTTTCAGAAATTACCAGTAAGTCTGATATTGATGCACACACAATTAAGAATACTTGATACCTTGTGTAGTGCTGGCCATATAATGGGCATTCATGTATTTGTTCATTGATAAACTATGTGTATTTAAGAAGACCCTCAATGCCACATTTTAGGATTGAAGCACTGTTCTTTTTGCTTCAAAGTATGCCTCAAGAGGGTTCTCCCACCTAACCCATAAAACAATCCAGGGAATGTGGAAAATCAGACTCTTCTCAAATGGTTTCTGTGTGAGAGGGGTAGGGGTAGGGAGGGAGGAAAATAATAATGAATATGAAGGGATTTTTTTCTTATCAAAATGCCATCACAGCACTTGAAGGAATAATCAAGATCTTGAAAATCCAGTTTTGACATGCCTCTTTATTCCCTGAAAAACTAAAGCTACAAATGTACATATATATATATATACATATACACATAGAGAGAGAGAGAGAGAGGGAGGAAGGGAGGGGAGGGAGAGGGAGAGAGAGGGAAGAAAATCCTTATCAACAGGAACTCATAGAAGAATGAAGCAATGCTGCAATTTAGATATGTTGTGTTCCCCATTAGAATGTAAACTCCTTTTGCTTTAGGGAACACTTAATAAATGATTGTGGATTGGTTGATTGATGTGAAATGGAAGTGTTTAATTCCAGGTCATTATCCATTAGATCATAAGCTCTTTGGAGGCAGGAACTATCTTTTGCCATTTTTTTTCTCCCCAGTGCTTAGGTTTCCAGCACGTAACAGGAACTTAAGGAAATTGAGGCTCAGAAAAATGAGTGACTTTTCCAAGGTTAACACAGAGCTAGGAAGTGTCAGGGGTCAGATTTGAACTTAGGTGTTTAGCCTCCTAGGCCTGTGTTCTTTCTACGATACAATACTGCTTCTATACTATTTATCACAGTATGAAAATTCCTTAAGCTCATAGCTGCAGATAATAAAAAAGTCTGTTTCCTACTTTATCAATTACATAATGTCATGTCCTTTTAAATGAGTTCAAATTAAAGCAATCGGTATGTGTAGTATGTTGTAATCTACTTATACCCATCCTACATAAGATGAATGAGTTGTGTGCAAGGAACATCATAAAGGATACATCATCTGGGAAACATGATAAGAAAGAGAGGTGGACTGGTCATTTAACAAGAGCAATGAATAATATGTGGACAGTACAAGAACAGCCCTGCTACCCACAGAATGCTAAAAGACCTAGAGGGAGGCTTCCTGCATTGGGTAAATCCTCTAAAGAGGTATTATGGAAGATGAGAAGAAATGGATGAGAAGGCAGGGTTGGTTGTAATCTTCACTTTGGGAATATCCACGTTGGCAAGGTCACAGACCCATTGATATATTGAAGGGATGCCTGTGATATAAGCATAGGTATAAATTAAGTACTACACCTATTTGTATAAAGAAAGATCAGGTGAGGAAATTTCCTCTTTCAATACAAGTTGGACCTTCCCCTGCAATTTATAATTTTAGGAGGGTTGCCCATAGCACTGAGAGATTAAATAATTTGCCCAAGATTCCACAATTAATATATATCAGAAGTAGGACTTGAATCCAGGTCTTCCTGGTTTCAAGGCTGGCTCTGTATCCATTATACGTACTGCTTCTCATTATAAGAGATACAGTTCCTATTTAAACAAAAACCAAGTATAACAAATAT
>CM053623.1:202977255-202994977 GCA_028646595.1 Phalanger gymnotis
GTACTATGCAAATGTCAATGATTATTATTAATAAAAATGATTTATTAAAATATTAACATAGCATTTACTATGTGCCAGGCAGTATGCTAAGTGCCTTATAATTTTTATTTGTTTATAATAACTTATTACTGTTATTATGGTACTGAAACTCCTTTTGTCCAGTGACTGATACAACACCATTCCTTTTCCATTTTTTCCAGAAATCATAAAGACAGAAAACCTGCACTGCTACCACACACTAGCCTGCAGAGACACTATTTGGAAGCAGCAAGACAACTATAAGCAGATCTTTGTAGTGAAAGCTGTGGAAACCCCAATCCATCTGTGAAATCTGTTCAGGAACATAGCAGTGGGACTATAATAAATGAGGATTCTTATTCTCTGGAGCTATGAGCCTGGAATATTTATCATCCCCAAAGAGGCTGGCTACACCTGTCTAAAGATAATCCCTTTTGATATGTAGGGACAACCCTGCACTCAAGTAAGGACAAACAAGGACAACTCTTCCCATGCTCGTTTTATGAATATATTATCCACATCATAAAAAAGACTCAAGCCAAAAGGTTTTATTTAGCTTCTTTGGATGATCCTTAACTCCTTCTATTGACATTCCTTTTTCAGTTTCTTTCCCTGTCTTGCTTTCTAATTCATTCTGCTACCATCCTCCATTTTATGGGTGAGTTTTTCCCATTCACACTCACAGTTATGATGGTTAATTGTGTTTTCTACCTTTATTTTTACCCTCTTACAATTTTTTTCCCTTTCTATGACCCCCTGTTTTCAAATAACAAGAAGGTAGATAAAGAAAGGGAATGAGATCAACCCCAATAATCTCTAGTTTAAGAATTCTGAGATTAATCTTTTGTACTTCCTCTCTTGACCCAGGCTAGACTCAAATTACCAGTGCTTTACTTTGTTCCTTTCCTATTAACTCCACTTTTAGTGGACGCCCTAGATATAAGCCGTACATAAGCTCTGAGAATTTTCCCCTCTGCTCCAAGGTGGGGTTAATGAGCCAAAGAATAGGAAACAGAAAGCCTAATCTCCTCTCATTAGGGCCTAACTCCCTAACGACTGGGCCTGGCTCACCCTCTGCCACCACCACCACCACCACTCCCTTTGTTACCAGGGACACATAGATGAGGAATCTAAAGTTTCCAAAGGTGAGGTATTTGTTGAAGGTCACATAGCTAGTAAGTATCTAAAGCCAAATTCAAACCAAAGTCTTCTGACTCTACAGTACACTCTATATTCTCTTTGTAATGTGTAAAATTCCTAGGGCAGGTATACCAGGTAGTGGAGGGGGATGCTACAATGCAGTGAGAATATTCTCTAACCCCTCAAAAGTACTGTATTAGAATACTCATGATTTAAAAGAGATTTTAAATAACACTTTGGTAATTAAATATAATGCTATAATTAATTAATGGTTGGAACTGGGGGAGGGGGCAAAATTCATCAGTCTAAAATTTTACCTATTATTCCTCCACAAGAGAGGATAAATGGATTAGAGAACTGGACCTGGAGGCAGGAAGTTGTTCAGTCATTTCAGTAGTGTCTGACTTTTTGTGACCCCATTTGGGGTTTTCTTGGCAAAGATCCTGGAGTGGTTTGCCCTTTCTTTTTCCAGATCATTTTACAGGTGAGGAAACTGAGGCAAACAAGGTTAAATGACTTGCTGAGGGTCACACAGCTAGTGTCTGAGGCTGGATTTGAATTCAGATCTTCCTGACTCTGCACCCAGCACCTTATCCACAGCACCACAGACCTGAGTTCAAATCTAGCATCATACACTCATACACTGTGTAACCCCAGGCAGGAGTGGTATTTTCACTCTGAGGACATATACACCAATATGTGTAATCACCAATCCTGTAGCCATGCCATTTATTCAATTCAACAATTCAATCCGATCAGCATTTTATCAAGCACCTACTATGTGTAGTATGAACATTGGGTGGAACAGAAACTCCAGGAAAGCAAGAATTGTCTCACTTCTGTATCAGCACCTACCATGCTACCTGATGCATAGCAGGCATTTAATAATTACTTGCTTGCTTGATTCATTATGCCAGACACTGAGTGAGATACAAAGTTTAGATGAAACACCATCCCTGCCCTCAAGGAACTTAACTGTCTAGACAAAGGCTATAATGACTCACATTTGTAATAGTGTTTTCTATATCACTTTCCTCTTGAGAACCCTAGGAAATGCTAGGTGTTCTTATATCTGTTTTACAGATGAGGTGACTAAGGTTCAGAGACAACAGTTCACTTTCCCAAGGTCATTGGGCTACTGAATTTCAAAGCAGCACTCAAATCTGGGTCTTACTACACAGGCATAACCTATATTGAATTACTTGCCTTCTCAATGGGGGCGGGGCGGGGTGGAGGGAGACAGGGGAGGAAGGGAAAGAATTTGGAACTCAAAGTTTTAAAGAGGAATGTTAAAAAATGTTTTTACATGTAACTGAGGAAAATAAAATAAAATACTAAAAGTACTAATAAAATACTTAATAAAAAATAATTTGCTTTTAAAAAAAAGGGTCTTAGATTTGGAGTACAGAGTTCTTTCCACCATATCTCACTAATATCTACCTCATACCCATCCCAAGGAAAAGGAAATACACAGAGACAGGTCAAAGTAACAGCAGCAGCTAGGTGGCATAGAAGATAGAGGGCCAGTCCTGGAGTCAGGAAGACCTGAGATCAAATCCGGACTCAGATACTTACTAGCTGTGTGACCCTGGGCAAGTCTATTAACCCAGTTTGCCTCAGTTTCCTCATCTGTAAAATGAGCTGGAGAAGGAAATGGCAAACCACTCCAGTGTCTTAGCCATGAAAACCCCAAATGGGGTCACGAAGAGTCAGCTATGACTGAAATAACTCAACAACAATAAAAAGTACCAAGACCCAGCTCACTGCCATTCCTACCAACATATACATAAAGTCAAACCTCCATTATCTATCCAAATTAAGAACGGATAAATGGATAGAAAGCTGGACTTAGAATAAAGAATACCAGGTCCAAATCTAGCCTCAGATACTAGCATTGTAACTCTGGACAAGTCACTTAACCTATGTCTGCCTCAATTTCCTTATCTATAAAATAAGGGTATTAATAACGTCTACCTTCCAGGATTATTGTGAGTGTAAAATGTTTGTTAAGTGCTTGGCAAAACTTAAAATGCTATATAAATGCTACTTTTTATCATTTTTATTACATTTATGTTATCTTTATTATTAATAATAATAAACAGAAGCACAGATAATCCTAAACCTTCATTTGGATCATCATTATAAGTTCCTTCAGCAAACCTTCTCAAAGTTATTAATTAACCAATATAATTTGAGCTTCTCTCCCTCTCTTTTCCATTTAAAATTTTCTAGCTGCTATGGAATTAATAAGGATCAAAATGGATCAAAATGTATTTTCGCAGAAAGGAAGGGAATCACGGGACAATTCACAAAATGGACATTAAGCCCTCCAGCAGCCAAAGCTATAGGAACAGTGTTGGCAGCCTGCTATTGTAGAATGACTACGATTTAGAGTTAGAAGACACAAGTTCAAATCCTGATTCTGCTACTGGCTTAGATGTTTCACTTTGGGCAAGTCATTTCACTCCATTCTTTGATCTTCATTTTCCTTAAAAGTAAAACGAAGCGGTCAGATGCTATCATCTCTAAGGTCTCTTTTGCCTTATATCCTGTGTGGTCTGTATGGAGAGAAAGGAAAAAGTGTCCAGAGCTAGAGTCTGATGGTGTCTGCTACCTGTGTCAAGAAAGCAATACTTTAGAATACACAACCCTGAATTCAGGAGAACTTTAACAGAATATGGTAAAACTTCAATGTATACAGAAACCAGCTGAAGAAGTTAAAATTTTAAGCAGCAGGGGACTTGTTTCAGCTCCTCTCCCAACGTGGTACACTTGGCAAGGGAGCTTCTGTGCTAGAAAAGAGAGTGACAGTGATCTTCCCTACTAACATTAGAACACCATATGTGACTTGATTCTTTCCTTGTTCAGTCTTACTGTTGGCTGGGCCTGTGGTAGTGGAGGTGGGGGTGGGGGGAGGTGGGAGGGTGGGGGTTGGGGGGGCAGGGGAACATAAGAGGAAAGGAGAAGAAAAGAACCCAAGAAAATAGATTTCCCTTTAATTAGAATTTAATTAGAATGCCAAGCGAGGTAAATAGTAAACTACAAGCTTTAGATGAGTCTTTCAAGATAGAGAACAAACTAAGGCTTTTGATATCAAGCTGCTCTGAAGTCCCAAAGAGACTGACCTCAAGATAGAATTTCAGGATGATTCAGAAAGAAGCATTCTAATTCAGCTTAGAGATAAAAACCAGGGTGAATAATAATTAGCATTTGCTAAATAATGAGAGAAGCAATGAGTCAAAGGATATGAACAGACTAGTTTCGAAAGAAGAGACACAAATTGTTAGCGATCACTTAAAATGCTAAACTTTACTAATAATCAAACTCGTTCGCTTGTTTCCATCGGGTCCAATTCTTCTGGACCCCATTTGGGGTTTTCTTAGCAAAGATACTGGAGTGGTTTGCCATTTCCTTCTCCAGCTCATTTTGTAGATGAGGAAACTGAGGCAAACAGGCTTAGGTGATTTGCCCAGCATCACACTTCTAGTAAGTGTCTAAGGCCAAGTGTGAACTCAGGGGAGGTAGGTGGCACAGTGGATAGAATGTTGGGCATGGAGTCAGGAAGATCCGAGTTCAAATCTGACCTCAGATACTTACTAGCTGTGCGACCCTGGGCAAGTCACTTAACCCTGTTTGCCTTAGTTTCCTCATCTGTAAAAGGAGCTAGAGAAGGAAATGGCAAACCACTCTCTTATCTTTGCAAGAAAACCCAAAATGGGTTTATAAAGAGTAAGACACAACTAAAAAGACTGAACAACAACAATGAAAGAATAATAATTCCTCAATCACTTTGATAATATATGTATAATATATATATATAATAAAATTAATTTATAATTATAGGGTGCTAGCCATTAGATTAACACAATTGGTGAACATAGGGAATTGCTAATGATTGGTTGAGAGTATCAGTTATGCCTTCTACAGCCTAGATTGGGATGAGGAATTAGTCCTTTGACTGAATCCAAATCCCTTAAGGATTTGTTTTGTGAAATCTGGATTCAGTCAAAGGGTCACATTTGAGGACCTAGAGGGCCACATGTAGCCTCCAGGCCAGAGGTTCCCCGCCCCTGGCCTAGATAACAAGGAAGCTGGCCCTGCTCTAAGGTATGCCCTGGGTTTGCTCTTTACCTCTTCCTTTATATGTCTGTACTTATTCCCTCCTTCCTCCCTCAATGGCAATGATATCTTACAGTCCACGGCAGTGTCCAGTGGAACAGAGAGGCCAGCTGCAGGGTTAAGCAGCAGTCAGGGAGACAATCTGGAACATGGGACTGTGACTCTCCTTCTCAGGGAATACCAGGCCTCAGAGAAGGTTAGAAGGAGCAGAACCAATGAACTTCCTATCCCATGACACTGAAGAATTTTTTCCCTTCCCACCTCGCCTGCTCCCCACAATTCTACTTTCCAGTTTTAAAGTCATAATCGAATCCATAATCACCCATCTTTATAACTTCATTCATTCTTTCATTCTGGTATAAGAGGGTTAACTGGGCCACTGAGAGGTTAAGGCACTTCCCCAAGGGTCACACAGCTAGTGCAAAGTGGACTTACTTCTTGCGTGACTGCCTTCAAGATAGGTTTTCTCTCTAGTGTGTCACATTGCCTCTCATTATCACTGCTTTCTGATGATAAAAATGGAGATGACTGTCCATGCCATATGCCTATTGACACTTACTTGATTTCCAATGAAAACTTTACATTGGTAGGGGTGTGTTTGTTAACAGGAATATTGTAGTTGTACTTTCCAGACCTGAGTATGAAAAAGTAGAAAACAAAACCAAAAAATCCATCAAAACATGCAGGGATAGTTTCCAAAGATTCTTTGTGACTAATTATATGCTAATTTTTAAAATGCTGGACTGAGTCCCACTATGTAATATCACCCATTGTTATGTGTCCCAGAAACATGCCTGCTGGGTGTTTACAAAATCATTTCCTTTACTCCCGACACAATGTATATCGTCAGAGTGAGTGGTACCTTATAACTTAGAGCAAAGATAATGGAAAATCAAATTTTAGCCCAAATGCACAGGACCAAATAACAGGAAATTATTTCATTATCTCCCAAGGACTTAGAGATTCTCCCAGAGAAATGAAGTAAAACCTTCAAGTGAACAATCCCACAGGAAAGAAAGGCTAGAAATCATAAATGCTAGTTCTCATACCATAAATTCACACCCTCCTCCTGTTGAGAAACAGTAACAGGATATACTTACCAGATACTTCCAGAATCTGTTTCCACTGAGATTAGCATACCCATAATTCATGGCTCAGTGTTAGAAAAAATGGAAAAATATGTTTAGGAAGGGCCCCCATCTCTCCCTTCTTATAAGCCATTCCCTTGACTAGTACAGGTAACCTTTGCTTTGTGGAACAAGTTCATTTTCACAGTGTTGGTTATTGAATACATTTCTCTAAAGGAAATTGTATTGTCTTCCTGGATACTACAAAAGTGGATGAAAATTTCCAAGAGAACAAACAGAAAATTGTTGGCGAAGGGGTTTCTGGCCAAAGTCTCAAATACCATCTTGTCTTTTATTGGCCACCTCTTTAGCCTTATCAGTCTAACCTATTCCTGATACTGGAACATCACAAAAAAATTATACCTCTTGAAGGAGGATCTTGGAGACAAAATAGATGTGGCCAGATATCAGAGGCATAGAGGGAAATTTCAGATGATGCCCAAGATACCCAGTAGAGTCGGCAAGCCAAGACACTCCTTTTTCTCTAGCACTGTTTTTTAGCTCCGAGATTTTTCTCCTTGTTGCACCTTAGACCAGAAGCATTTCCCCTGTACCTGGGGATCCATTACTTTAGCTCACTCTTCCTACTTTTCCTTTTGCCTTGGCATTTGTAATTTCTACTGCAGTTACTTCAAATTCTACACTTTGCCAATTTGTGTCATCATCTAACATGGTGACTCTCATTGTAATTCCCTCTTCAGGGACAAGATAGCCTATATTTGGGGTTAGAGCCCACTTGCTATATCACACACACAAACATATGCATATGCAAACACATATATGCATAGATATAGATATACATACACATATGTGTAGGACAAGACCTACGATTTCACTGGTATGGAGAACTCTTGGTGAAAAACTTTTCTCTACCAATGCAGATCATTACTTTCTCTATGACTTAAAGCCTTAGAAATATATATGTTTAATAATTTTTATGTTTAATAATCTTTAATAATTTTACAATATATAATTAAAATCCATATTAATAATTTTGCAAACATTTGATATATATAAAATGATCACATGTTTATGTAATTACTATATTATATGTATTATATTTATATAATTATATATAGTTTATTATTATGTAATTATTAATATATTAAAGTGACACTAGTTAGACTTCATAGTGTCTAGAGGCTTTTTTTAGTACATTTTGATAGTCTCTTGAAAATCATCCTCAGTTTCCTAGGGTGACATAAAACTTGGCTCATCTCAATAAAGTCAACAAGCACTGATTTAGTACCTACTACATGCTAGGTACTGAACTAGGCACTGGACATGCAAAGACAAAAATGAAATAATCTCTGCCCTCAAGAAGGTTAAATTCTGCTAAGGGAAAAAAACCCATGAACAGAATTTATACACAAATATGAGGAAATTGCATAAAGGTCATTTCAAGGGTTTGTGGTTACAACCAGGGAGACCAAAAAAAGCCTCCTGGAGGAAGTTGTATCTGAGCTGTGTCTTAAAGGGAGCTGAGGATTCTACATGAAAAGGGATGACATTCTGAGCTTGGGGTGGCCTGTGCATGGGGAGAGAGTAGGGAGAGGAGACAGCCAATGTGATGAATAGCAAATGGGGCAGTTCACTTGAAATGGGATGTATATGATGGGAAGGATAAAATGATATTAGCCTAGAAAGTACGTTGGAAACAGATTGTGAATGGTTTTAAAAGAGAGACAGAGGAATTTGCATTTTATTCTGGAAGTCATAGGAAGCCACTGAAACTTCTCGAGTAAAGTGATAGGGACAGGATGGACCTTCAAGGAATATCAATTTGGTAACTGTTTAGAGAATGTATTTCAGAGGGGTTTCCAAAAGTATGGAGACCAATTAGGAAAGGTGGATGTGTGTGTGTGTGTGTGTGTGTGTGTGTGTGTGTGTGTGTGTGTATGAGAGAGAGAGAGAGAGAGACAGAGAGAGAGAGAGAGACAGAGACAGAGACAGAGACAGAGACAGAGACAGAGACAGAGACAGAGTTTGGTAAAGACATTTGGAAATCCAGCCTGAAAATTTCTTAAATTGGAAGCTAAACTTCATCAATCCTGTGAGTTTGAAAATTTTTATGTTAAATTACAGAGTTTCACCTGCCAAAAACAATCATTCCCAGGGGCTACATTGTAATAAAAAGGAGAACATTTTAGCCAAAAGCACATCATGGCCAATGTATACTCTCCATATAGCCAGATAACACATTTCTATTGAATGTACTGAATAAAATAATTGGAAATAAGATAAATGGAGAAAGGTTCAAATAAATATAAGGCCTCGCTGCCCCTTCGATAGAAAAAGAGCTGAACCATCAGGCGAAAAATGGTAAAGAAAAAAACTGATAGCAAGCTGAGAAAAAAAATCAGATTGTGTATAAATAGTAATTTTAATAGCAATTGAAAAATGCACTTTCCTCCCCCTAAGTCTGCTACTTTGTGCCTTCAATTTCCTGATGCAAACATTTACTACCTATATCATCATTAGGATATTGGTAATATGGTGTAAGTTGTAAGGAAAGATTTTGCTGATTAAAAAAAATTTTTTGCAGCTGCTAGATTTTTTTCCTCCCAACAGAAAAGCTAAAATAAGCTATTTCAGCTATTAAAATAATGATCTCCCTTGTTATTAAAATATTCCAACGCTAGCCCCCTCATAACTCTGAGCCATCACTAACAATGTCTTTGCTGTCTATAAAATTAATTAGTAAACCTGCTGGGCAGAGACCACATTTTATTCTCAGTGCTTTGTTGTTTGCACTCAGCGGGTCAAAGCAAACAACAGGCCTTTCAGAAATGCCTCCGGGCTGCAACACTTGAACTTCTTGTTAATTTTGGGGGGTGGGGTAGAAGGGAAGGGAGTGTTGGGGTAGCTAGGCCCATGTGTTATTGAGAATTTCTTATCTGCTGCCTATCATTACATTCTCGGAAAAGGGTTTGCGATTAAAAAGCAATATGAGCACAGAATGGTCTTAATAGGCACCTCTCTCTCTCTCTTGCAAAAGTCATCAGTCCCGTTGCAAAATTAAAAAAGGAATGAAAGAAGGAAGGAAGGAAGAGATGAGGAAAGAAAGATGAAAGTAAGAAAAAAGAAAAGAAAAAAAGGAAGGAAAAGAAGGAAGAAAAGAAAGAATGAAAAAAAGGAAGAAAAGAAGGAAATAAAGAAAAAGAAATATCAATCATCAAAGAAAGAAAAAAATAATAACACTGGACAAACTGAAGTTAGGAAATGGGATGAGAAGTAAAAGCTTACCCACCCACACTGGAGGCTTTCACTGCAATAACGGTGGTCAATTTTGTGCTCAATTTCCATAATCTGAATGGAACTGATGGTTGTGTCAATCCCTAAAAGCAATAAAAAAAAAAATGAGAATATGAAGCAAGGCTTTTAGGAAGGAAAAGGTAGCTTGCATTTCTACCTTCCTCTCATGCCCTACTCCATTCCCAGAGACAATGAATCAAAAAGCAGGGGTTTCTAAGACAGCTTTCCTTTACCCATTAAAACAAAGAGTTAAGCAAAGGGTCCCTTTGTCACAGTAGGTACAAGGACTATACTCAAAAATCCAGGACTTAATAACCACCCTTTTTTTTATATATTCCTGGTGATTTTCTTGATAAGGGATACTCCTTCCATCAATGCAAATCAGCAAATCTTCTTAGAAAAGGAATTCATAATCTGCTATCTGTGAACTTTTTTAAATCAATATTCCAATGACTGTATTTCAATATAATTGGTTTCCTTCGATCCTATGCATTTTGTGGATTTTAAAGGAGAAGTTCACAGGCTTCCCTAGACTGCCAGAGAGGTCTATGCCACAAAAAGGATTAAGACTAGGTTATAGTCTCAGAGAGTTGCCTGGGCAACTGAGAAATTAAGTGACTTATCCAAGGTCAATCAATATGTGTCAGAGGCAGTTCTTGAACCCAGGTCTTCTTCACTTCAAGTCCCAGCCTCTATCCATTGTCCCACACTGGCTTTCATAGCCATTCTCCATAACATTCTTTCATTTCTGTCCAGGACATACGATTCCTACTGGATTCACAAGATCCATAGATTTAGGTTGAAAAACTTCCTGAGACTGTGAGGAGGGCACTGTGCCCTAGATATTTATGCAAACTTGAAAACAAATACTAAGAATTTGGGCAGGGAACTGGAAGTGGGTAAGGAATAAAAGAAACCAATGATTTCCCACTCATCCCAAATAAACAATGTTCTTACCAGAAATCCAAGGACTTTCAAGGTTTCTAAGGCTTCACTAATGACTAGGCTGGCATTAAACACACAACAGCAACATAGTACCAGGTATGTAACTGTACTAACAGCCTTCTAGATGTATTTTTAGTCCTAATATAAAGGAAGGTTATTAAAATACATTTTCCCAAACAGAGGGTAGTGTCCCCAACTTACTTCTACATTTACACAGACTCTTGAGCTTCTCATTGAGTATGACAACTTAAAGTACTTTGGTTTTAAATGAGGACTTACAGTCACTTTCCCAGTCAAGTGGAGTTAGTAAGCCTCGTCCTGAGACTGCCTTGCTTCTGTGTCCTGGAATAGAAAGAAATTAGTTCTCGATACTCAATCAACTGCAATGTGCTAAGTGTAAAGAAACTCAGCGTTGGGTTCTGTTTGGGCTCTCCTTAAACTTTTCTGCTAAAAGGATCTCCTGGATCGCCCAATACACCATCTGGAGGGAACCAGAAACAGGCCCTTTAGTTTCTTTCTGAAACAGAGGCTTTTGAACTCTCATAAAGGCCCAAAGCCAGGATAAGGGCTTGGATCATATCCCCAGCACCTAGCCTATAGCGATTGGTTGTTGTCTGTGCTCAAAGAGTACCAAAATGACACCACTATGTAGGAGTCAAGGTACAGTGTGTCCGATTATGGCTGATAAGACCAATCAGCGTATGTAGGCACTTAACAAATGCTTGCTAATTGATTAATTAGACTCTTCTACCAAAGTATTCTCTACAAAACAGAGCCCGGGGAACCAAGACCTTGACATAGATTTGTCCAAGCTCTTGTTATCATCCCAGTTTTTCCCTAGGCTCTATTTTCCTCATTCTTTGTGTCTGGGTCAATGAAATTGAATGGGAAGATAGATAAATTACTACCCTGGTGGTACAACAATTAATCTTTCCACATGAAAATGGGCAGGGGAGGGCTTCCATTTGGAGGAAAGGGAAAGGAGGAAGATTCCAACTTCTGATTTCATTGAAAGGAACTCACAGTGAGAAAACAGCCTCTACCAATGCATATAGACATTGGTTCTGCAACTTAGCTTTTTCAGACAATTATTTGCGGACATTGAGAGGTTAAGTCACTTGCCCAGGATCACACAGCCAGTATAATATGTGTCAGAAGTGGGACTTGAACCCAAAGGCTTCCTGAATCTGTGTCTTGCTATCTTTCTACTGCCTCTTTTAGCCTAAATTGGAGGGAATAAATAAGCAAACTATAATGAGGCTAACCAAGCAGAAGAATGGTTGGGACAATGGAAGAAAATGAGTAAGTTTATAATTTTTCTGGCAAAGTTGTCAAAGACTGTGCTGAAATGGAGGCAGCATGGGTTGCCATAGTGTTGACTTGGGGTCAGGGAAACTAAGTTTAAATTCTACCTCAACTATGTATTAACTATGTGACCATGAACAAATCACCCCCAGAGCCTCAGTTCTCTTGTCTTTAAAACAGGGGTAAAATGCTTGATGTGAATGACAGTCATTATTATTGAAGTCATCATTTGTTATTATCAAGGTTTCTGGTGCACTAGGACACTACCTAGTGATCATTCCATTTCTTTCTCCAGTCATGCATTGCTTCAAAAATATCTTTTATCCTGCTTTTCTGAGGATGTCTTTCTCTGGAAATATGTTGCTGTCTACTCACATTCACCATGAATCTCTCTAATACCCTGTGCATTACCCACAGTTTTAATTCTATGAGATTCCATTCTTCACAGTTGTGTAGACCCACCAGTGGTATATTAATATCAAAAAGATCTGTCTTACATCCTTCTAGAGAGGTAATGTCATTCAGTAAACAGTTGGTCAATAAATATTTACTAAGCACCTACTATGTGCCAGACTCTGTGGACAATAGGTGCAAAGACATATAATTTTGGACATGGCCACTGCGTGGAATCATTTTTGCTTTACTATGCTAATTTATCAAAAGGATTTTTCCCCCTTTCTTTCTCTGTTAATTGGGGAATGAAGTTCAGGGCTAAGAAGATGTTAGTAACAGTGATACCAAGAAAGAAAGGCCACAGAAACATTTTTTAAAAGGCACAGATGAGAATAAAAGGAAACACTGACAAGCAGGACAGTTCTGCAAGTCATATGTGGAATTTATTATATGCCTTTTTAAAAATTCATTTTCAACTTAAATACATGGACAAAAAAGAACACTTCTGTGTATACAGCACCACATAAAAAGAGGCTTCACTATAAAAACTATAACTTTACATTGCATGCTGTGTACTTTTTTTTGAAATACTTTATGAAAGTACTACACGTTGTTTTCAAAGCTACTCTACTTTCTATGCTTCCTTCTAAATTTTCTTTTATTCTCTGCTGCACACTTTTTATATTTTTCCCTCCTTCCTCAACCCATCCTAGAGATAGCTACCATTAGACACACACACACGTGTGTATATATGTGTGAATATATATCTACACACATGTGTGTACACATGTAGAACCCATACTATACATACTTCTACTTATCAGTTCTTTCTCTGGAGGCTGATAGCATCTTCCTTGATAGGTCTTTTTCAGTTAATTTGAGTATTTATTATATGCTTTTTCAAAAAGCAAGTAGTGTGAAATGGTAATTCATGATTTTATATAGAACCCTCTTTTTGTGTTTTTCTCTGTGTCTAATGGAAATGCTCTTTTGAATGTTTAAGTTCAGGATAAAAACAATTGGTGGAAAAAAGTTAGATCTTTGTTTCAGGGAGAAACTGAGGTTATTAAAAGCACAGTAAAATTTTCTAAATCTAATGAAACCCTATCACCTTCTCCCATTCAATTTTGAGACTAGTTCATCGTGTATCCATAGTATTTCTCCAAGATATTGGCACTTATGTATTCACTTTACAGGTTGTCTGTTTGGCTCATAGCCATTCTTTATCCACTTGGTTTTTCTTTTGATAATTTGATAATTAGACCAACTCTTTTGAGTGATTATGGATCTCATTTATGAGGCTATGTCAAGTTCTGGGTTTCAAAGTAATTAGCATTAAATCACAAGCATTTAATAGACATCAACATTTAGAAGGAATTCTTCTATGGGGACTTTGTCCTGAACATACTATGTAACAGTGGGAAACACCTCGAGTGAGCATATGTCTCCTGTTTTCTGCTTCATTTGATATTTCTAATCAGAACGTTTTCAGACAAAGATATTGTTGTTTAACATTTTACACAGATTTGTTCAGCTTGGGCCCAGTGGGAAGAAGTAGGATCAATAGAATATATCCCCATATGGAACAGATTTTACCTGTGTTTCAGGAAAAGTATATTAACAATCAGAGCTGTATAAAAATGGAATGGACCAAAGGGAAATGGGTAACAAATGAGAAAAGGGGGTCAGGGAGGAGAGGAGGAGAGCCAGTGAGAATAGAACCATCTGAAAAAAAAAGTATTAAAGTAATTGAAGGAACATAGTACTGTATTGACAGCAGAAGAGAGAAAAAAATCGTATCTTGAGCAAACTCCAATATGAGACACAGATGAAGGAAAATAGAAACCTAACTCTTATAACTGTAAATGTGAGTCGTTAAATAATCCAATAAAATGAAAAAGAGTTTCAGATTGGATAAGAAAACAAAACCCTTCAATCTGCTGCTTACAAGAAACACATTTAAAAAAAACAAATATATACACAAAATAATACTGAGGGGATGGGAAAAAAATTTATTAGCGATGCCTAGTAAATTTTTCCCCATCCCCTCAGTATCCAGAAATCCAAGAATCCAAGAAAGCAGAAATTGCAATCATGTTATCTGACACAGCAAAAACAAACATTCAAAAAATTAAAAGGGGTAAACAAGGAAATTATATTATGCTGAAAGGAACATAGACAACAAACCAGTATCAGTAATAAACTCATATAATCCAAATGCCTTAGCATCTGGATTCATAAAGGAAATATCGTCTGAGCTTCAAGAAGGCATAACACAATAGTGACCAGAGACTTCAGTAGCACTCTCTCAGTTTTGGAAAAGGCTAACAGGAAGAAAAAAATATGGAACTGAAAATAGAATGAGACAACTCAGGGGGTAGGGAGTTTGCTATCACTGGAGCACTTCAAGAGGACACTGGATATTGTATAGGGGAATCTTATTCATGTATGTGTATTGGGACAGATCTTAGAATCATAGAACTGGAAGGGGCCTTAGCAACCATTTAGTCCAACCTCCTTCATTTCACATGTGAGGAAACTGAGGCCCAGAGATGTTAAGTAATTTGCTCAATGTATTAAGTAGTAGAATTAAAATTTCAATCCAGGTCCTCTGGCTCCAAATTGAAAACTCTTTCCACCATCCCATATTGCCTAATCAAATAATCTCTGAAGTTTCACTTAACTATGAGATGCTGTGACACAATTTATGGCTGTCAATCTCTGAAAAATTCTATTATAGACTAAATGCGTTCTTTCACTGAAAGATTGCAAAATAATATTTTAAAATTATCTAACGGAAAAGAGCGTTGATTCTCATCTTTTCTACGGTAAGATATCTTTTTATGTTACACTATTATCTCATAATGAATTAATATTTAACTTTGTACAATTTATTTTTTTTCTGCTTAAATTGCCTTAAACCCCTCAAAGGCATCCTCTGCAAAGCCTAGCAAATAAAAAAGTCTGGCCTTGTAAATAATAAGTTATAACAAAAACAAAAAAAACCATTCCCTCAAAACCCTACCATGTCCTGAGTTGAGAGGCCAAAAGCAAACTTGGGAAATGCAAGCCATGGTGATATACAGCAGGTTCATCATGTGCCCTGAGACCATGATAGTGGTTGTGAAAGTCTGGCAAAAATCCTGAAATTCTGACCAATTAGGCTTTAGCAATACCATTGATTGGGTTAGTATCTTTAACTAATGCGATAAAACTTCCCATAAATCTAAGGAATAAATGGGGTGGAATAAGTTTGCAGGTTGGTCCAACACAAAATTATCATGCTAATTACCTTGACATGGAGGACACTCCTTCACATTCTGGTGCCACATGAAGACAAATGGTAACTCAGAACAAATCAAAAATTCCAATATTCCTCCTAGAAATGCTCAGATGCAGGTGGTACTGATAGCTAAAGTGGTCAAGCCACCTGTGCACATGAAATGAACTGAAGCCAGGAATGCTTTTGTTATACACCAGTATATTACCATAAGAAAACTGTAGACAGATCTCACCAGTCACAGGTGAAGGTGTCTTAATGCTCTTAGCAAATGGTACCATCAGTTTGAAGATGCACAACAATGTATTGCTGGCTAAGAAGGGATCATCATAATAAATAACTTTACTCCAAAATCTAGATTAGATGAAATAAGAGATGAAATTGACAAGCCACTGAGATCTGAAGAGGGAAAAGATTAAAAAAAACCTGGGCAATAAGAAAGGGAGCCTGCCAGAAAAGCTAATGCCAGGCCAGGCAAACAGAAAGGAAAGTTCCCAGTGTGATCCTAGATAGACCAGGGCAGCTAGAGCAGAGATCACTCATAAGAAAGCCCCAAGCTGGTCAGAAGCCCACAGTATGGATGATGGAAGCAATGGGGAGAAGGAGCAATGCATCCATGTGTAACAGTGTTTGTAGCAAGTCTTCCCAGCCCCAGAGACTCTGAGGTTTGTAGAACTCCGTCCTGAAATGCCATTAGAGGGCCCTGAATACCAAAAGAGCTCTGAATCTCAAAGATCCAGGGGTACCTAAAACCTACTAGTATTTTTATAATAAACGCACCCTAGGAGATGAGGGTGAGCATGGGAACACAAGTGACCTAGATGGAGATCAAGCTGCACCAACCACCCTCCCCAAAAGCACAACAGAGTGTGGCCCTAGTACAAAGCCCCAATTCTGGAACTAAAGCTGAATATATGAATAAACAGAAGAAGGCAATGATCACTATAAAGAATTATTACAACTCAGGAGAGACCCAAAAATCCATCCTGGAAGAAAATGCAACTGAAAGCAAAGATGAAAGGATAAAATGAATTTTCCACAAAGACTACATAAAAACCTCAAAAAATAAAACATAAAATTAAAAAAAAAAGAAATACAAGCTCTAGAGGAAAGAAATAGAAATAGACTAACTCACTTAGAATAGAAAGTAGACATCCTAACCCAATTTGTAGACTCTCTGAAAGTTAGAATAAAGAGAGCAATTCAATGACTTTAAGAGAAAATAAGCAATATAAGGTACCCCAAAAGTCTCAGAATAGTTTTAGGCCTTAATAAGTTTGTCCTAGCATTTTTGGGACCCTGAATATTAGAACAAAATGAAAAGATTGAAAAAATAAAAGAAAATATAAGATGCCTCATATCAAAAATAAATGAACTGGAAAAGAATTTGAGAGAGAATTTAAAAATCATTGGACCCTCCCCCCAAAAAAACAACCCATATTTTTTTTAAAAACTCTTGACACTCTATTTCAAGAAATCATAAATGAAAATGACATACATTTATTAAAACCAGAGGCCAGAGTAAAAAGAGAAAGACTCCACCAATCATCTGAAAGAAACCCCAAAATGAAAAGTGCCAGGAACATCATAGACAAAATTCAGATTTTCTAGGTCAAAGAAAAAAGTACCACAAGCATCTGAAATGAAAGATTTCAAGTACCAGGATCACACAAAATTGGGCATCTTCTACTATAAATAAGAGATCTTGGAATATAATATTCCAAAAGATAAAACACATAGGCTTATCACTAAAAATACCTTACTGCAAGGCTGAATAGCATCCTCCAGGGAATGATATAGACCTTCAATAGAATATAGGTCTTTCAAGCTTTTCTGATGAAAAGACCAGAGTAGAGTAGAAACTTTGAAATACAAACACAAGAGAAAATGAAAAAACTTAAAAGGGAAATTTATTTGAGCAATTGGAAGGGGCTATAAGATGATAAAGTTCCTCAAATGCTAGGGACCGGGGATACAAGCACAAAGCATGAAATGATCCAATAATAATAATAGCTAGCAAATATCCAGCAGAATATAATGGTGGCTAGAATTCAACATCAGGAGCTCACAATTTTTTATGGACTGACAAGTGCTAATCCATATCACAAATATAAACCTCAAAGTATCCTGGAGAACTCAA
>CM053623.1:202995477-203017329 GCA_028646595.1 Phalanger gymnotis
GAAAATCAATGCTGAAAACCAAACATGTCAAAAATAAATTAAAATAAAAAAAAGAATAAATGGGAGGTAATTTCAAGAGGAAGGGAAGAGGGGAGAGAGAGAAGACCAGGAAGGGCCTGTTTTGTGATTTAAATTGAATCTTGAAAAAAAAACCCAGGGGGATAGCCTCCTGCATTGGGCTATGCTATAAACCAATGGAGCTCTTAAACACTGAATACAGAGCAGTACTGGGTAGGGATAATGCTAGGCCAGGGTGGAGATGGTGCTGTGGCATAAGGTCATTGTCAGCTGTATCCTTGACAATATCTTCTGAGCCCTTCCATATTCTCTCAGGAGTGCCTCCATCAGTGGTCACAGGTCCCTGACATTCTGCAGATTCTAGAACCACTTTGAATGGTGGAACAGTCGCTTCAGAAACAAAGCTTTGTTTCTGGTGGTGTACTACCCACCACAAAGTCAAAGCATTCCTCAAGGGAAAGGTAACTGCTAGCTTTTGGCTCTGTCCCATTAGGACACAACTACTATCCTAATTGATTGCATATCTCTAGATATTGTACAGTGGAAATGAAAGAAAAGATTTATAAGTGCTCACAACTAGGGTCATGGTCATGTTAGCAGAGAGAAGGGATTGGATGTGAGAGACAGCAAGGTGATAGAATTGACAACCTTGGTAACTGCTGGGAAATGGGACCAAAGAGTCTTAATAGGAATAATTATAATCTAGAAAAATGTTCTGTTATCTGCAAGCCAATTGACCACTGCTCAATTGGGACTGGCCTTATAGGGTATGACTTTAGGGATGCTTCTGGGCAAGACCCGTCTTTCCCCAAACTCTCTCCCATTTACTCTTCCTGCCACTGATGTTTCAAATTCCACCATTAAGGATTCATTCTTGCACTGATCCCTTTGAAGGATTTCTTTTTCCTAAAATAAATATTCTACAGAAGGCCACCATATTGAACTAATTCCCACCCACACATTTTTTACTTCTCTCTTTTTCTGACATAAGGAACCCTAAAACATCCACAGATCTGAGAGGTGGGGTTGATAGAAAGCTATGAAAATGGGGAGGAAAGGATGATGAAAAGTAGGGTGAAGGACCCAAAGAAAAACTTCGCCTACTTCCCAATTTTGCCTGATAGGCACCTAGGTACTAGGTAGGCACCTCCCCTGACTACTACTACTGCTATGACTACTACTACTACTACTTCTACTACTACTACTACTATGAGTACTACTACTATTCCTCTACTACTTCTCCTCCTTCTCTACTATTACTGCTCTTCTACTACTATTATTCCTCTATCTCTACTACTACTACTTTTCTTTTTCTTCTACTCTTCCTCCTCTTCTACTACTACTACTATTATTAGCTAGTATTTAGAAAAAACTTCAAGGTTTTTGAAAAGCAACCTGTGAGGTAGATGCTAATATTATCTCCATTTTACAGATGAGAAGACTGAGGCTGGAGATGTTAAGTCATTAATCACTAAGTTTTCAAAATCAGGTCTTCCCAGTTCCAAGTCTAGCCTTCCATCCATCACTGAGCCTAGCTGCCAATGTGGGGTCCTTTCTAAAGGTTCAAGATGACAGGGGCACCAGCCTGGCTGTCAAATCATCTACCACCCAATCTATAGTTGGCAAGAATAAAACTGAAATGCAAAACCTTAGTCTTTTCTCTCTGAATGCCCCTTACCTGCAGATTGCCTTTGATGGATGTCTACATTCTCCTTCTTAATCTTCTTTCCCATAGAACTTCTTAGGACTCTTTTGGCCTCACTCAGAGGACAACAGTAAGTACTATAACAAGGCAATATCTCACAGTAAGTGACTTCGAGACTCAGGAAGAGGGGTTTGGGAGTTGCGAGAGATGTATTTGATGCTGCAAGAGACAGGGTAGGGGATGGGGGAAAGAAAGACACCAAGATTAACCGGAAAAGCTTCTTCGAGTTGTCCACAACAAAGGCCAAAGTGATCGAGAACCGCAGCAGAGGACAATACCTGTTGGAGTCGTATATGGAGGGAGGACTGATGTCAGAGAGCTTGTTACACCCCTAAAAAAGAACACAGTGGTTAATGGACAAAGATAATGAGTCAACTACTCCCCCAAGAGAAACAAGAATGGAATTCCTTACCCAGAAATACTATTTTGGTTCTGGTCTTGATGTCGTAAACTAAGTATATAAAGAAAGACTATCGTCAAGGCACTGGGGGAAAAAGAGGGAAAAGAAGAATTGTTTAGCAATTTGATATAAGGTCATCATACATATGCAATTTGCTAAGGCTCGATCATACAAAAGGTCACAGTCGGGAGACTGTTTCTTTCTGAGCATTCACGGGAGAGCCGGATGCTGCTGCCTCTAACAAAAAAGCTGGTTAAATTTTCTGACCAGAGCTATAACTAGGATGGGGCACCTGGAAGTTTGCCTCAAGACGCCAGAATGTCTAAAATTCTGCTATTGCTTTCCATCCTTTAGCAGCCATTGAAATCAATGTAATATCTATTTAACAAGAATGACTAGTTCATAGTATTAGAGGTTTAGAGTTGGAAGGGACAGTCAAATCCCCTCATTTTGCAGATGAGAAAATCGAGGCCCTGAGATGGTTAGGTGAGAAGGAAAACTGAGATTTGAACCCGTCCTTTGACTCCAAATCTAGCACACTCACCACTATACAATGTCAACTTTCATAATGAAAGTTTGCCTCCCTCAAACGACTTTGTATGTGCTGTGCGTACATTTTTATATATCTGTGTATATACAGGGCAGCTAGGAGGCACAGTGGATAGAGTACCAGGCCTTGAATAAGGAAGACTCATCTTAGTGAGTTCAAATCTGGCCTCAGACACTTACTAGCCATATGACCCTGGGCAAGTCACTGAACCTGTCTGCCTCAGTTTCCTCATCTGTAAACTGAGCTGGACTGGGAAATGACAAACCCTTCCAGTATCTTTGCCAAGAAAACTGCAAATGGGGATCACAAAGAGCAGACATAACTGAAACAACTGAACAACATCTGTGTACATATTCCTTTCCCCCAGCAGAACATTAACTTCTTAAGGGAAGGGACTATTTTTTTGTCTCTATATCCCCAACATCTCACATGATTCTTGCCACCTAGAAGGAGTTTAATAATCAATAATTCTTTAATCGAATCTGGGTTTTCTCTCCAGTGGTAGAGATTACCACCCATTCATGCACGCCTTCCCCTTCTGGCCAAGACATGTGTATTTCCTCCTATCTTTTAATGCCCTGTGGGCACCAACTTGAGTTACCTATTTGTTATTCTCCACCTCACTACATGCCAACCCTCTTCCTTTTCCTGAAGGATGTGTCTCGGCAGTACTACATTCATGCACAAGTCATCTTTGGCCACAGTGAACAATGCAAGTGATTGCCATTAACAACGGTCAAAAATACAAATGGCAGCATGTTATTATTTTGCAACTAACCAATCCCTTTTCTTCTCTACCTCATGGCCCTTCTGTACAATCAACTGAACCAAATCAGGCAGCATGGAACTAAAAGAATGAAACTAATGGAAAATATATCCTTAGCTACCATACAACATGTGCCTACTGAGTTCTAAGGATGACTTTTTAAAAATATGCCTATGTAAGCCATATCTGACTGGGTGGTGTAGGGGCTAAAGCTCTGGGCCTGGACTAGTTCAAATCCAGTCTCAGATACGTACTATGTGACCCTGGGCAAGTCACTTAATCTCAGTTTCCTGTAAAATTTGGATGATGATGATAATAATAACTTCCCAGGGTGGTTGCGACAATCAAAAGAGATAATAAATACAAAATGCTTAGCACATAGTAATTGCTACATAAATGTTGTTCAGTAGGGTCTGACTCATCATGACTTCATGGAACACATTGTCCATCAAATTTTCTTGTCAAAGATACTGGAATGGTTTGCTATTTCCTTCTTCAGGGCATTAAGGCAAACAGAGGTCAAATGACTTGTCCAGGGTAACACAGCTAGTAAGTGTCTAAGGGCAAATTTGATCTCAGATCTTCCTGACTCTAGGCCCAGCACTCTGCCCACTAAGTTGCCCTGTATAAATGTTAGTTACAATTAAATATTGAAGATTTGCAAAGTATTTATGTGTCTGTACAATTTTTGAAAATTGCCTACAAGTTCAGTATTGATGTGCACACAATTAAGAATACTCAATACTTTGCATAGTGCTGGCCATACAATAGGCATTCATACATTTATTCATTGATAAACTATGTGTGTTTGAGAAGGTCTGCAACAGCACATTTAAGGACTGAAGCACTGTTCTTTTTCCTTCATTATATGCTTCAAAAGGTTTCTTCCACCCACTCTCAAAAACAATCCAGGGAATGTGGAAAATCAGACTCTTGCTCAAGTGGTTTCCGTATGAGAGGAGAAGGGGAGGAGTAGAAAAAGAATAATAAGGAATGTCAAGGGAGTTTTCTTACCAGACTACCATCACAGCAATCAGAGTAATAACCAAAATCTGGAAAATCCATGTCTGTTTATTCCCTGGAAAGTAAAGCTGCAAAAAAAAAAAAAAATTAAGAAGGAAGAAAATCCTTAGCACCAAGAACTCATAGAAAAATGTGGCAATTGCAGTTTAGAGATATTATCTTCCCCATTTGAATGTAAGCTCCTTGAGGGCAAGGTCTGCTTTTGCTTTTTATATTAGTCTGCTTGGCTCTTAGCATGGTGTCAGCCATATCAGAAGCCACTTATTGTTTCTTAATTGGCTGATTGACATGAAGTGGAAATATTTGATTCCAAGTCATGATCCATTAGATTGTAAGCTCCTTGAGGGCAAGGACTGTCTTTTGCTTTATTTTTTATCTCTAGCACTTTATACTGTGCCTAGAACATAGTAGGTGCTTAATAAATGCTTATTGATTGATTAGTTGGTTGACTGACTGGCTGTTAATTAATTGTTACTATTTTATGTATGTTACTCTCATTTTATAAGAGAGGAGGGTGGATGATTTGCCCCTGGCCATTTAGCTAGTAAGTGTCAGAGGTAAGATCTGAACATGCAAATTCATCATAACCACCGTGCCATCCTTCAGATGTGGGAGTCATCTCTGTAGAAGCCATGGGAGTGGATGAGGTTTCCAACTCAGAGAAACTTAAATGAGATGTGAAAACAATCAAGAATTGAGCTTTTGCAGACCTGCCCATAGTTAGGTGGTGAGAGGTGATAGATGAATCAGAGAAAGAGACTGATGAGGAATCAGAAAGGGAGGAAGAAAACCAAGGAAGAGTCAAATTCCAATAACCAAGGAACAAGACTATGGAGAAGAGAATGATCAACAGTGTTAAATGCGAAAAGGTCGAGAAGGAAAAGGAAACAGAAAAGGTCACTGGAATTGGCAATCAAAGAGTAATGAGTGACTTGGAAGAGAGAGGAGTTGCAACAAACATGTAGGTACTCAGAAACAAGATTTCACAAGGATAAATAGTGGATGGAGGCAAGGAAGTGGAGGCAGCAAGCACAGACCATTCTTTCTAGATGTTTAGCCGTGGAATGGAGACAAGAAGGCAATGGTTTCAGAAGATGGCAGAGTTAAGTCTTTCCTATTATTTCTCATAGTCCAAAAGATGAGCATATTTGTAGTCAGAGGAGAAGGAATCAGAAGAGAGGAAGAGATTAAATATTCAATGAAAAGAGGAGGAAGTAGGGAAAGGGATTGGATGGATGAAGGATGGAACAAGGCTCAGTAGGGGATGAGAAGAAATGGGGTCATATAATCAAGGAAATAAGTGGAGGAGTTAATCTTGGCAAGGAGGAAGGCTACTCCATTCTTTGAAACTAGATGAAAGAGTGAGTTAAGACATGGACAGTTTTGGAATTGTAGAGGAAGGAAGACAATGGATGGTCTCAATTTTCTCATTAAAGTAAAAGACAAAATCATTTGCTGAGAGATAGAAGAGTGGTGAAAATTTTGGACTCAAGCCCCACCATCTCACAGAATCTTCCTAGACTCCACAAGGCCAGTGATCTCTTTTCTGAATTCTCATTATCTGGGATGACTCATGGGGCGTTCATTTTAACATTCACTGCTTAACAGGTTAAAATAGAGAACTCTTGAAAACAAAATATCTGCTAGAT
Organism: Phalanger gymnotis; assembly: GCA_028646595.1. Taxonomy (NCBI): domain Eukaryota; kingdom Metazoa; phylum Chordata; class Mammalia; order Diprotodontia; family Phalangeridae; genus Phalanger; species Phalanger gymnotis. Next base: position 203,001,589 of record CM053623.1, read on the forward strand.
TCAATAAAAAGATTCCCTAACTGTAGGATTTCAGGCACAATAGGATTCAGTGGGAGAAAGACTTAGGTACTTGGAATTCTGATACATCAAACAAATGTCTACTTATTCCATTTACATGAAGGCCCAGTTTTTTTTTCCCCATCCATAATTCTGAATCAGTGGAGAATCCAGGAGATTGAATGGATGGAGGAGTTTCTGCCCTTTATAAACAAGTAAACTGTCATCTGCATATCAGGCCCCATGTTAGAAGTTAAATACAACCACAAAAATGAAATGGCTCCTGCCTTAAGTTGCTTACATCGTATGGGAGAAGACACCATGTTTAAGCATTTATTAAATACAAGGTAATTTTTTGAGGAAGAGGCACTATCAGCGGGGTAATTGGGAAAGAAGTCATATAGAAATTGGCATATGAGTTGAGCTTTGAAGGAAATTATTAATTCTAAGAGGCAAAGAGGAGGGAGTACATTCCAGGAATGAAGGACAGAAGCCTATACAATGGGATTAAGATGAGGGATCGAATGCCACATATGAGAAACAGCAGAAAGGCTGGTTTGGCTGGTCTGGAGTGCTTGAAGGGAAGAGTGACCTGTTTGTCTCCTCTGGAAGGCATGGGACTTATTATTCTCTTAGTATCAGGGTAGCAAGGGTGGATGGAGAGGGAAATGGAAGAAAATTAAATCAAGGTTGAATTTCTCTGTCTAGTTTCTTGACTTAAGGGAATGCCCAGCAATTCAAAGAGAGTCAAAAAAGCAAGAAAAGCCTAACACAATTGTCTTCAAAAATGTATGAGGATCTTCAGGGCTATGTGTCAATGAAGCTTAATTAAGTGAGACATAAGTAGAGAGCCATATTTGAAACCCAATGGGTAAAAGTTGGCAGACCTTTGATCTCCCACATCCTTGTTTGTGTCCTTGCTACTGGTACTAACAGCAAAGGTTAGGCTCTAGCTGATACCAGAACCTGAGGATAAAAAATCAGTAGTCTGCCACAGGGATGAATAAGTGGTGCTTTCCAAGGGCACCAAGGTGACTTAATTCCACAGGTTATCTCTCTCACACACAAGAAAATCCCCTGACAAAAATTGACTCCCTTCTTTGAAGATGTCATCCATGCCCGTGGAGTCAACTATCCACTCTATACAGATGTCTTTCAAGTCTAGATTTCCAGCCCCAACCTATTAAGAGCAGTCTTGTTAGAGAAAATAACCCTAGATTTGCAATGAGAAGACCAGGTGTGACTACCATTTTTGATCTCTGTGGGACCTTGGGCAAAGTCATTTAAACTATCTGTCCTTCCAATTCCACATCTATCAAAATGAAGATTTGAACCACAAAAAGAAACTGTATTTCTTATTGGAACTATTGTAGAGGGGCTTTGGTCCAGGTATTTTTGCATCTGAGGTCTCCTCCAACTCTGGGATTACATGATCCGGGGATTCTTAAATTCCAGGCTCACATTTCACTGACACCTTAGAAACATGCCCAAAACCAAACTCATCACCTTCCATCCTAAATCATTTCCTCATCCCCACCTCCATTATTTTTGTAGGAGCATAAAACTGGAGATAGAATAGATCATGTAATCCAACCCTCTCTTTTAAGAAATTGGGAAACTAGGGGCTGCTAGGTGGCACAGTGAGTAGAGCACTGTCCCTGGAGTCAGGAGGACCTGAGTTAAATTCAGCCCCAGACACTTGACACACTTACTAGCTGTGTGTCCTTGGGCAAGTCACTTAACCCCAATTGCCCAACCTTCCCCTTTGCAAAAAAAAAAAATCAGAAAACTGAGACCTGGGAAACTAAATGGCTTCTCCAGGATCACACAAGTTTTAGGCCTCAGAAATGGAATTCAAACCCAAGTCCTCGGACTAGAGCCAATGCTCGTTTCACTATTCTATTTGGTTAATGGCCTCATCATCCTTCTTTGATACCCAGTTTCAAAACCTCAATGACATCTTTGCTTCTTCCCTTTTCCTCATTATCTATAACTATTCAAAGTCCAATTCTTTCACGCCCTTTTCACTGCCATCCATCCCTTCTTTTCTCTCCCTTGCCACTACTACCATCCCAGCTCATCTTTCTAAATCTTACTGGGACAACTGTAATAGCCTCCTGAGCAGTCCCCTTAACTCTAATTTCTTCCCTCTCCAATCTGTTACATGGTTCAGCTTCATTTTTCAAAGCACATGCCTTCCAGAGGAGACAAACAGGTTATTCTTCCCTTCAAGCACTCCAGTCCAGGCCTGCCTGTTTTTATCATGTTATTTCCTTGCAATTTCCCGTCATGTTACTCCCTGAGCAGCTAGGTGGCACAGTGGATAGAGCGCCAGGCTGAGAGTCAGGAAGATTTGAGTTCAAATGTAGCTTCAGACACTTACTAGCTGTGTAACCCTGGTCAAGTCATTCTACCCTGTTTGCTTTAGTTTTCTTATCTATAAAGTGAGCTAGAGAAGGAAATGGCAAAGCACTCCAGTATCTTTGCCAAGAAAACCCCAGATGGGGTCACAAAGAGTCAAACATGACTGAAACAGTTGAACAACAACAAAAAACTTCCCTGAAAAACAAAATAAACCCAATGGTTACATATTACCTAATGAATAAAGTCCATATTTTACAGTCTGGCACTCAAGGTCTTCTGGAACCAATCAACCTTTCCAATCGCTCCTCTCAATTTTCTCCTACACATATCCTGCACTCCAGTCTAACAATTAGTTGTCATTCCCCAAACACATTGATGATCTCCTGTCTCTGCACCTTTGCTCATGCCATTCCTGCCACCTGAAATGCCTTTTTCTGATAGCTCTTTCAATAAGAGCCATTTGTACTTCAGTTCCCCAGTTCTTCCATGAATCCTTCTCATTAGAGAGGTTCAGCCTCACTAGAAGTGATCTTTCCTTCCTGTATCTCCTACGGATTTTATTATTGTAATAGACTCCTTAATGGTGTCCTTGCCTTGATAAGTATCAGACACAACCGAACAACAAAGGGGCCAAAGGACTTGAGAGAAGAGAATAGTATAGAATTGAACTGGTTCACCAAGGGGTCAAGATGAGAAAGGAAACAAAAAACATTTTTATCCAAATCAAATAAATTTTTACTTTTTGTGTTCTCTGAAATAATTTTTTACGCACACATAAACACATAGATTCATCATTCTTTTAATTCTACTTACCTTGCTGGTTTTAGTAGAAGCCTTTCTCCTTACAGAAGAAGCACCCCCGGTTTGACTAAATCTGCTGAAAAAGAGAAGCCTCTTTAACATTCAAATACTTCTGGCATTGGATAAAGCCCTAGACCTGGAGTCAGGAAGACTTGAGTTCAAATCTGGCCTTGGACACTCATTGCATAACCCCTGACAAGTCACTTAACTTCTGCCTGCCTCAGTTTCTTTATCTGTAAAATGGAAAAAAGAGCAGCACTTACCTCCCAGGATTGTTGTGAGGATCAAATGAGATAATATTTCTAAAGTGCTTTGAAAACCTTTAAGCATTATATAAATGCCAGGTATTAGCATTGTTGATGTTGCTAAACTGTGTCTACCTTTGATAGCAGTTTAAGGTTTATAAAAGTGTTTACACATTATCTCATTTGATCTTTTCAAGAACCTTGAAATGAAGAAAAAGAAATTTTAAAAAAATTTAATTAACCTTGATAGGTGTGAGGTATTATTTCCATTTTACAGATGAGGGAACTAAGACCCAGAGAAGGCAAGTGACTTACCTGGAATCACACAGCTAGGAAGTAACTGAGGCACGATTGGTGACCAGATCTTCCTGAATCTGGGTCCAGTATCCCACCCAACATCCCACATTGCCTCGTGCCCTCACTGAAGCTGTTACTCTAACTTTCTCTTGATTTAGAGATAGACTTCATCTTTAAGTCAATTTAGAAAAGTCAGAGGGGCAGCTAGGTGGCACAGCGAGTAGAGCACCAGCCCTGGAGTCAGGAGGACCTGAGTTCAAATCCGGCCTCAGACACTTGACATATTTACTAGCTGTATGACCTTGGGCAAGTCACTTAACCCCAATTGCCCTGCCTTCCCCTCTACAAAAAAAAAAGAAAGAAAAGAAAAGTCAGGAAAATTAAAGACCTTTTCTTGGAAGCAGACTTTGGTAAGAACACATGAATGCTGTTCAACCATCGCTTTTATTTCTTCCAGAGTCAAATAATGGGGAAATGTACACTTACCTCCTGAATCTGTAAAGCAAAGTCTCCCCTTGCAGAATTGCGTTCTATGTGAGTTTTCTAAAAATGTAAATGGCTGTTGAAAGGCTGTATGCAGAATAATCAAAGATGTCACCCCAACTAAAATGCAACACATTATATCGTGGCTGCTCTGCCTCATGCCAACATTCATCATTTCTTAAGTCAGTCAGTGAAAATGGTTATATCATGTGTTGCATAAGGTCACATCAATATCTCCAGAAGCTATGATTGCTTGTATCTTCATAGCTAAAAGCAGGGGTCCTTAATCTATTTTGGGTCATAGATCCCTTTGGCAGATGGTAAAACCCATGAACTCTTCTTCTCAGAATAATATTTTAAATGCATGAAATAAGGTACTCGGAATCATAAAGGAAATTAATTATATTAGGTGGCACAGGCTGGGCCTGGAGCCAGGAAGACTCATCTTCCTGAGTTCAAATCTGGGTTCATATGCTAGCTGTGCGATTCTGGGCAAGTCATTAATTCTGTTTGACTCAGTTTCCTCATCTGTAAAATGAGATGGGGAAGGAAATGGCAAACCACTCCAGTATCTCTGCTGAGAAAATCCCAAATGGGCTCACAAAGAGTCAGACATGACTGAATCAACTGAACAAAATTATATTGAAACACAGTTTTCAAAATTTTTTTTAAGTTCTCAAACTCCAGTCTAAGAACTCATGCCTTACAGAACTGCCTGAGGCTCAGACAGAATTAAGACAGCTAGGTGACAGTGGGCCTGGAGTCCTTGACTCTATTCTCTTTCTCTACTCCTCCTCCCCTGGCAGTAGTGAAAAAATTACTGGACCTGGAGTCAGGAAGATCTGAATTCAAATACAGCCTGAGATGCTTATTAACTCTACGTCCCTGGGAAAATCATTTGACCTCTGTTTGCCTCAGTGTCCTCAACTGTAAAATAGGGATAATAATAGCCCTTTGTCATGACAATCAAATAAGATAAAATTTGTAAAGCACATGGTAGGTGCAATATAAATGCATATCCCTTTTTCCCTCCCTTCTCCCCTCCTGTACTTTCAGTAGTAAATATCAGAGCTGGGATTCTCATTCAAGTCCTGTGACTCCATGTTCGACAAGCATTCCACTTTGTTGTTCAGCCATTTCAATTATATCCAATTCTTCATCTAATCCCATCTGGGGTTTTCATGACAAAGATATTGGAGTGGGTTGCCCTTTCCTTCTCCAGCTCATTTTACAGGTGAGGAACCTGAGACAAGTAGTGTGAAGTGACTTGCCCAGGGTCATGCAGCTAGTGAATATCTGAGGTCATATTTGAACTCAGGTCTATTTGCCTCCAGGCCCAGAGTTCTATCCATTGTACCACCTAGCTTCCCTAATTCTACTTTGCCAAGCTGCTATCCTCTGTTAAACAACTCTCCCACCCCCCAACCTTCGCACCTCCTATAGCAACCTAACGTCCCTTGGAATCAGAAATCCCCATATAAGCATGAATGATTGTTCTTACTACCCCAGCCCTAAGATACCTGAGCGAACTCCCTCTGCTGGCCGTGGACTGCATGCTGCTAAGACGCTTTAACCTGGCCAGCTTTTTGCTCCAGATTTCTAGCTCTTCAATCCTTTCTTCAAGGTTATTTGTTAGTTTACAGAGCTGTTTAACCGCACCTATGTTCTCCATGAAGATCTGATCCTGGAATAAGGAAAAAAAACAGGGAAATTCATAAAGTAACAAAACAAAAAGAGAAGGCTTGGGGACAGATGTCACTATAGGGAACCCCCAGCTAAGGAAAAGCCATCTCCCAATGCAGAGGACAGCTACACCTAATACTTTGTTGTTCTTCAGTCATTTCAGCTGTGCCTGATTCTTTGTCCAACCCTATTTGGTGTTTTCTTGGCAAAGATACTGGCGTGGTTTGCCATTTCCTTCTCTAGCTCATTTCACAGATGAGGAAACTAAGGTAAGCAGGGTTAAGTGACTTGCCGAGGGTCACATAGCTAGTAAGTGTCTGAAGTCAGATTTGAACTCAGGGTTTTCTGACTCCTGAGTTCTATCCACTTTGGCACCTCAGTGCCCTAGGACTATATTTAAAAATGCCTCTGTCCCTGAGTTCATTCAGAACACATCCGAGGAGGCCTGTAATAAGAAAGCGTTCTAGATAGATTGCCAGCTAGTCTGTAAAAGTGCTTATATTCAATTTGCAGTAAAATGGAAATATGCCCTTGTAGCCCAGAGCCAGGCAAGGGAGCTGAAGGGCACCATCATCAAGTTTCAAATTCTAATATTTCTTTTGACTTGACATTATGGTATATTTGAAACTCATTTTTTTAAAAAAGACAGGAGAGGTTTCTGAATGTTGATTTGTGCTTTCTCCATTGAAGCCTTGCAAAACTAGACTTCAGATATCACTGACAAGATGCGCATTAGGTTGTCTGGATAAAGGATAAGAGGAATGAATCATATAGGTTACAGTTTGGCTTAACTCCTGTCTAAGCCCTAAGACTATATACTTAAAATACTCAGAATCAAGGGTGATTGAGCTTGTCCTTTGTATGGGGAGCTGGAAAGGACATCAACGGGCAGCTAAGTGGTGCATTGGTTAGAGTTCTAGGGCTGGAGTCAGGAAGATGTGAGTTCAAATCTGACCTCAGATACTAACTTGTGTGACCCTGGGCAAGTCACTCAACCCTGTTTGCCTCTTTCCTTATCCGTGAAATGAGCTAGAGAAGGAAATGGCAAACCACTCTAATGTCTTTGCTAAGAAAAGTCCAAATGGGGTCAAAAGGAGTTGGACATGACTGAACAACAGCCACAACAAAATAAGGACAACTAGGCAGGGCAGATAGGTGGTTCAGTGGATACAGCACTAGACCTGGAGCCAGGAAGACCCAAATTCAAATTCAGCCTCAGACACTTATTAGCTATGTGGCCCTGAGCAAGTCACTTAACCATTTTGTCTCGGTTTCTTCATCTGTAAAATGAGCCAGAGAAGGAAATGGCGAACCATTCCAGTATCCTTGCCAAGAAAATCCATGACAGCATTGGTCTGCTATGGTCCACAGGGTCACAAAGAGTTGGCCACAACTGAACAATTGAATAACAACCGGAAGGACAAGAAAGAATAGATCACTGTTGGCACTTCCTCATATCTTAATGAAGAAAAACCAAGATGGTGAAGGACCTAGACTCTAGGACTGTCCTAGAGGGTACATCAAATCAGGATCAGCTGAAGCAACTAGAGAGGTTAAGCATGGAGAAGAGGACGGAAGACAAGACATGGGAGGGAAAGAATAGATATCTTCAAGTATTTGAAGGGCTCCAATGTGGAAGAGAGTTTAGATTTTTTCTCCTTAACCCCACTTGGCTCCACTGAGAGGAATAGGTAGAAACTGCAGAGAAACAGATATAAGATTGATGGGAGAAAAAAAAATCCTAATAATTTGAGCTATCTAAAAGTAGAATGGGCTGTCTTGGGAAGTAGTAGGTTACCTCCTCAGTAGATATCTTTGAGTAAATGTTGGGTGGCCCCTTGTTGGGTGTGGTGCAGACTAGATTCTTGGTTGACTATAGGCTGAACCACATGACTCAGACATTAAGGCTAGTTCTCTACATGTGATACCACATGGTTTTGATTAATGACCCCATCGATGGAAAAAGTGAAGTACGATTACTTTTAAGCAGATAAACTGTGAGAGTTTCAATATATTTGTTTTAGAACAAGTCTCATTATGTTATGGTCGCACCTCAGGTTTAATCCTTTAAAATGGTTGGTAGAAGGAAAAGGTTCTGGTGAAGATTACAATCCACTCTTCTAAAATGCAAGACGGGGAGCTGAGAGGGAAGGACTTTTGATAGGGCGGATTTGGTCTTAGAATCTGGCTACCATTCAAGTCAAAGCTCTAAGCTTTCTCTGACACTTTAAGGCAACAAGAGCAAGGGCTCAAAAAGCCTGGGAAAAAATCAGGGTAGATAAGAGCAGGTTCGTGCATTTTAAAAGCAGATGTAGGGACAGCTAGGTGGCGTAGTGAGTAGAGCACCGGCCCTGGAATCAGGAGAACCTGAGTTCAAATGTGACCTCAGACACTTGACACACTTACTAGATGTGTGACCTTGGGCGAGTTACTTAACCCCGACTCCCCTGCCTTCTTCCCTCCAAAAAAAAAAAAAAAGCAGATATACCAAAAGAAGCTCAAGAAAGCAGAAAGATGTGCTGTTTTCCAAGGCAAAAGAGTAAACTGGTAACTTTTTGACGCTTATTTATTTATAGCAAGGAAATTTATAGCAAGAAATCGTTGTTGTTCAGTCATGTCCAACTCTTCGTGATCCCCTTTGGAGTTTTCTTGGCAAAGATACTGGAGGGGTTTGCCATTTCCTTCTCCAGCTCATTTTACAGATGAGGAAACTGAGGCAAACAGGATTAAGTGACTTGCTCAGGGTCACACAGCCAGGAAGTGTCTGAGACCAGATTTAAACTTAGGAAAATGAGTCTTTTTGACTCCGAGCCTGCCACTCTATCTACAATGCCACCTAACTGCTCCTAACAATAAAAAATAAAAACGAGAAAAGCAAATATTGTGTGTGTGTGTGTGTGTGTGTGTGTGTGTGTGTGTGTGTAAGACAGAGATGGAGACAGAGAGACAGAGAGAGAGAGAGAGAGAGAGAGAGAAAGAGAGACAGAGAGACGGAGAGACGGAGAGAGACAGAGAGAGACAGAGACAGAGATAGCAGAGAGGCAGGGAGGAAGGAATGATGAATTAAGTAGTTCAAAGTTTCATCACACACGTTATTTGACAAAATCTTCCTGAGGAAGTCTGTCTGAATTCAAAGATTCTGATTATATTAAAATCCTCTGGTTGGCATTTAAATTTCTTCCTTACCTGGTCCCTTCTTATCTTTCCAGGCTTCTTACATTTCACCCCTCTCCACCTAATATGTGATCCAGTGGCACTGGCCTGGTTGCTCTTCCTCACACAGAGCGCTCCTTCTCTCCATCCTTCATATTTCACTGGTTGTTCCCCATCCCTGAAATGCTCTCCTTCTGGGTTTCCCTGGCCTCCTTCAAAATTGCTCTCAGTGGAAAAAGCCCTTGGTCTGGAATCAGGAGTCTTGAGTTCAAATCCAAACTCAAACACTTTCTAACCATGTGGCTATGGGAAGGTCACTTAACCTCTATCTGCCTCCGTTTCCTTAGCTATAAAATGGGAATGATAACACTCTCCCCCCAAAGTTGTTGTGAGGCTCAAGTGAGATAATATTTGCAAAGCATTTAGAACAGTGTCTGGCACATAGTAAATACTATATTAATGTTTATTTCCCTCCCTTCTCCCACACCCCATCTTCTGCAGGAGGCCTTTCTAGGTCCCTTCCATGGCTAGTACCTTAACTCTCAGGTTACCTCCCATAAATCTAAGATAGTGTGTATGTGCATGCTTGCTTGTTTATTGTCTGTCTTGTTAGAATATGAGCTCCTGGAAAACAGGGACCATGTTTTTACTTTTCTTTACATCCCTAAAGCTTAGCATGGTTCCTGGCACATAGTAAGCACTTAATAAATTATTACTGATTGATGGACTAATGGGGTTACATCTTTACCTTTGATTAGAAGTAAAAATCAATAGTAAATATGTAAGTAAATAAATGCATGGATTTTGTAAGTATATAAATAAATGTATGAATGTGGCTGAATATATAAATATATAATACATATATGTAAGCAAATATTTAAATAAATAAATATGTAAATGTAAGTAAATATATAAACAAAGCAATAAAAAATAAGACAGGAATAACAGAGAAGTAAGGTAAGGGCTTCGGTCAATACAATATGGTACTCACAAGGACAGCCTAGTGTACTAGAAAAGGTATTTTGGATTTGGAGACAAGAATCATATATTCAAAATGTTTCTAGCTGTATGATCTTAATCAAGTATGCTAATTTCCTTGTCCACAAAATGGGGGACAATCTACCTCAGAGATTTACTAGGAGGAAAATATTTGTAAGCCTTAAGGTACTACAAATGATCAATAAACATTTATTAGGCACCTACTATGTGCTAGGCACTGTACCAGGCACTGGAGATTACAAAGATAAATGAAACAGTCCATACCCTCAATTCAGTCAGTCAATAAACATTTATTAAGCACCTACTGTATGCCAGGCACTGTGCTAAGCACTAGGGATACAAATATGAAGAGAAAGATAATCCCTGCCTTCAAAGGGTTTATGATCTAAAGGGGAAGACAATACACAAAAGGAAACTGAAAAGAAAAGGGGCTGAGAAAGAAGGGAGAGAGGCACTGGAGAGTGTGGTCCAAGGAGTGCAAACTGGTGGGTAATGAAGAGAGGCTGGTCTGGGAGCCCTCTTTCAACGGGGGCTTTGGGAAGAGTGCAGGCTTCGGGCTACCTGGCAGCCTTCCAATCAGAGGCGCAGAGAGTACTGAGGATACTGACGATGATGAGTTTCCTGATGAGGAATTTTCATGGCAAAGTCCATTTTAAGGAGCACCAGCTGGTGCTTCCCTCTTCCCCTTTCATTCCCTACTCCTCCCCTTCACCCTCAAAGAGTTAACTTCTTACTAGGAGGAACATCATATACAGAGATATATAATATATAAAAAGTAAAGATATGCAAAGTATATACAAAGGGAGTGAAGAGGCCCTAGCAGCTGTGGGGATCAGGAAAGACCTCACACCGGAGGTGCAGCTTGAGGTGAGCCTTGAACGGGGCTAAGGATTCTATTATCACCAATAGGCTCCATAATTTGAGCCATGTGGCTATTACCTCCACCAATGCAGATTGCAGTTACTTAGGAGACAGTTTCATGAGTGACCATGGTGAATAAATTCATGCCTGGCTGGCCCATTTTCTTGCTTCTTTGTACTTAGTCTGCAGGCAACGGATATGTATCATTCATTATCAGGGCAGTACTCTAAGCCTTTCCAATTTGGTAGGATGTCCTAAAATTGAGAGTCTCTGCTCCCAAGTCACGAAGCAAGACGTTCAGAAGAAACTCTGGGATCAGTGAGCTTTCAGACTATTGGGCTTTACAATCAATAAACATTTATTAAGCACCTACTACCTGTCGGGTACTGTGCTAAGCACTAAAAATACAAAAAGAGGCAAAAGACAATCCCTGCCCTCAAGTAATTTATAATCTAATGGGAGAAACAACATACAAACAAATAGATACAAACAAGCCCAGATAAATAGGATAGGATAGGATAAATAGGAAATAATTAAGAGGGAAGGCACTAGAATTAAGAAAGGTATTAGTGAAGGTCACTCTTCTTAGAAGTCACAAGGATGCTAGAGGTCATCTAATGCAATCCTTTCTTTTAGAGATGAAGAGATTTATTCAATGTCAAGTAGGTAGGATGTAGCAGAGCTAGGATTTCAATCTACACGCCCTAGGACACCAAATCCAGAGCTCATCCCAGCCTAGCACTCTGATTCCCATATGAAATATAAATGTCTGTGTTAAGTTATTATATTGCCCTGTTAAATGTGTTTTATGCATTTAATACAGCTCTATATTATATAATGTATATCTGTGCCACTAATAGCTCATTCATTCAACCAATTTTGGATGTCTTTTGTGTTGACTAAATAATTGAATGTTTATAGTCATATATATAAAAGGTGGGCAGCAAGCCCACAGATAGGAATGTAACCCACAGTGTTGTTCTCATGGGAAAAACATACTTGACTTGGATTCATCTGATTGAATAGAGACCTGGCCGAAGAGCCAGGAAGACCTGGGTTCAAATCCTGCGTCCAACACACATTAACTGTGAACATATGCAAGTCAGTCAGTTCTCTGAAAATGTTACAATTAAATTGTTGATCTAGTTTGGTGGAAGGAATTTCCACACCAGGAGCATCAAATAGGGACTGGAGTCAGGAAGACTTGAGTTCAAATCCAGCCTCAGACACTTACTAGATATGTGACCCTAGCTAAGTCACTTAATCTCTGTCTGCCTCAGTTTCTTCAAATGTAAAATAGGGATAATAATTGTACCTACCCCCTAGGATTGTTGTGAGGATAAAGATGAGATGATATTTGTAAAGTTGTTAGCACAGTGTCTAGAACACAGTAGGCATCTTTTAAATGCTAGTCATTATCTTTATTATTATTACTCATCCCCAAGGAAGGAGGAACTTTGAAGGACAGGTAGCAACTGGCTTATCAGACAACCATAGAAACCTTCTAGACCATCTTTATTGACTTGACTGCTCATGTGCCAGGAATAATGAACCTGTGAAGCTCATGTGACCTTGGGCGTCACGGCCAAGAACAAGTCATCTGGCTTAAATGCAAAATTCCCGTGATTTCAGCTTTAGAACTAGAGGAGGCCTCAGAAGCCATTCGAACTCAATAAGCATTTATTAAGTGCCTACTATGTGCCAGACACCATGCCAGATGATGGGGTTTCAAAGATAAAAATAAACAGTCCTTGCCCTCAAGAAGCTTACATTCTCCTGGAGGAGCTGTACCATGCATGGTAATTGAAATAAAAGAGAACACGCAAAATAATGAAAGGCAATGAGGCATAAGACAGAGAGCCAAACTTGGAGTCAGAACAATCTAGGTCCTAGTCCTACTTTTGACAAATAAAATCTATAAGATCATGGACAAATTCTATCACTTCTATGTGCCCCAAAGCCACTCTCTAGGAAATGAGTTGCCGATTTCCATTGGTAGAGGAGTTTTTGCACTCCAGTGAAATCACGGGTCTGGACTTTTTAAAAAATTATTGTTCAATTGTTTCAGTCATGTCAAACTTGTGGGGGTTTTCTTGGCAAAGATACTTGAGTGGTTTGCCATTTCCTCTCCAGATCATTTTACAGATGATGAAACCGAGGCAAACTGGATTATATAACTTGCCCAGGGTCACAGAGCTAGTGTCTAAGACCAGATTTGAACTGAGGAAGATGAGTCTTCCTGGTTCCAAGTCAAATGTGCCCCCTTTTAAATACCCTCTTTAAAATTACAGAGTAATAGAAATTATTTGAGGGAGATAGGGCACTAACAACTTAAAAGGGAGAAGAAAATCAGGAAAAGCCTCAGGTAGAAGAGCTTATCTGATTTAGAGTGGGGAACTCCCGGCATGGAAAAAAATTCTTCACCAAAACAGATCAGTAATTCATTTATAACTTACAAGTAAATCTGAGCACACCTTTGAGGGAAGTTAGTGATCTATGAGACAGAAGAGAGGATGAGAGGAATGCACTGAAGATAATGAGTTGATGATTTGAATTAGTAAGAGTTTTTTCACTGGATGTACCCCATGCCAAGGAAATAATTGGTCCAGATTTTTTTAAATATAAAGTAATACAAATTGAGAGACTGGGTAGGGAGAGGAGAAGGGAGGAGGACATGGGGGGGAGGGAGAAGGAAAAGAAGATGGAGGGAAGTGAAGACAGACAAAGGGAGGGAGAGAGACAGAGAAAGACTAACAAAATCTATTTGTAATTTACATGTAAACCTGAGGAGAAGAGGGGGGAATGCATTGTACAACCTGTTCAAAGACGTGAAGACAGAAGATGGAATGCTACATGTATTAAACAACCAGCAAGCCAGTTGTCCAAGATGGGGAAATGTATGAGAGAATAACATGAAATAAGAATGAAAAGGTAAATGGGGCAATTATGGAGGAATTTCTGAGCCAGACTGAGAATTTTTCTATATTATCCTAGAAGGCTCTTGGTGATTTCTGAGTAGAGGGGTGACATTGTCACACCTGAGCTTTAGGAAAAATCAGTTGGACATCTGTTCAGAGGATAGATTGCAGATTGGAGAGAATGGATGCAAGGAAACTAATCAGGGGGCTATTATAATGGTCCAGGTAAGAGCCGATGAGGGCCTGAACCAGGGGAGAGGCTGATTACTTGTCTGTATCTCAGCAGTGAGATGAGCCTGCTGTCAGCTGCATTTTTTTCAACACTGGCTTGCCTGTGCCTCTGGGTAGATCCAGGGTAAAAAATAACTCACCTGGTAAATAAACTAAAGTGTCCCTCTCAAAGAGGAAATAAAGGAGAGGTTTTTTTACTGCCATCCTGATCGATCACTGTGGCATTGATTTTGAGGATGCCAAGGAAAATCATCAAACATTATCCACCAAGTCTTTTATGGGTGTATGGATGCCTATTAAGGATCTTGCAATAGCTAGGCTTCTGCCCCTGGACATCATAATCTATCTATAGACATAACTCAAGCGCTGTTTTCTGCCATCATCCCACACAGAGAGACATCTGTAGAATATTTTAATATTCTGAACTACAAGAGAGCAGTCAGGTAAACTTGACATTGGACTTATGAATAAAATAATAAATGATCACCACAAATTATTACTATTGTTAAAAAGTAATAACTCTCTCCAGTTAGAGGTCTCTCAGGGAAGGAACATTGACCACCCTAATTGAATGAATGAATGGAAAAACATTTTAGGCATTTATTAGTACAGTGCAAGGCACTAAGTACATAGAAGATAAAGAGAGAGGGGGAGAGATTACAAATCTCAAAGCAGAAATAAGGGATGGGTAGGTGTACCCAACTGAAGACCAACACATGGCAGAGATGAACAAGCATGGGAAGGTCTGGGGCCAACAGCCAGGCCCCATAGAGAGAGTTCTAAAGCCTTTCAGGGTATGGTTTATGAACATATGAAGGTAAGCAATAAATCCTTTACAAAAAATATGGTGAACCTACCGAGGTTATATGGGCATTTAAGTGGCACGATGGACAGAGTACCAGGCCTGAAGTCAGGAAGATTCATCTTCCTAAGTTCAGATCCAGCCTCAGACACTTACTATGTGTCCCTGGGCAAGTCACTTAACTCTATTTGCCTCAATTTCCTCATTTGTAAAATGATCTGCAGAAGGAGATGACAGATGACTCTAGTTTCTTTGCCAAAAAACAAAACAAAACAAATGGGTTCGCAAAGAATCTGAAATGACTGAACAACAACAATAAATTTAAGGCTCCTTCTGTATTTATTTGTACTATTCAATTAATACAGGGTGTCCCAGTGCAAGCTATTAAACTATTTAAGCTATTAAGATTGCACTAAGACTTTTAGGACACCCCATGTTTATTTTGTATCTACTTATACTTCTACTTGTTGTCTCCTCATTGTGATGTAACCCCTTGCAAAGTAGAGTTTGTTTCACCCTTTGTACTTGCAACCTTAGCATTTAGCATAATGCCTGGCACACAATAGGACATTTAATAAATGCTTGTTGATTGACTGAGGGAGCTGGACCCTGCCCAGAGGAAGCAGCTTCTTTATATTCCAAAGAACGGCAATGAGGATCTACATTTGCCATTGGGGAGAATGATCAGTAATTGCAGGTACTATTCACTGTTGACAGGGCCAAGGTTGGCCAGGTCTTCTAAAAGCTGCCTCTGGTATAGTACAGGGTGTCTGTGTTGGGAAGCAAAATGGGCTCCTTAGCACTTAGTTCAACAAGTGCCCTTGAAGAGTTTAGCTTTTGTTTTTTGCTGAGTAATTCAGTGTATTTCATTGAGTATTTACTAAATGCTAAACCCCAGGCCCAAACC
>CM053623.1:203017429-203028677 GCA_028646595.1 Phalanger gymnotis
GTAATTTGCTTGTATTTTGATCTGAAGTTCAGGGTGCTGGCTTTTTCCCCTGAACTAAGTGAATGACGTTTGTGTGCTGAATTAAAGTAAGCTTGCCAACCCCTTCACCTTGCTCTCCTTATTAAGGCAGATCGAAAGAACCTGTGCTGCCTGGCAGCTTTCTGGGTGCTGGCTGTGGGTGGATTTTTCCCCCCCCAACAGAAGCTGCTAGCCGGATTGTTAAAACAGTGTCCCAAAAGTTTTAATGCAGTTTTAAGTGCTATCAAAGTTTAAACCTACCCTAAGACTTTTAGGATACCTTGTAATCCTCCAAAGCAGTTTAAAACTGAACTAGGAATTTGGGGACACCCTATAATCTTTAAAAATCATCAAGGACCAAAGAATCAGTACTTACAAATCCAAAGTCAGAGAGGTTCATAGAGTCCTAGAAAGGCAGAGTTGAGAATGATCTCGGAGGTCGTTTAATGCAACCTCCATCCAAAGCATGAATCCCATTAGCAATAACCTCTGCTTAGAGACTTCCAGGGACAGGAACTTCCTGAGACAATTCATTCCACATATGGCAAGTTTGCATTTCATTCAAGAACTTTATAACAATATTGAATTTCAATCCAAATCACTCTCTCCAGCATTCCAATATAATAGCTTCATAACGTGTTGTACCTTCTACGTTATGGGTTCAGATCTGTCATGTGCTGAAAACTCAAATTCTTTCATTAATTCATTAATTTGTTCCCCAATTATTTATCTGGCATGTGTAGCATTGTAGAATAGATAATGTTTCACAATTGGCTAGGATTCAGGTTGGATAGATAAAGGAAAATTCAAGGATTGGTGAGAATGGTACCAAATTGGGAAGTGAGTGTCTATGTCTTTGAAAGTTGTTCAAAAATATATCTTTGGAACTAATAGGTACTAAATTTTTAAGTTTAGCCATTTCGGCAATTATATATTTACAAATACCATGTAGAAAATTCATGGTTTTAAAAAGTACGTATGAGATTTGTTGTTCAGTTATTTTCAGTCGTGTCCAACTTTTTATGACCCCTTTCGGAGTTTTCTTGGCAAAGATAGTGGAGGGGTTTGCCATTTCCTTCTCCAGCTCACTTTACAGATAGAGAAACTGAGGCAAACAGCATTAAGTGACTTGCTTAGGTCACACAGCTAGTAAATGTCTGAGGTCAAATTTGAACTCAAGAAGATGAGTCTTCTTGACTCCAGGCCTTGAGCTATCTCCACTGAGTCACCTAGCTACCCTTGTATATATGAGAAGACAGTTCCAGTTGGAATCTAATACAAAACATCTGCCTGATAGTTCTACTCACAGATAGAGATCCCACTGCCATCAGGTGGCATCATGACTAACTTGCCATTTGTGGGGCGGGGGGGGGGGGGTTATTGTTTTGTTTTGTTTTTGTAGAAGGGTTAAGAAACATCTTTTAAAGGCTAAAAATGGACAGGTTCAAATATAAATGAATAACAAATGTCACATCCCTCACCAAACCTTTTATACCAAAAGTATTAAAT
Organism: Phalanger gymnotis; assembly: GCA_028646595.1. Classification (NCBI taxonomy): domain Eukaryota; kingdom Metazoa; phylum Chordata; class Mammalia; order Diprotodontia; family Phalangeridae; genus Phalanger; species Phalanger gymnotis. Next base: position 203,018,957 of record CM053623.1, read on the forward strand.
AAAAGCAAAAGAAATCAACTTCATTTTGCTTTTCTTATCTTCCTACTCACCTGTGGAAGTTTGGGACAAAATGACCACCACAAAGAAGTAGGGAAGAATCTGTATAAGCCACCAAATGTCAAATTACTACCTGAAACATCGAAAACTATTGATAACAATATGCATCCAGATAGAGTTTAAACCAGATCCAAGCTTACTATCATTTATACATTACAAGGACTGGTGGTACACTTAAGGGGGATGGGGTCATGGGAGAGGGATGACAACATTTATTAAGTGCCTACTGTGTGCGAAGCACTATGCTTTACACATATTATCTCATTTGAGCCTTAACTTAAGGGAAGCCCATGACTTGTATAAATGATTTCTATGTGTTTATTTGGAGGGGGTAGAGAAGGGGAGAGGGGGAAAATGGGAGGTGGGGAGAGAGAAAATAGGTGATCCTGGGTTCCTGAAGTATATCCCCAAAGAATATAATCTTCCTCCTCATCCTTCTAGAACCTTGAACTCTGCCCACTGGACATACTTTAGGCTTTGATAACTGAGCTTTTGCCTCATCTCGCCCCAAACCAGACCACCACACCATTTTCCTGCCATTTCCAAACTATGCTTCCAGGTACTTACTCTGTGTCCTGCCCTCGCTCCTCCGCCCCCTTTCCAGTTGATTTAAGTCTCCCTCCTCTCCACCCCCCATGGAAAGTAAGCTCCCTTGAGGTCAAAGACCCTCTTGTCATCTGTATCTCCAGAGCTCAGCACAGTGTCTGGCCAATAGTACGACCTTAATTAATTGTTTTTCAACCTAGATTCAAATTTTGACAATTGCTGCCACAATGAGATGAATGTCCTGACAGTGGACAATGTCTCACCTAAGGTCTAGTCTAGGCTTCTTGCCAGAAGATTTTACATGTGGCTACCACGGGAGCATAATGGATAAGATGCTACACGTGGACTTAGCAAGATCTGAGTTCAATTCTGCTGTGTGACTCTGGGCAGGTCACTTAACCTCAGTCAAACTCATTTTCCTTATCTGTAAAATGGGTATGTTAGCAGCTCAGTACCTCATGGGGATGTTGGGAACATCAAATTAAATAAGCTCCATAAAGTGCTTTGCAAACCTTAAAGCACTAATTTGGGGCTATTATGGTAATTGTTATTATATTGTAATGGTTGTTATTGTCGTTACATAGCAAAAGATGAAATGCTTTTGGCCACAGCAACTCACAAAGACAACCTATTCAATAACAAAGGGGTGGCAATTTGTATTAGGGGAAGGAGTACCCACCCTGATAAAATCCCCCATCCTTGAAGTATGCCAAGATGCTGTTGGTTTTGTGAAATGAGCACCACGCTAGAAATAAAAAGCTACAGTCTATTCTCAGATGGAACTGGGTTTGGCTTCATGACCTTAAATAAATCACATTTCTGAGTCAATTTTTTCATCTATAAAATGGAAGATAGTCTTTGCTAGCACATGAAGAATAGAAATCATTTCTGATGTGGCATAGAGGAAGGAGCACTGGACTTGGAGTCAGGAAGACCTGAGGTCAAATCCTACCCTAGACACTAACTAATTGTGTGACCTTAGGCAAGTCTCTTAACCTCTCTGTGCTTTACTTTCCTCTTTTGTGAAACAAACATTTCCAGGATCCCTTCCAATTCTAAATCTATGTTCCTATGAAAGGTCATAGCATAGAAAACAGCCTCAAAAAGCAGACTCTGATTAATTTTGTTGCACCTTACATGTACCAAAAAAAGAAAAAGAAAAGACAGTTATGCATTCAATTTTTAGGAGTTAGTCTTCATCTTCATATTCCTCCCATTAGATTATAAACTCCTTGAAGGCAGGGATTATCTTTCTCCTCTTTTCATATCCCTTGCACTTATCACAGTGTCCGGCATATAGAAAATGCTTAATAAATGTTTTTGATTGAATAATCGAAAGGTTCTTTTGATCATACATTCAACAAATATGTCTCAAAGGTCTATAATTTGTATATCACTGTTCTAGGTGCTAAAGGGACATCCACAACTAAATAAGATGGCGCCCTTACACCAAACAGTTTGCAACTTTCAGAGCAGCCCATACCAAGCATACCTGGCAGAGGTATTCTACTAACACTAACCACTCATTCCTTGATTACCTCTTGCCACTGTGCCCCATCCAAGAAAGGTGCTCATCCATCACAAAAGTCTTTCCTTTGACACTTAGACTGTCAAAAGACTCATGTAGAAAGATTCATCAATGCATTTTACTTGGCGACTCTGATCTTTCTTCCTTTTTTGTTGTCTTTGGTGTTCAGTCATTCAGTTGTGAATACCCTTCCTGACCTCATGGATCACAACAGTTTAGGACCTTATATCCTAGAGGCTCATCTTCCAATAGCATCCCTGTCATCGCTTCAACACTGCCCATGGGGTTTTCCTGGCAAAGACACTAGAGTGGTTTGCCATTTCCTCCCTTATCCAATCCCATTCCTTGTCTCTGGACAGAGGGTAGCTCTCTTGAGTTCTGGTTTGCCCCCTTGCTCCTGGAGACAGGGCTGTCAACACTCTTCAGGGAACCACACTGAGGCATAAGGCATATCTTATATATGCCAAGAAAGAGATAACTTTCAATAACTTCATGTTATCTTATAAGGGCATCGCTCTATGTAAGACAGAAAAGAAAACAAATCCACCTGGCATCCAGCTTGATAGCTATCTCCTCTAACTTGGCATGGTCTGATTCACAATCTATAAATTGTAGATAAAAATGAAATTGAAAAAGCAATCCGCAGATAATACAAAACCAGCTGTTCATGAAAATGGCCTGACTTTGGGGAGAGAAAAGAAAATGCTTCAATACAGACTTGTACTTTTCATTATCGTTTCCCAGAAAATCCATTTTAAAAAAGCGGCGGGGGGGGGGGGGGACAGGGGTAGGGTGGGGAGGCAGAAAGGCTAGGTATTCTAGCCTATCAGTCCTTAATCTGTACTCTCCCATTCTTTTGGTAGACTTCATCATTAATGAAAGACATTCCATTGTAAGGCCTGTGTCCAATACATACATGCCTGTCGTTGAAGCCAAGGCAGAAATTGAGGCAGCAGGATTTCCACAGACAAAATAAGTGGCAAATATAAAGGAAAAGGGAGTAGTTACTTGCTATATTTATCACTACAGCAAAGTAGAATATAATAGGATTATGTGAATTGTTAACCCAAAACTTAATTTTTTATAACAAAATGGAATGTCACTTTGGCTTGACCAGAACACAGAAAAGTCTAAAGACTTAGGAATTTATTCAGGGCCTTTTCACTTATAACTTTTGGTTTAGCTGTAATTGCTGTAATTTAACATTTTTATCAATGGCTTGAATAAAGGTATGGATAGAACAGTCATCGAATTTGCAATGACACAGAGCTGAGAGAGGTAGCTAACATACAGGATAATAGTCAGGATCTAAAGGGATTTTGATAGGCTAAAGCATTCAATCAAACACTTATCAAGCTTCTACTATATGCCAGGCACTAAGCTAAATGAAGCATTGAGTTGAATCTAATAAAATGAATTTCAATAGGAATAAATGTAAAGTCTTGCCCATGGGCATAAAAAATCAATTTCACAAGTACAAGATGGAGAAGGAATGGCTAGAGAACAGTTGTTCTGTAAAACATCTTGAAGTTTTTCATAGATTACAAGCTCAATACAAGTTGTCAGTGTGGTGCAGCAGCATAGAAAGGCTAATACAATCATAGTACATTAAGTAGAACAAAGCTTCCAGGAATAAGAGGAAGGTGAGAGTCCCACTGTACTTAGCTCTGACCAGACTTCACCTTAAGTCTGTTTTCAGTTCTAGAAACCATGGCCTAAGAAGGATATTCATAAGCCAGTGAATATCAAGAGAACATCAATCAACATGTTAAAGGGCCTTGAGTCCACCTCAAATGAGTATAAGTTGAGGAAGATAGGTATTAGATTGGAAGTTCTTTGAGGGCAGGGCATGTCTTTTGCCTATTTTTATATCCCTGATGCTTACCACAGTGCCTGGCACATAGTAGGCACTTAACAAATGTTTATTGATTGATTGAAATATGCATGCTTTGCCTGGAGAACAAAAGAAGACTCAGGGGAGACATGGTAGCTATTTTCAAGCATTTGAAAGTCTGCTCTCTGGAGGATGGATTAGACATTTTTCTGTTTGACCCCAGAAACCAAAGCCAAAAGTAGTGGGTCCAAGTTGCAAAAAGACAAATTCCTGTTTAGTATCAGGAAAAAAAACTTCCTAAAAATTAGAACAGTCCAAAAGTGAAATGGGCTGCCTAGATAGGTGGTGAGTTCCCCTGTCTTGGACATCTTTATATCGAAGATGAAAGTCTACTTGTCAGGCATGTTATAGTGGAATTCTTTTCACATATGGGTTGACTTAGATGGCCACTGAGGTCTCTTCCAGCTTTCAAATTCTGTGAATCTGTATGAGGACATGTAATGGAGGAACAGGGACCAGAACTTAGGTGTCTTCTGGGTTCCCTAATGTCACCTCACATGATGCTGCCAGTCAACGGGAGCTTGGTTCAAGATGCCCTTTTTGATAAGCTTGTCTTTCCCCAGGCTCTCATTCGCTTCAAAGGCAGCTAAGTGGCACAGTTTATAGAGACCTGGTTTGAAGTCAGGAAGACCCGCATTCAAATCCAGCCTCAGATACTAGGTGTATGACCCTGGGCAAAAAACTTCAATTCTGCCTCCATTTGCCCAACTGTAAAAAGCAGATAATAATTGTACTTATCTCACAGTGTTGTTGTGAGGATCAAATGAAATATTTTTAAGTGCCTTAGCACATAGTAGGTGCTTAATAAATGGTTTTCCTTTCCCCTTCAAAGGCTTATTTACCTGTTAGCTCTAGAGGTACATAAATTATACTTTATGTTTATACATCCTTCTGCTTCTTGGAAGCCTGTGCTTGCCTAAGGGATATGATTTTTATAGTAAACCTTTCTTGCTTGTGAGAAATTCAAACAGGATATGTGTTTACCCCTCCAACGTTCCTCTGCTTGTGCTGAAAGATAATGTCTCTCATCTCTTTAGAGATGTCAGACTTCCTTCAAAATCCCTATCCCTTCCAGCATTAATCACATAAATAATGAGATTGATGGCTACCAGGGCTTTTGTTTATCATGAAGCACCTGAACATTCTGTAATGTTAGAAAGTATATCAGGTATAATATAATCTTTTGTTTTTAAAGGAAGAATGTAAGTTGTCCAGGGATTGTGCCCTATTCCACCAGAATGGGAATCCTTGGGAGACTGTGCCATTTGTATGAGGGGTAGGTAAAGATTTTCCTACTGCATATGCCCACACAATTTACTTTGATACACTGTCTTAATTAAATGTTTTGCTACTTGATTTATGGTTCATCTCTGATTTCTTAGTAAAGAAGACACTAAATCAGAACTCAAGCAGCATTTGCATAATTGTAATTACTCATTACCTATACTGTTTATATATGTATATATATCCATATATATATATATATATACACACAGATAAATATATAGATACATACATATATGCATACATACATACATATGTACACTAATTACCTATACTGTTCCTTGGGTAACAAGGGGTGACAAAATTGAGGGGGATGATCATTAGATAAGTAAAGCATAAAGGGGCTCTTTTCTGACATTTTTATTTCTAGACAGAATGAGGTCCATGTTCACCAAAAATCTCCTGGGGTTTCATGAGAAAATTAAAATGGAAGACCTTTGACTTGAAACTCCCTAAAGTAAATCAGAGGGAAATTCGAATGTGGTTAAGATTAGGCAAGCAACTAGGGATCAGAAAGAGCCAGGGAGAAAGAAACAAGAAGTTTAGAGTTAAAGTAAGAACAATGCTACCTCCAGCTGCTTCTAATTTTGTAGAAGTTCGACCCTGATGACATAACACCTAATGAATTTCACTGCTGTGAGTTTAGGTTGCTAAAAACACCAAAACCTCTTCCATTTCTTCATGTATTTCCAGGGTTAATTTAATTTAGCCTGGCTGTGGCTTCTTGCTCAAATGACATTCAGACTCATTTGGAGGGGGAATTCTGACCAGTGACTTTCCTCAGGTTCACACTTAGAATCATAGAATGGACTTTTCAGGCCATCTAGTCATAAAAATAAGCATCCAGAAGGACCTTCATTAGACCTCTAGTCTAATCCACAGGTGAGGTCATCTCTAACAAGTTGAAGGCCTCCAGAGGTGGTGGATTCATGTTGCCATCTTTTGAGGAGTAAACCTACTCTATTTCTTATAGCTAAAGTGGCGAGGGAACTCTTTCTCATTCAGATTGAACTGAAATTTGCCTCTTTGTAAGTCACATGGTCTTTTGATCTATTCTGTGAGCCTATCAGACTAATTTTAATTCCTTTTGCACATGCCCACTCCTCAAATATTTTGAGACCAGATCATGCCCATCTCCATGCCCTAAGTCTTATTTTAGCAAGGCTAAATGTCCTTCAATGGGTCTTCATTATAACATGATTCTGAGTCCCCTCCCCAACCCTGAATGAATGCAGGCAAGTAGTAGGTATGATGGATAGAGCCTCGGACCTAGAATCAGGAAGATCTGAGTTCAAATCCAGCCTCAGACACTTATTAGCTGTGTGACTTTAGGAAAGTTATTTAACCTGTGCATGCCTCAGTTTCCTCAACTGTAAAATGGGGAAATAACAGCACCTACCTTATATGTTTATGGTGAGGAACAAATGAGATCCTATTTATAAGGCACTTAGAACAGTGCCTGGCATGCAGCAGACATTATATAAATGCTTATTCCTTTCCCCCTCCATCACAGAGCAGTTTATAGGACTATAGACAGAAAACTGGGAGGGACCTCAGCCGTCAAGTCCAACTGTTTCATTTTACAGATGAGGAAACTGAGATCAAGAAAAGGAAATGACTATAACAGATTATGAAGGATGCTTCTCAGGGAATTCCACACTGCTATCATTTATTTATTGGCTTTTGCTTCTTTTTAGCAATGCATTGGCCAGCATCCACTTAGAAGAATTGGTGCAAACCTACTGGAATTCTCAGTTTTTGATTAGAGGCCCAGGTTTCCTACTTATAAGACAAGTTCTCTTTCCACCATGACTCAGTGGCTTTCATAAAAGTACATTTATTGGGGCAGCTAGGTGGCCCAGTGAACAGAGTATGAGCCTCTGGAGTCATGAGGACCTAAGTTCAAATTCGGCCTCAGACATTTACTAGCTGTGTGACCCTGGGCAAGTCACTTAACCCCCGTCACCTCCAAAAATAAGAAGTCCATTTATTTGTTGATAATTACCTTATCAACCATGAGGAAGTTCTCCAATTTCTCTCCATTTTCACATGTAATATCACCAACTTCTCTGACTGCCCTAGGTAAGACCTCTTGTACCTCTTGGGCTATCATTCCTGTTTACAGAAAACAAAATAAAACATCAAATTTAATTACCCTTAGGATCTTGAGAAGTGAATTCCCTGAAATACATACAGAGCCAGAGGTGTGCCAGAGCCAGCTTGTTAAATTTTCAGCCTGAGTATTAACACCTGGAAATCTGTAAATGCTACAAATTAGGGCTTGATTTATTGTTTGTTGATTGTCTAATCTTAAGAAAGTGATGGAGAAAATGGTAATGATGCAGATTAATTTTAAAATGTGTCATGTACATTTTTTTTTCTTTAGAGAGCCAATGGTTAAAACATTTACTGAAACATCCCTGTATAGAGCCCAAGGTGGGACAGAAAACAGCAATACAGATATTAAATTCTCTGAAAATAAATAGAAAGAAGAGTCTAACTCTTCTGAGATTTACTACTGCTATTTAAACTAAAACCTTTAAGTACAGATGCCATTCTCCAGAGTGAAGGAATGAGAAAGAGACAGACACCACCAAGTAAGCACTTTTATGTTTCTCAATGGATAGAAACATAAACATTCTAGTGTATATCCTTTGGAGACCTGACTCCCTCATCTCATTCTGCCTGCTCCAGGTGAAGTGAAATAAGCGGGTCTTCTCCACAGAAAGAACCCAGAACAGAAGAGGGAGGCTGGAAAGCAGGGACTTGCGTAGGGCTCTCCCCTAGGACCCTCCAGACACTGATAAAAAAATGACTCTGAACAAATTCTAGAATTGCAGAATCTAAGAAATAGCAGAGGGAAGCATGGATCCAGCCCAGGACAGCCTGGATGGTTGCTGGGTAAGGTCTATCGTACACGGAGCTGGGAGAGGAAAGGAGCAGAGCCCAGCCTGGGCTGCACCCAGACCAACCAGACCAGGCGCCAGGCAGAACAGGCCCTAGTACCCTGAATCAGTGAGCTGTGGTAGTTACCAGACTTCTCAACTCACAAACACCAAAGACAACAGAGAAGGTTAGTGGGAAAAGCTGCTGGGACAGAGTGAAGGAGTTCATGGCTTGGCCACCACCCCAGAAGGAGTGGGGATGGTGCAGCTACAAAACTAGAACTGCAGTTGCTTCTAGCCCCAGGCTCACCTGGTAGGAGGAATTAACTGGCGGATCAGGGCAGGAGTAGAGAGCCTGCTTAAGATCTGAGTCTGGTCCGGGGTGGCAGTACTTGGGGGAGGAGGAATGCTGCTGTGGCAGAGCTTGCTGTATAGAAATAGCTCTGAAAACAACAGTGCATCCCCTCAAGCTTGGAACAAAGTACTCTATACTCTACCCCACTGAAAAACTCAAGGGTCAAGTAGTTGGCTGGGAACATGGCCAGGCAGCAAAAACAGACTCCGATTCAGACTCAGACTTTGGAATCTTTCTTTGCTGACAAAACCAAAAAATTCAGCCAGAAGAAGTCAACAAAGTCAAAGAGCCTACACCAAATCCTCCAAGAAAAACATGAACTGGTCTCAGGCCATGGAAGAGCTCCAAAAGGAGTTGGAAAAGCAAGTTAGAGAAGTAGAGGAAAAATGGGGAAGACAAATGAGAAGGATGCAAGAAAACCATGAAAAACAAGTCAATGACTTGCTAAAGGAGATCTAAAAAATACTGAAAAATATTCTGAAGAAAACAACACCTTAAAAAATAGAATAACTCAAATGGCAAAAGAGCTCCAAAAAGCCAATGAGGAGAAGAATGCCTTGAAAGGCAGAATTAGCCAAATGGAAAAGGAGGTCCAAAAGACCACTGAAGAAAATACTACCTTAAAAATGAGATTGGAGCAAGTGGAAGCTATGAGAAATCAAGATATTATAAAACAGAACCAAAGTAATGAAAAAATGGAAGATAATGTGAAATATCTCATTGGAAAAACCACTGACCTGGAAAATAGATCCAGGAGAGAGAATTTAAAAATTATTGGACTACCTGAAAGGCATGATCAAAAAAAGAGCCTAGACCTCATCTTTCAAGAACTTATCAAGGAGAACTGCCCTGATATTCTAAAGCCAGAGGGTAAAATAGAAATTGAAAGAACCACAAAACGCCTCCTCAAAAAGATCCCAAAAAGAAAACTCCTAGGAATATTGTCACCAAATTCCAGAGCTCCCAGATCAAGGAGAAAATACTGCAAGCAGCCAGAAAGAAACAATTTGAGTATTGTGGAAACACAATCAGGATAACACAAGATCTAGAAGCTTCTACATTAAGAGATCGAAGGGCTTGGAATACGATATTCTGGAGGTCAATGGAGCTAGGGTTAAAACCAAGAATCACCTACCCAGCAAAACTGAGTATCATGCTCCAAGGCAAAATAT
>CM053623.1:203029177-203049813 GCA_028646595.1 Phalanger gymnotis
AGAGAGACAGAGAGAGACAGAGAGACAGAGGGCACAGAGTGAGTTGAATATGAAGGAATGATATCTAAAAAAATAAAATCAAATTAAGGGATGAGAGGAATATATTGAGAGAGGGAGAAAGGGAGAGGTAGAATGGGGCAAATTATGCCACATAAAAGTGGCAAGAAAAATCAGTTCTGTTGGAAGGGAAGAGGGGGCAGGTGAGGGGGAGTAAGTGAATCTTGCTCTCATCAGATTTGACCTGAGGAGGGTATAACATACACACTCAATTGGATATCTTACCCCACAGGAAAGTAGGGGGAAGGGGATAAAAAAGGGGAGATGATAGAATGGAGGGCAGATAGGGGGAAGAGGTAATCAAAACCAAACACTTTCGAAAAGGGACAGGGTCAAGGGAGAAAACTGAATAAAGGGAGACAGGATAGGAAGGAGCAAAATATAGTTAATCTTTCACAACATGAGTATTGTGGAAGGGTTTTGCATAATGATGCACATGTGGCCTATGTTGAATTGCTTACCTTCTTAGGGAGGGTGGGTGGAGAGGGAAGAAGGGAGAGAATTTGGAACTCAAAATTTTAAAAGAAGATGTTCAAAAAAAAAGTTTTTCCATGCAACTAGGAAATAAGATATACAGGCAATGGGTCATAAACATCTATCTTGCCCTACAAGAAAGTAAGCAAAAAGGGGAGGGAGGAGAGTGAGGTAGCAGAAGGGAGGGCTGACCGAGGAAGGGGTAATCAGTATATATGCCATCTTGGAGTGGGGAGCAGGGTAGGAATGGGGAAAAAATTTGTAATTCAAACTCTTGTGAAAATTAATGCTGAAAGCTACAAATATTAAATAAATAAATAATGATTTAGAAAGAACCCAGAACAGGCTGAGGCAAAAGTAAAATAATAATGATAATTATTATTATTGTTATAGCTAATATTTATATAGGCCAGATTTGAACTCATGAAGTCCTGAAATCAGGAAGGCTCATCTTCATGAGTTCAAATCTGGCCTTGGACACTTAGTAGCTGTATGATCCTGGGCATGTCAATTAACCCTGTTTGCCTTGGTTTCTTCATCTATAAAATGAGCTGTAGAAGGAAATAGCAAACCACTCTGGCATCTCTGCCAAGAAAACTCCAAATGGGGTCATGAACGGACTGAAACGACTGAACGACAACAACATAAAGTGCCTACCATGTGCTAGGCCCTGTGCTAAGCACTTTACAATTATAATCTTATTTGATCCTCATAACAACGAGGTAGGCATTGTTATTCTCATTTTACAGATGAAAAAACTGAGGAAAATAGAGGTTAAGTGACTCATGCAGGGTCAAAGAGCTATTTAAGTGTCTGAGTCTGGATTTGAACTCAGGTCTTCCTGACCCCAGGCCTAACACTCTGACCACTGCACTCCCTGTGACAGAGTTCCTCTCAGCCTGTGAAAATCCACACATGAAAGGCTGGTAGGTGTGAACATTTTGAAAGGGCCAGGGTCTCCCAAAGCATTCTGGGCCATCTCCAGTCATCCTGGTGAATATCAGGCCACTGGACCCAGATGGCTCAGAAGGAGACAGTGAGGCTGGTGACCTTGCACAGCCCTCCCTCACTCAAATCAAAGTCAGCTGCAAGGCATGTCATCATTTCCCTGATATCATGGTCCTCTTCGAGAATGAAGGGCTTATGCCAATAAGGGAATGGGAACTTTTCTCTATTTTCTTATCCAGATGAATCTACCTATAATATAACTTTAAATGAAAGGAAAGTGCCCTGAAAGTCCTTTCTAGCTCTCTGCCCTGTTCTTCTACCTTTAATGACTCTCTGTTGCCTTGGTGGCATTTCTGAAACTCATTGAGCCACAAAACACTTCCACGCTTAATATACAGGGTGTCCCAAAAGTCTTATTGCAGTTTAAGCTTAACTCTTTAGGCTTATTATGAACCTTTAGCTGCACTAAGACTTTTGAGACACTCTGTGTATTAACAGAAATGGTGCAAAGATACACCAACCCCTCGTTTTACACATACAGAGGCTGAGTCCTAGAGGTCAAGTGGTATCTCTGGGTAGAAAGTAACAGCCAGGAATGTAACCAAGGTCTCTGACTCCATATCCAGGGCTCATGCCACTATTTGATGCTGCCTCTGATTTGGGGGAACCAGGAGACGTAGCATACCCCCAGGCTGAGGAATCGTGAGATCCTGGGGTCATAGGACCAGAGGAGGAAGGAACTTCAGAGATTGTTTTAAGTATGAGATGTACTACAGTATAGTGGAGAGACCATCATCTTTATAATCAAGAAGGCCAACACTAGAATCCCATCTCAGGCACCTATTAGCCATGATCCTGGGCACTTGGTAACTATGAGCCTAGGGAAGTCTCTTAACCTCTCTGGGCCTCAGTTTCCAGAATAGTTTGGATTTTATGACTTCTAAGATCTCTTCTAACTCTAAATCTTTACAATTGTATGCTCCATCTCCTTCCTCTTACAAATAAAGAGACAGAAGCCTGAGAGGTTAATTGATTTGCCCCAAATCACACAAGTTAGTAAGCATCCCAGGTGAGATTCAAACTCAGGACCTCAGACTCTAAACCAACACTCTTTTACAGAAAGGTGGGGGAGAGGGGGAGAAACTGAGCTTATTTTCATATCCTTCAAAAAGCAATACAGATAATAAGTATTTTGACATATGCATAATTTGAGGTTTTTTTCCTGTAATTGTGAAATTTGGATCAAGGAAATTTCTACCATGAGCCAGAGTGGCATTATCATGGAAAAGAGCTTTCTGTGGGAAAAAAGTCAGTAAATGGCAGAAAATTCCTTTATAGAGATGTAAGATAGGGTGGCATCAACTCACTTCCTCTCCCTCTAGCTGCAAAGTCTATGTGAAGAAACAGGTACATTTGAGTTGGAAAAGAGGCTGGCCCAACTTCAGGTTGACCTGGGATACAGTGCCAGCTCTACCTGGGGGGAGGGGGGAGGGACAGAACAAGTGGAGAGGAAGAAGGAATGGAGAAGAGAGCTTAATCTACTCCTTTTATGCAATTATATTTCTCCTAATCTAAACTCTGCCTCTACTTGTCTTTATGGAAAAAAAATACACCGAAATGAATTTGCATCTGTAAGCTCAACAGTGTTGCCACCATGATTCCTCCAGAGTAGCATGGCCCCACCCACTTCCTCTCTGATTAGCTTGATGAGCTACATCATAGTTCACAAAACACTGACAGAATTTTGAAATTAAAAGCCATTGTTTCTGGGAGAAATTTGGGGTTGTTGACAGTTTTCTATATCCCTTCTCTCCTTCTGTTCAATATTGGGCCTAACTCATTGTTCATTTGCAACATTTATCCAGGATATATCTGATGGATGAGTTCTGTGGGTCATCTACCTAACTATACATACATACATATATATAAAGGGTGTCCATAAAGTCTGTGTGCAATTTTAAATAGTTATGACATTTAAATTGCACACAGACTTTATGGACGCCCTATATTATATAATAGTCTGGTCAATAAGCATTCTTTATTCACTAGGCTTTTTCTGTATGCCAAAGTCTTGGCCAAGACTTTATATACAAACAGAAAATATAATCTACAGTACCAGAATTATACCTCTTCAGGTTTCCAGCACACTATCACTGAGTCACTAATGGACATTTTATAATCTGATAAAAATGTCTTCACAATCACAGATTTTTTAAAAAAATCTACCACCTATTGTTAAGGTTGGATTGGTTCATGTCCCCTACCAGAGAAATACCACCAACATTATAGTAAGGCGAATTAATTCACAATCCACTTTAACCCCTAGTGCTTCTACCCTTCTTTAGACTGAAGAAGTAGAACCAGCAGAGTATAGGTCCACCTCTATATAGGTCCCCTCCCTTCTGTTCCTACCTACCCTGTAAAGTCTCACACTGCCTTAGAACATAGAGTTCAAAGTCTTGTCAGCCACTCACAGTGAAAGCATGAAAGTAAAAACAAAAAAAGACTTTGGAACAGTTTTTCTTCCTCTGGATTTACAAGTAAAAAGGAGCCATCCATTCAAAAACTCCACGTGTCCTATGTGTCGTTTGAACTGACTGTAATGAAATTCCATGTGTCCTATGTATCATTTGAACTGAGTATAAGTAAATTCTTAACCCTTCCCATTCCAGATCCTTGTGTATTTCTCAAAGCACAGGATGACACATCAGGATATCCTCAATCACAATAGCACAGAAATCCAAAAAGGAATGGAGTCAAAACCGAAAAGACTAGAACAAGTAGAATGGAGAATGGGTAGAGGGAGAAAGAAACTTGGCTCAGTACCTGTCTGATGAATACTGTTTATTCCCATTACCGATGCAAATTCGGGTTTGTAGTCATATTCAACAATTCTCATTCTGTTTATTCTTCGGAGCTGTTCATTTGTGTCAACCTAATTTAATCGAAAGAGACCATCAGTTTTCATATGTTAAGATATTTCCTATTCAAGTCAATGCTGTGGGCTCTCTGGGAAGAGTAGGAGGGTTGGTATATAAATTATTCCTTCTAGAATCCAAACAGTTTTTTAAATTACTTTTACCCTTAGATTTGTTATACTTCAGAGGCCATCTCAAGGGTTCATGTCAGTGACTTCCATTTACTGACTCAACTCTTCACTGGGTAAGAGGTTCAACTTTCAATGTCACAGAACAAAAACCCTACTTACTTATTTTATACCTCTTTTCTTTGAATTTGGTCTTCAGCCTAAGAAGGAAATAGTTGCTAACTTTAGGGCGGGTTGTCATAAGCTCCTGTAAGGTTGTAGAGTACCATTTGCAAATAAACATGTCTTCTTGGCCCAGATAGCACTTGGACAATACCTGCTCTACTTAAATGAATTAGTGATCTCATCAATACAGGTGTTCCTTCAAGGGATGTAAATTACAAACCATCCATCCCTGCCCAGCCGCTGTACAACTGCTGTCATGTGATCTCAATAGTTCCCAAGGAAGCCACCCACCATGCTTGCAGACTTCTTTGATTTTTCTTGACATCAAAAGTTTGCCAATGAAGCATACAAACTGCCATCAGTTATCCCTTGCTCTTACCATGTAACCAAAACCTCCCTTTTTTCACTCATACATTTCTTTGATGATGTCATTTACTCCAGTTCTCATAATTCCTTGTCTGTGATATATTGCAGTCTACTCACACACACAATGCACCTTTCTTTTGCCCTGTGATGATACTCAATTTTAATGTTCCATGACTCAGTCCTTCAGAAATACTGATAGAATATCAATATAAAAAAGTCTTTCTTTGGGGGAGGAATTTGGAGTCATTAAGAGAATTTTGCTTTTTCCCCAAGACAATCCAGTCTTCTCTTCTTCTGTTTAATCTTGGACCCAACTTATTTATTTGCAACATTTATCCAAGACACGTGCTGACAGATGAGTTCCATAGATCATTTATCTAATTATATATCACAATAGTCAATAGGTATTCTTCATCCACTTGGTTTTTCCTATATGAATAATCTTGACTAACCCAAACCAAGACATTATACACAAAATGAAAATACAATCTACAGTACTCGAATCATACTTCTTTTTCAACCTGGTAAAAATATCTTCATAGTGATAGATTAATAAAAAAAAAAACCACCATCTATCATTAAAGTTGGATCAGTTCATTACCCCATTCAACTAGCTCAGTTCCCTCTTCCTCCATAAAGTCTTCATGAGCTTTGCATTCCATAATGATGTCTCTCTCTCAGTCAAACTTACGCCTTCTTGTCTGCAACCTTCACTTGACATCAAAGCATTATGGTGACAGAATCTACAGAGCTAACTGGCTACTTTAAGAAAGGTGAAACTGAAGGGCCCAATCAGGCTCTGCTTAGATAGCCAGCCAAACCTATGAGCTCACCATCAATGCTAAATACCTCATGGGCATCCCTAGCTTGTCTCTGACCCAGTTGTGCTTCCTAATGTGTTTTTCTCCCTTGCTTCTTCCTTGATCTTTGGTTCCTGACCTGAGTTCCTGTGCATACCCTACCTGTCTAAATAGACTTTAATCTTTTTTGTCTCCATATAGCATCAGTATAGGATGGGAAATGGAGCTAGAGAAAGTATGCTAGCTCTTCACTATGTCTGTTGACCTCATTTTCCAGTGATTTGATTTCAAAGATTTCAGCCACATAGGTTTCATCACCTTGGTTTCTTGCATGTCAATGTTGAAACTGAACCAGTATGAAGACAGAGTTCACTCATCATAATCTATCATGCAGAAAGCTCCTTTGGTGATTATCTACAATGCTTCCTGGGCCATCTTGTGTGGACACCAGTGATGGGCAAGCTGTCAGATTAAGGCAGGAACCTGCAGGCATTCATTTTAGGTGATGCGTGTTAACTTCTTAAGCAAATATGTTTTGCAGCAGTTTAATGAAAAGCCAGTTAGTCTTGAGCCCTAGTAATCAAGCCTCCTTAAAAAATGAACCATTTACATCATTCTCAGGGGTACATTCCGGTTCATTAATGTTCAACCTCCCAGAGCATGTAAAAAGTTTTAGCTCCTGTAGGTAGTTAGGGAGAAAGAAAACAAGCTAAAAACCAGTTATAGGATTGTAGATTTAGAGGCAAGAGGGATGGTAGAGATGAACTAGTTTAACCCTCTCAATCTACAAATAAGGAAACTGAGGCCCAGAGAAATTAAGTGCCAGGATCTCCCAATGCATCCTGGACCATCTTCAGTCATCCTGGTGAATATCTAGTCACTGGACCCAGATGGCTCTGGAGGAGAAAGTGAGGCTTGTGACCTTGCACAGTCCTTCATCACTCAAATCAGAGTCAACTGCAAGTCATGCCATCATCTCCCTGATACCACGGTCCTCTTCGAGAACAAAGGACAAACACAACAACAACAACAACAATCAAATAAAGAAGAGAAAGAAGATAACCAGAAAGGGAAATCCTAGCTCTGAAAGTTGGAAAAGCTTCCTACAGAAAGCGGCATTTCAGCTATATCTCTGAAGGAAGCCAGGGATTTTGAGAAAAAGGGAGAGATTTTGAGGAGAGGAGAATGGTCCAAGTTGAGGGCACTGAGACGGGAAATGGTGGAGACCTGTCACTGAATTCTAGAGTATGTGGAGGGCAGTAAAGTAGAAGAAAACTGCATTGTGAAGAGCTTTTAATAGGCCAAGCAACCAAATTTATATTTGATCTTTGAGGTAATAGGGAGACACTGAGGTCTCTTGAGTTTGGGAATGAAATGCTTAGACCTACGCTTTAGGAATATCACTTTGACAGCTACAGGGAAAATGCATTAGAGTAAGGGGAGACTTGAAGCAGAGAAAACAAATATGTAGCTTTTGCAATAATCTGGGTGAGAAACAATAAGTGCCCGAACTAAGCTGGCAGCGTGAATGGTAAGAAGGGGGCCAGATAGGAGAACTGTTATGAAAGTAGAAAGGATGAGATTTGGCAACCCATTGGATATGACGATGATCAAGAGTGAGGAGTTGAGGGGCAGCTAGGTGGCATAGTAGATACAGGACTGCCCCTGGAGTCAGGAGGACCTGAGTTCAAATACAAGCTCAGACATTTGACACTTACTAGCTGTGTGACCCTGGGTAAGTCACATAACCCCAAATGCCTCACAAAAATAAAATAAATAAATAAAAGGTAGTGAAGTGTTGAAGATGACACCAAGGTTCACCAATGTTGTGAACATGGGCCAGTGGAAGGATTGTGGTGCCCTTGAAAGTAATGGTTGGTTGTTGTCCTTTGTAATTGAAGAGGACCAAAATGACATCACTATATCAGAGTCAATGTACAGTGTGCTCTACTGTGACTGATCAGACCAATATATGCTATGTAGGCTCTCCCACTGATCAGGTACAAATAATTTACTTGAACATTTGGTATGGAAATGTCTCTAAATGTGCACGCCTCACATTTCTTTTGAGCTATCTCAATTCTGCTTTACTTATAGAGCACAGCGCTTCCTGGGGGATGTTTCCCTGGGCCTGCCCCCAACACGAATTGGTTGGCTGGGCCCCGTGGGAGGATGGACTCTCATCAGAGGAGCCACCTCTCTGTGCTGGACCATTTTACAGAAAAAGAGCCAACAAATCACCTTTGGTCCATTCTTTAGTTTTTCTGTGTTTGGAGGACAGACTAGAGCACAGCAGATTGGCCTTGGGTGGGGAAGAGCAGGATAGGGGAATCATTCTCTCCTACCAGGAAACATTAATGGCCACCTTGAGGTAGAAACACATGGGCTCATTCATAGCCTTTGGAGCAAAGATGTGAGAGTAAACTGTTTCAGACCAAGAGATGGGAGTTGCCAGGGAAGTGAGAAAACACCAAGAATGCATATAAATTCTCAGCAATGCACGGGTTGAAAACAATCTCAAAGGACTAATGATGAAGCATACTATCCACCCCCAGAGAAAGAACTGATATTGTCTAAATACAGGCAGGCTGTTTTTCTCTCTCTTCCTTTTTCTTTCTTTCTTCTTTTCATTCTTTTTTTTTATTCAAGTCTTCTTATTCAAAATGACTAACACGGAAGTATTTCACATGATTGCTCATGTATAACCTATATCTGATTGCTCACTGTCCCAAGGATGGGGTAGAAGATGGAAGGAGGGGAGGATAGAATTTGGAACTCAGAACTTTTAAAAAAAAAGTTGTTAGAAATTGTTTTAACATGTAATTGGGGAAAAATAAAATATTATATTTAAAAAAAGAATGCATATAGATACTACAATGAAGAAGCAGATAGATGCTTGCCCATGTGGCCCAAGAGGGGAATTCCTGGGTAGGGTTCCTAACTGCAGCCTCCTGCAGAGAGGAGAAGGAATATTTATTTCCTAGCCAGCATTATCCCAGGACCTAGCCTTCTTTTCCCCCAAGCAGGGAGATTTCTCAGGCTACACTAGTTTTGGGGTTTGCCTCATGAGAAGCTCGAAGTTTGAAAGTTTAATGACCTGAACCTCTAAACTTTTTTTGCAACATGGACCCAGTTGGCATCCTAACAAAGCCTATGGACCCCTTCTCAGAATGATGTTTTAAAATACATTTTAAAATAATAGGATTAAAAAAGGAAACCAATTGTATTGAAGTATAGTTATCAAAATACTTTTTAAAGACAATTTCAAGAACTCCTAGGTTCAGAACCATTCCTCCAGACGTTTCCTGAACATTATCCCTATTGGAGAGGAAAGTAGATCACCTGTGCTTCCTTACCGGCTGAAACATCTGGAAGGTCCTAAATCCACATCCTGGGGGTGTGCAAGACGCATTCTTTGCTCCTTGCTGTTATTTGTGATTCTAACAGGAAAGGTATAAAGGGAAAAGGCTCTGCCTGTCAAATAGCACCAAAGTGTGTTCACCTTCTAAAGGGAGTGCTAAGCATGATGTCATGCACCATGTCTGGGACAGACTGTGTAGATCACTGTGGGAGAGGTGGGGATTCACCAGAACATCAGAGAGTTGCCTACTGAAGTCTCCAAATTCAGTTCCCTTACAAGGGGAGTTTATAGGTTGGCATGAGTGCTTTATGTGGTTTCAATGAATATCTTTTCCTATATGCATTTTTACGGGGTGATATAAAGGCTGGCTTCTAACTGATGTGTGCGTCTATGGATATGCATACACACGCGCGCACACACACACACACACACACACACACACACACACACACATCATTGTTCAGTTGCTTCAGTCATGTCCAATTCTTCATGACCCCATGTGGGGTTTTCTTGGCAAAGATACTGGAGTGGTTTGACATTTCCTTCTCCAGCTCATTTTATAGATGAGGAAACTGAGACAAACAGGGTTAAGTGACTTGCCCAGGGCCACACAGTTAGTAAGTTTCTGAGGCCAGATTTGAACTCGGGAAGATGAGTCTTCCTGACTGCCAGCCAGGTGCTCTATCCAGTCCACCCCCAGCTGCCCTTCACACTTATGTATATACATATACCTAAGTGCACACACATATACACAAATATGTGTGTGTATGTATATTGTGTATGGATACATGTATATGTGTGTATATAGGTATACATATATGTATAGGTATATGTATACAAAACATTTAGTGCCTGTAAAGGAGCCATGACCTTGTTACCCACAGTTGTGGAAACCTAGACATAAGCATATTTGGAGGTTTCCCAGAGAAAACTTATAGCAAAGTCAAGTGGTGAGGAGGAGAGAGACAATGAACCAAAAAGAAACTTCCTCTTTCAGATCAGGTCCTAAGGTCAAACCCAGTTAGTGTGATGTGAACACAGAACTTAGAGGATCTGGGCCATGGGTTCCACCTTTATAATGCTCTTAACTTTTCATAGCTCTTTCACACTACTATTGAATTTAATTATCAGAACTATTCTCTGAGGTATGAAGGTCAGTCATTATTCTCATTTCACAATTGAGAAAAGCAAGGTGCCCAGAAGACAAGTGGCAGACTTAAAGGATTAATTAGTTGATGGCAGAGACAGGTGTCCTAACTTGCATCCAGACCCAGGTCCTTCCTATTAGACTATATCAGCTCTCATTCTGTTGTGAGAATCCTAAGTCTTAGATCCTAGACCAAGGGTGGGGAACCTGTGGCCTTGAGGATACATGTGACCCTCTAGGTACTCGAGTATGGTCCTTTGACCAAATCCAAACTTGTTCAGTCAAAAGGCCACACTTGAGGACCTAAAGGGCCACACATGGCCTTGACAAAAGAATTCCTCTCTAAGATCAAAGGAAAGAGCATGTCATAGTCAAGGTATACAGAGTGTTCCTAAAGTCTGGACATATAGGCAAAACTGCATATTTTCAAGAAATGAAATGAATGAAATTTTCAACATTTTATTTAATTGGAATATTAACAAATAACATCTTCAATATGATTCCATCATTTGTGATGCAAAGGTTGATGCGCTTTGCAAGATTCACGTGAACTTGATGCAATAACTCCACATGGCCGTCAATTTTAGCACATTCACTCTTTATGTGTTCAATCAAGTGCGTTGCATCTGTGATTTTCATTGAGTACAGCTTCTCCTTTAGCATACCCCAGAAAAAGAAGTCAAGGGGGCTAAGGTCTGTTAATATTCCAAATATTTCAAGTTACGCATTTTTGCCTATGTGTCCAGACTTTACGGACACCCTGTAGATTCTACAATGGCTAAGTAAAGATGGCTGATATACAGCTGAGAAGGCAACATGGTGTGTATGTTTGTGTATATGTATATATGTATATGTGTAGATATACACATATGTGTCTATATATGTGGCTATATATACACGCAGCGAGAGAATTTTGAACTTGGAGTCAAGAAGATCTAGGTCTTCTGACATTCAACTAGCCATATGACCATGCGTAAATCACTTTAACTCACTGATCCTTAGTTTCCTTATCTATAAAATGGGCATAATGATACTTACAATGCCTACCTCATAGGGCTCAAATGAGATTTTATATATGTGTGTGTATATGTATATACACACATATCCATATATACATATATGTATGTGCATGTATGATATATGTATATTTTATATAGTATGTACATCTACATATGTGTGTTTTATATGTGTGTATATATACATATATGTGTTTATGTACATATATGTGTATATATGTGTATATTTTATTTATATGTGTGTATATGTGTATATATACATATATATGTATGTACAGTGCTTTGCCAACTATCAATGGAATCAGCTTGAACAGACGCACGAAAGCCAATTGTTAAATTTTTCAATGTGAGTGCTTGTGCCTCGGAAACCGGCGAATGCCACAAATCAGAGCTTAATTTATTGTTTTGTTCATTGTCTGGACTTGGGAAAGCGATGGAGAAAATGTTCATAATTCAGATTAGTCTTAAAAGGGAATCATGCATACATGGAGCGGGGTGGAGAACCAGTTGTTAAACACTTACTAGCATACTAGCATTCCTCTGAATATAAATGTTAGTTGTTGGTTTTTGAGGCATGTTTGGATTGGGAAATGTACGTAACAATGACAACAATTGTTCACATGTATATTGTGCTTTAAGGTTAACAAACCATGTCGCATACAATATCTTATTTGATCCTCATAACAATCCTCTGAAGCAAGTCTATTTTCATTCCCATTTTGCAGACTAAGAAACTAAGATCAGGGACAGATGGCATAGTGGATAGAGCACTGAGCCTGCCATCGGGAAGAACTGATTTCAAATACGGCCTTGGACACTAATTAGCTGTGTGCCTTGGGGAAAGTCTAATTAACCTCTATTTGCCTCAGTTTCCTCATCTATGAAATGGGAACAATGACAGTACTTACCTCCCAGGGTTGTTGTGAGGATCAAATGAGGCAATCATAAAAATGCTTAGCACAGTGCCTGGCACATAGTAAATCTCGTCTATCACTATCGTCATCATTTTTATTATTATTATCATAGTAAATGTCTCAGAATTTGAACCCAGGCCTTCCTCACTCTCATCTGCCATGCCATGTTGCCTCTACGTTGCTCCTCCCGCACACTTCCAGCCCCCTAAAAAGCCCTAGATTTTCTCGCGGTCAGTGACCTGCCCAAAGTAATTCAGAAGTTTCTTCCGGGAGAGTTCTCTGAGTCTCACTTCTCACTGTCGCTGCCGTTCAAACTAGAGGCAGAGTCCTCGTTTACACCAAAATGGGACAAGCTTTCAGATTTTCAACACACATGTCTCTCCATTCCCCAACACTTAACTGTTCTTAAACAGTGTATTCTTCTCGAGCCAACAGCCAGAACAAAAAGGCATTGAGTTTAAAGAGGCTGTCTGAAGCGTCAGAATGTCAGGGACTCGGTGACCCAGCAGGCTCTGCTGACATGTCAGCGGAGGTGCCCTGACCCCACGTCAGCGCTCACCTCTTGGATATTCTCTTTTACCCGGCTGTCAGACGGATGCATGACTGTTCCCATCACTTTCATATTGCCACAGACAACCAGGGCTTCATCAGGAGCATCTGTATTAATTCCTATTCGCCCGTGATAGACAACAGATTCTGGGACGTGTCCTCGCTGCCATAACACGTCACTGTCATTCTCAAATTGCCCGGGGTTAGATGCCTGGAAAAAAGATTACAGTCTGAGATAAAGCAGCAGATGATGCAAGCATTTAATTCCTTGGATCAAAGGAAGAGAAAATATCTCCTTTTGTTTCTACAAATAAATAGCCTGCCTTGGTGCTCCTAACCTGTCCAAATGGTGCTGAGACCCTGGGGTCAGCAGGGGAATGGTTTCTGATGGCTTCCTTTATCTCCTTCTCTACTCTCTAAGTTTTCTATGCTTTGAACATATCTGAGGGATCTAGGTCTATTAAAATGGTAGGTGGGAAGGAAGAACAGAAAAAAAGAGAAAGAAAAAGCAATTTTCTGAAGAAAAGCAAGAATAATGATTTCAACTTAAAGAAAATGGCAGAATTTGGGAAATGTAAATATAATAGATAGCAATAAAATTTTATTTGAGAAAAATAAAGGGGTAAAGTTGGAGATGAAATAAAAGCAACTTTTATGCAAATAGAACCTTATCCCTTTTATATGCATTGCCTCATTTGTAAATGATATACAAATATTTGATACTGAAATACTTAATGCCTCTCAAAATTTTTTCTTTATATGTTATTCATGCAGGGAATGGAAGAGTATTAAAACTTCAAGACAATTTTACCTCCTTCCCAATTTTACCAAGGGCTGGGCAAGTCAGGGTATCCCTCAAGAATGTTTCAGGTTAATCACCATTTATTGAGTGCCTACTATGTTCTAGATACTAAAGCAGCTGCTGATAATATAAGACAAAAATAGAACAATCCCTGATCTCAAGGAGATATTATTCTATTGGGGGAAAGCCATACATATCCAGATAAATATATATAAAATATACAGAATAAATACAAAAATAATTTGGAGGGGTACAGAAAACACTAATAGTTGGAGAGATAAATAAAGATCTCATCTAAAAGGTGTGATCTGAAGGAAGCCAGAGATTCTAAGAGGCAGAAATGAGGAGGAATAGTAAGCCAGGTATAGGAGACAGCCTATACAAAAACATAAAAGCAGGAATGAGTGAATGAATGGATGGAGAGTTGGATGAGAAGATGAAATATTATATGCAGGACTAGGAAATATGCCGGTTTAACTGGACCACAAAATGTGTGAGGCGGATATAAAGATCAGTCTAGAAAAAAAGGTTGGAGTCAGATTTCAAAGAGTTTTAAAAGCCAAAGGAATGTCCATTTTATTTTAAAAGCAATAGAAAGTCACTCAAGTTTCTTTAGGAAGATTAGATCTACACTTTAGGAATATTAAATT
This sequence comes from Phalanger gymnotis, assembly GCA_028646595.1. Classification (NCBI taxonomy): domain Eukaryota; kingdom Metazoa; phylum Chordata; class Mammalia; order Diprotodontia; family Phalangeridae; genus Phalanger; species Phalanger gymnotis. Next base: position 203,043,473 of record CM053623.1, read on the forward strand.
TTTGGCTGTATGGAGGATGAATTATAGAGCAGAGAAACTGGAGAAGGAGAAGCCAATTAGGAGAAAATGGTAACATTCTCTGCAAGAGCTAATGAGAGCAAAAAAGCAGGATGGTAGCCAAGCAGGTAGCAAGAAGGAACCAGATAGAAGTTCCAGGGTAAGTAGGGTGCAAGACTTCTCTGAGCCTCAGTTTCCCCATCTGTAAAGTGAAGAGGTTGAACTAGGTCATCCCTAAGGTCCCTTTCTAGCTCCAGAACTATGATCTGAGGTAGAATTGATAGGATCATAAATTTGTTGTTCATCCTTCATTTTAGAGGAGAAGCAATGATATCACAAAGGTCATGTCTTGACTTGCAAGTGAATTGGATTTAAGAGAGGCAGACCTGTGTCACCAGCCCCACTCTCTCCTCCAGAGTGATCAGATTCCAATGGCAAGACATAAGTCAAGACAACTGGCGATGGCCAAGGATGCAGTGGCTTTTCTAAATTAAGGTCTTTTCCCATGTCTCAGAGGCAACACCCATTCAGTGACTAAGAGCTAGGTAAGAATTAAATTTAAAGCTGGAAGAGAACTTACAGGCCATCAAGTCCAGCCCTGAATTTTACAAGTGAAGAAACTGAGTCTTAGACAAGTCAAGTGACTTGTTCCTGGTTACACAACTAGGAAATGTCAGAGGCTGGCTCTGAACCCAGGTAAGTCCTGCACTCTCTTTACGACTCAAAATTCTTCTCAGCTTGGTAACTGATTGAAAATGAAGATAATCAAAAGTGACAAATTTAAGATGACTCTCAGGTGGTGAACCTGAGTAACTCATGTTGACCAATGATGAATAATGCTACCCACCTCCAGACAGATGGGATTGAATAATGTGAAGAATGAGACATAATATTTTTGGACATTTCCAATATGGGAATTTAGTTTGCTTTCCCATGCTTATTTGTTACAAGAGTTTTGCTTTTCTTTTTGAGAGGGTGAGGTTGGAAGGAGGACAAAATTAATATCTGATAACAGAAAAATATTTTAAAGAATAAAAGGGAAAAAAATATAAGGTTAATTTTTTTTCTTCTTAAGTAAAATTATATGCGCTCTATAAAGCAGCAATTTCCACTTGATCTCACTCTCTTGGTTTTTCTACATATTTTAAGAGATGTCATAAAATTCAACTCGACAAACATTTATAAAGCCTCTATTCTGTGTAAGGCATTATGCTAGCTACATTGTGGGAATTAAAACAAAAACAAAACTGTCCCTATTCTTAAGGAGCCTACCTTCTAAATTTTCTCCAAATTCTCAGACAGGCATTCATTTCGTGACCATCAATAATTATAATATCTGCCCCGTAGCATTTCTAGGTGTGTGTTGTAGGGACTCAAATCTAAAAAGTCCCCCAAAGCTTGAGACTTCCTCAGCTGCTTTCTGTTCTCACATATTAAATGGGACAGTGGAATTTCAGAAGTTCAATGCTGTTAAGGTTTGTGTAAAGAGCCAAACATCTTCGGTTTCCTCTAATCCTCCCACCGATTCTCATCTTGATTTTCCAGAAAGGCTGGGCTTTGAAAGGCAAAGACAGCCAGGGTGAAAAGTAGCCACTTTGTGAAGGCTTCTTTGTGTAAGCCCACTTGAACATAGAGCTTTTTTTGCTGATGTCTTCAGGGTCCAGGTAGGACAGATGAATGACAAATGGGATTTAATGCAAAGTCTAAGGTACCTTCCCACTCCTACAAACACTCAAGTCATATCCAAAGGTATGTGACACAAACTAGGCCTGTATATTTGCTATATCCTGAGCGTAATGTGATATCTCAGGAAAACACAACAAAACAATGATTTTTGTTTTTCTTTTGTTTTTCAAATGAGATTGGGGTAATTATCAAGTTGGTAACTTGCAACTGTTGCTGTCTAGGGGTGCTGCGAACTCTGAAACTCAAGGGCAAAAGAAATGGGTCCTGCCTTGAAAGAATTTGACTCAAGCCTTCTTTTAGTCAGAAATAGGGTTTATTAAATACCAGTTGAGGTGGGTAAGATTTTAAGAATAGGTGCTATTGTGACACTTGTATTAGCAAGCCGCCAGACTCTTAAGGAATCTGAGCACTTTAATGGAGGCAAGATGGATCTTTTATACAGAAAGACTGTGGGAAGATCTGGATGTGATCTAAGAGTGGCCAAGTAGTCTGGGGTTACTGGGAGGTAACAGAAGTGGTCTAGATGGAATTAAGGAGTGGCCGTCTAGGATGAGGCCACAATGAAAGAGCTGTTGAAAGGATTATTAACTGGGAAGGGCCTGATGCCCCAGGCAAATACCAGGGACCTGGGCCACATAGGAAAGTCCAAAGGCTTTTCTTTTTTGGGGTCCAGATCCTAAAGATATGATCTTTTTCTTTTAGGACTTCAGATTTCAACCCCATCCATTTTTACCAGTATAATATGTGTCTATAAAAAATATATATATTATATATATACATATATATTATATATATAATAATATATATTTTCATATATATACATATATATATGAAAATAAATCTGGTTCATAGGAAACATTCCAATAAACCTACATTGTCACATCAGATGCATCTAAAAAGCTTATTTCTATTCAAATTACATTTACAAAAGGCCATAGATATCTTTGGGATTCCAAACTCGAGTTTCCAAAGGAGATAGCCTCATCTATAATAGAAAATAATATTCTTGCCAAGATATATAAACTACATTTTCCTCTGTGGGATCATTAATGAAATATTCAAAAGCAGTTTTTAAAGTACTACCACTGTTTGGAATTAAGATAAAGAATTCATATGCAACACAATTAATGTTGCTTACTGTATAGAACTTCAAAATAAATGATTGAAAGTCCTTATCTATAGTTCAAGAAATTGAATAAACATTTATTAAATGCCTACTATGAGCCAGACACTGTGCTAAGCCCTGGAGAAACAAAAAGAGACCAAAGACAGTCCCTGCCCTCCAGTAGAGGTGGTACTAGATGACCTCTGAAACCCTTTCAGCTCTAAACCTAAGATCTTATGATCCCAGAAAATTCATTTTTCCTTATATACCCTTAGGAAAGTCACTTCATGAGGCAGAACCAGATGAACATTGTACACGGTAACTAAGTCAGCTATAACTTAGCAACTAGGATCAACTCAATGAACCACGACAATTCTGAAGGATTCGTGATGAAAAATGCTACCCTCCTGCAGAGACAGAACTAATGAACTCTGAATACAGATTGAAGCATGTTATTTTTTATTATTTTTTATTTTCGTTATTTATAAATATTTATTATTTTAAAATATTTTTTATTATTTATATTTTTATTACTTTTCTTGCTTTTTTGCAACATGGCTAGTATAGAAATATGTTTTACATGATTTCATCTGTATAATGGGTATCATATTGCTTGCCTTCTCAATGGGTGGAGGAGAAACCTCTGGGAGAGAGAGAGAATTTGAAACTCAAAATTTTTAAAAATGAATGTTAAAAAGTAAATAGATAAATAAAATAAAGGGCTCAGGGCACACACAAACAAAAAAGGAAAGTCACCACTTCTCTAAGATGGTGACCTTCTCTAAGATCACCTTTTCTTTTTTTCTCTCTCTTAATTATTTTATTATGTAATATTTTAGTTTTCAACATTGATTTCCACAAGATTGTGAGTTACAAATTTTCTCCACATTCCTACCCTCCCCCCAACTCCAAGATGGCATATATTCTGATTGCCCCGTTCCCCAGTCAGGCCTCCCTTCTGTCACCCCACTCCCCACCCCCCACCATCCCCTGTCCCCTTACTTTCTTGTAAGGCAAGATAGATTTCTATGCACCATTGCCTGTATATCTTATTTCTCAGTTGCATGCAAAAACAACTTTTTCTTTTTCAAGCACCTGCTTTTAAAACTTGAGTTCCAAATTCTCTCCCCTCTTCCCTTCTGAGTGAGATAGTAAACCTCTCATGGAATCTGGTTCTCAGCCATTCTGTGAATTGAGTGGGATAAATGGAGTTGAGGACTTTTCAGCATGGCTCAGGGCTTCTGATTGCCAGCTAGGCCTAAGTTTCCAATCACCTGACCCATAGGAATCCAAAACTTAGAGCAGCCTGACTCCCCCTCAGCACAAGCCTCACCAAATAAGGATAAAAGTGTTTCTAAGAGTCCCCATTGGCTAAATTAATCTTTCCTTGTTCCATGTATCTGGGTTAGATTTCCGCACTTAGACTGTGAGCCTGAACTCCACTAGTGACAGTAAAGGTCAGTGGTGGGTGAGGGTTGTTTGCCCTAGGGTATTTAACTAAGTTCTGCTTTCTAGGCTTGCCTCTCCCTACCTATTGTCTATCAGTTGAGAGACTGCCCTTTCTCTGCAGATCGCAAATAAGGACTCTTTTTTTTCCTTTTTGCTTCTGTGAGAAGTCCCTGAGTATTATTTGAGTTGTCTCACACACTTCCCACCCACCTTCCCTAAGAAGGCAAGCAATTCGAGTATCATCATGTAAAACACTTTCACAATACTCATTTTGTGAAAGACTAACTATATTTCCCTCTATAACTATATAACATTTCCCTCTATAAGACTAACTATATTTTCCCTATTCTCTCTCTTTTTATTCAGTTTTCTCCCTTGACCCTGTCCCTTTTCGAAAGTGTTTGGTTCTGATTACCTCCTCACCTGTCTGTCCTCCCTTCTATCATCTCCCCTTTTTATCCCCTTCCCCTTACTTTCCTGTGGGCTAAGATACCCAATTGAGTGTGTATGTTATTCCCTCATCAGGTCAAATCCAATGAGAGCAAGATTCACTCATTCTCCCTCACCTGCCCCCTCCTCCCTTCCAACAAAAATGCTTTTTCTTGCCATGAGATAATTTACCCCATTCTATCTCTCCCTTTCTCCCTCTCTCAATATATTCCCCTCTCATCCCTTAATTTGATTTTATTTTTTTAGATATCATCCCTTCATATTCAACTCATCCTGTGCCCCCTGTCTATATATATATATATATGTATGTATGTATGTATGTATGTATGTATATGTATATATTTCCTTCAACTACCCTAATACTGAGAAAGGTCTCATGAATTACACATATCATCTTTTCATATAGGAATGTAACTAAACAGTTCAACTTTAGTAAATCCTTTATGAATTCTCTTTCTTGTTTACCTTTTCATGCTTCTCTTGATTCTTGCATTTGAAAGTCAGATTTTCTATTCAGCTCTGGTCTTTTCAATGAGAAAGCTTGAAAGTCCTCTACTTTATTGAAAGTCCAGGGGGTGGAGCCAAGATGGCAGCTGGAAAGCAGGGATTAGCATGGGCTCCCCGCCAAGTCTCCCCAAAACCCTATAAAAATGACTCTGAACCAATTCTAGAACTGCAGAAACCACAAAATAGCAGAAGGAAGCAGGGCTCCAGCCCAGGACAGCCTGGATGGTTGCTGGGTGAGGTGTATCATGCACGGGGCTGGGAGAAGAGCGGAGCAGAGCCCAGCATGGGCCACATGGACCAACCAGACCAAGAGCTGAGCAGAACAGGCCCTAGCACCCTGAATCAGTGAGCTGTGGTGGTTACCAGACTTCTCAATCCACAAACACCAAAGACAACAGAGAAGGTTAGGGGGAAAAGCTGCTGGGGACAGGGTGATAGAGTTTGTGGTTCAGCCACCCCCCCCCAGGGGGGGCTGCAGAAGTGGGGCAGCTACAGAACTACAGCTACAGTTCTTTCAGTCCCCAGGCCCGCCAAGTGAGAGGAATTAAGTGGAGGATCAGAGCAGGAGTGTAGAGCCTGCTGAAGATCTAAGTCCAGTCCATGTTGGCAGTTCTTGAGGGAGGAGGAGTGCTAGTGTGGCAGAGCTGGCTGTAATAGCTCTGGAAACAACAGGGCATCCCCTCAAGCTTGGAACAAAGGACTTTTTACTCTACAAGCAGTCATACTCTGCTGAAAAACTCAAGGGTCAAGTAAGTTGTCTGGGAACATGGCCAGGCAGCGAAAATGCACCCAGATTCAGTCTCAGACTTTGGAATCTTTCTTTGGTGACAAAGAAGACCAAAATATACAGCCAGAAGAGATCAACAAAGACAAAGAGCCTACAACAAAAGCCTCCAAGAAAAACATCAACTGGTCTCTGACCATGGAAGAGCTTGAAAAGGAGTTGGAAAAGCAAGTTAGAGAAGTAGAGGAAAAATTGGGAAGAGAAATGAGAAGGATGCAAGAAAACCATGAAAAACAAGTCAATGACTTGCTAAAGGAGATCTAAAAAATACTGAAAAATATTCTGAAGAAAACAACACCTTAAAAAATAGAATAACTCAAATGGCAAAAGAGCTCCAAAAAGCCAATGAGGAGAAGAATGCCT
>CM053623.1:203050313-203075432 GCA_028646595.1 Phalanger gymnotis
TCTTAGGGAGGGTGGGTAAGAAGGGAAGAGGGGAGAGAATTTAGAACTCAAAGTTTTAAAAAATAGACGTTCAAAAACAAAAACAAAAAAGTTTTTGCATGCAACTAGAGAATAAGATACACAGGCAATGGGGAGTAGAAATTTATCTTACCCTACAAGAAAGGAAGGGAAAAGGGGGTGGGAGAGGAGTGGGGTGACAGAAGGGAGGGCTGACTGGGGAACAGGACAACCAGAATATATGCCATCTTGGAGTGGGGGGGGAGTAGAAATGGGGAGAAAATCTGTAATTCAAACTCCTATGAAAATCAATGCTGAAAACTTAATATATTAAATAAAATAAAATAAAAAAAAATTAAAAAAAAAAGAAATGACAAGCAGGAGGATTTCAGAAAAACCTGGACTTACATGAACTGATGCAAAGTGAAGTAAGCAGAATCAAGAGAACATTGTACACAGTATCTGCAACATTGTGAGACAGTCAACTATGAATGATTTAGCTCTTCTTCACAACACAGTGATCCAAGACAATTCCAAAGCACTCATGATTGAAAATGCTATCCACATCCAGAGAAAGAACTGATGGAGTCTGAATGCAGATTGTAGCATGCTATTTTCACTTTATTTTTTTCATCATTTTTTGGCCTGCTTCTTCTTTTACAATATGACTAATATGGAAATAGGTTTTACATGATTATATATATATATATATTTAACCCACATCAAATTATATATATATATATGTATATATATATCCCACATCAAATTGCTTATCCTCTTATAGAGAGAAGAGGTGAGGTAAGAAGGGAGAAAAATTGGAACTCAAAATTTTTTTAAATGAACATTAAAAATTGTCTTTGCAAGTAATTGGAAAAAATAAAATACTACTTAAAAAGAAAAACAATTGTCATCTTTGCAAATCTGATGAGTATGAAGTAGAAACTTTAGAATTCCTTTAATTTGTATTTTTCTAATTATTAGTGACTTGGGACATTTTTCGTATGGTTGTTATAATTTGGAATTTTTCCTTGAGAACTGCCTGTTCATATCCTTTGACCATTTGTCTATTGGGAAATAGTTCTTGTTCTTATCCATTTAAAACAATTCCTGCTGTAGTTTAGATACGAGAACAGTATGAGAAGTACTTGTTGCAAAGATTGTTTTTTTCACTTAATTTTTACTTCTAATTTTAACTGCATTAATTTTGATACTACAAAAACATCTTATGTAATCAAAATTGTCCATTATATATTGTATGATCTTCTCTGTCCCTTGTTTGGTCATGAACTCTTCCCTCATCCATACTTGCAAAAGGCATTTCGTTGCTTGCTCTTCCAATTTGTTTATAATATGATCTTTTATATCCAAATCAAGCATCCATTTGAAGTTTATCTTGGCATTCAGTCTGAGATGTTGATCAAAAGCAAATTTCTACCAAACTACTTTCCAATTTTCCCAGAAGTTTTTTGTTTTTTTTTTGTTTATTTTTTGTTTGTTTGTTTTTGGTTTTGTTTTTTTTTTATCAAATAGTGAGTCCTTTCTTCAATAGCTTGGGTATTTGGGTTTAATTGGTTCTATTCTACCGAGTTTATTTACTTCTCTCTTCCACTAACCCCTCTATTTTTTAACCAGTACCAAATAGTTTTGATTATTGCTGCATTTTAGCATGAGAACTGATGTTACCAAGCCCCCTTCTTTCTCACTTTTTTTCAGTATTTCTCTTGGGATTATTAACTCTTTCTTCCTTCAAATGAATTTTGTTATTTTTTTTCTATTTTTATAAAATAATTCTTTGGAAGTTTGATTGGTATGACAATAAATAAATTAATTTGGGTATTAATCTCATTTTTATTACATTAGCATGATCCAAGCATGAATAGTTAATATTTCTCCAACTATTTAGATCTCTCTTTATTTCTGTAACGAAGGCTTGTAGTTATATTCATATAATTCCTGTGTGTATTTTGGTTGGTAGACTCTCAAATATTGTATAAATTAGCAACATTGATTGTAATTTCTCTATCTCTTCCTGCTGCATTTTGTTGGTAATACTCAGAAATGCTGCTGATATGTGTGGGTTTCTTTTGTATCCTGAAACTTTGGTTGTTGTTAATTATTTTAATTATTTTTATTTTATTCTGTAGGGTTCTCTATATAGACCATCATATCATCTGTGAAAAGTGATAATTTTATTTTTGCCTGTGCTTATTCCCTCACTTTATTATTGCTATAGCTAGTATTTATAGCACTGTATCAAGTAATTGTGATGATAATAGCCATTACATATAACGTTAGCTCTTGATTTTAGATAGATACTATTTACCAAATTAAGGAGAAATCTATTTATTCCTATGCTTTTTAGAATTTTTTTTTAAAGAAAGGGGCATTGAATTTTATCAAAAAGCTTTTTCAACATCATATGGTTTTTTATTATTTTTGTTATTAATATGTTCTAATAACACTAATTGTTAGGAAGTTGTTCTTTACATTAAATTTAAATTTGCCCTTTACAACTTTCACCAGATATTCCTAGTTCTTCCCTCTAGAGTCAAGCAGATCAATCTTAACTCTTTTTTTTTTCTACTTGACAACCCTTTAAATACTTTAAGCCAGCTACCAGTTCCTCTCTAGGTCTTTTCTTCTCCAAACCCAATTCTTTCTATCAGTCCTCATATGCCATGATCTCAAGTGTCTTCACCATACAAGGCTCCCTACTCTGGACACTCTCCAATTTAGCAATGTTCTTCCTAAAATGTGGTATCCAGAAATGAACACAATACTCTTGTTGCCATCTGACCAAAACAGAGAACAGTGGATTATCACCTCCCTAGTCCCATATTCAGCGTCTCTCTAAATGCCATCTGAGTTGTTTATGGCACATGAATGTGATGTAATGCTAATTGTACTATAAGAAATGGAGAAATGGATGGTTTCAGAGAAACCTGAGAAGACTTGTATGAACTGATGCAAAATGAAGTGAGCAGAACCAGGAGAACAATTTATGTGATAACAACAATATTGTAAAGATAATCAACTTTGAAAGACTTGGGAATTCTGATCAATACAGGGATCACAATTTCCAAGAACTCAGGATCAAACGTGTTATCCACATCCAGATAGAGAACTGGTGGGCTTAGAGTTCATATTAAGCATATTTTCTTTTCTTTCTTCCTTTTCTTTTTTCTAGGACATGGTTAATGCCAGAATTTCTTTTGCCTGACTGTACATATTTGTAATGTTTTGTTTTTCTTGCCTTCTCAATGGGTGAGGGAGAGGGAGGAAGGAGGGAAAGAACTCAGAACTTAAAATAAAATAATAAATAAATAAACGCATCCTAAGCCCCAAGGGAATGTGAGGGCTTAGCAAAATAAAAATAAAAACCTGACTTTGTTATGTTAAAATATCCTTGGTTCTATGTATTTTTTTTTCACCAGAAACAGATTGAAATCCCTCCAGTGTCTTAGTAGATGGCTTCCTGAGCTGCTGTGGACAAAAACATTCATCACCCAGTGCCCAGCTCTCTACTCTGGGAATGCAAGTCTCCAAACTTAACTAGACAAGACTTCAGACTACAGACACAGTTTTGGTGCCAGGCCTATATCCAAAGCCTCTCTTAACAAAATTTATCATTTCTTCCCAAATTATTTCATACCAAAAAATATGCCTACAAAAGAGGTACAGGACTGAGAACATTTTGCTAGTGGGCAACATGTTGCTTACAAAGCAGCCCCATGTGATGCAATTCCAGCTTAGCCACATGTGCCTTCTCTCTCTTCTCTGAAAACAAGACCCAGTACTATCATAAAATAAGAGCTGAATATACAGAAGGGGACATACCTTTTTGGATATTGTCAAAGTGAGTGTTTGTTTTACTTGACTATGCACATTTATTAAAAGGGTTTTGTTTTTTTTTGCTTTTCCAGTGTAGGGAGGGAAAGAAAATGAATGCTTTGTTAATTGAAAAAAAATTAATTTTTTAAAAAAAGTAACCCTCAGATACTAACTTAAAAGACTCATAACCCTGTCTCCAAACCTATAAGTCTGAGCTACAAAGAAGCAGGCCAAGTTTGATGTCATGGATTCTTGGCAAGGCTCTTGCTAAATGCTCAGCTATTTCAACAGTAGCCCCATGGATAGTCAATGATTCCCATATGCTGACACTCAGTACCTCTGGTCAGGGTTGGGCTTTCCCTTCTTTCTCATATTATTGGCTGTCGTCTCACTGAAGTGTAATCTTCCCAGAGTTACTTTGGTCACTTGGTCTCCTGGTAGATCAATTCTAAAGCAAAAAGGAGAGATAAAAAGATTATGTATGTGCATGTGTATACAAATATTATGTAGATATGTATATATACATATATGTGATCATCAATTTAGAGCTAAAAGAGACAATCTTGTCCAACTCCTTTATTTTACAGAAAGAAAAAAAAAACAGAGGCAAACAGGCTGTTCAAGGATTTGCCCATTCTACACCAGATTGTTTTTCTACAAACATGAGGAACCAGGTGTACCCAAGTACCAGTAGAATTGGCCTAATCCCGCTTGTATATCAGATGAGGTGCTATCAGATTCAGACATAGACTGACTTTGCCGTCTTTCTGGTGGAAGAGTATATGGATCTCATCTCAATGCTGGGGACAGTTCACTATCCAAAGGATAACACAGCCCAACTCCACTTATATCAAACCAGTCAAAAAGTAAAACCCAGATAGCAGATGATGGAGCTAGAAGGACCTGAGTTCAAATCTGGCCTTGGACACTTACTAGCTGTGCGACCCTGGATTTTAACCTAAGGTCAGGTCCTCAGACTCCAAAATCCAGCACCCTTTCTACCCTACCACCTTACTATCTTTGGTCCCATCTTATTAAGATTCTCTGGTTCTCATTAGGCTCTCCCATCACTGATTCAGATTACATCAGCAATTCACTGGTGAGGAAGAGAGGGGACTGACTCACTCTTCAATAACCAAGTAATGGCCATCTGAAGAAGAGTTGGCTCTTAAAATATTTCTTGCTCATGCAGCCATAAGATTTTCCTTAATTCATTTTTCCTTAAGACTCTGAGGGAGACAGATATCCCCTTTATTCTACCCTGGCTTAGTTTGCTGTGGCACTCTTCTCCAGAGTAAAGGGTTTTCTTGATATAAATGTGAGCTCAGTGACTGGAAGAATTTGCATTTGAAAGGCCAGGAATGTGGCCAGGCAGGCAGAAGAGACAAAGACCTGGCCTTTTGGGTTTTGCTACATCGAGGTGCTTTTTTTCCTCTACCCACTTGTCTCCCTGAGATAACAGAAGAGATTCCAGGTCAAATAACCCTTACATGGCTTCTATTATAGACTCACCTCCAGAGAGTAAAATCAAGAGGCATAGAGAATGATCACCCTGAACCAGAGCAAAGCTTCTTAACCTGAAGTATGAAAACTTACTTTTTGAATAGTTGGATAACTGGATTTTCAATATAATTAATTTCCTTCGTAGTCCAATGGATTTTATTTTATGCATTTAAAAATGGTATTCTGTGAAAGGGTCCAGAGGTTCATTATGCTGCCAAAAGAGTCTATGTAAGAAAAAAAAAAGACTAAGAACCCCTGAACCAGACTGAGATAGATCATCTTTGGACATGCCAAGCCCAGCCACTAAGAAGTTCAGTTGAAAAAAAAAAAGATTGAACAAATTCCAGAGCATTAACTAACTGGGAGAGTCAAGTTCTTTGTACTGAAGAAGCTGGCCTAGGGTTGAGAATCTCCTATTGGAGATTAGTGACTTGGTCAACATTCTGAAGGAACTAGACAAGTTATGGCACAAAGAGGGGGGAAAATAAAACTAAGACTAAAAATCCCTCCCCTGCCCCCACAAGGAAAGTCTTGTTTTGTTTTGTTTTTACTAGTCTAAGGCAAATTTGGCTGCTTTTTCTAAAAGATAAATTTTTTAAGTCTCTGGCTTTAAATGAAAAAGCCCACTCTTCTTATAGATACGCCAAACTTTCAGCTAAAATCCTCTGCGTGTGATTCCTGGCCACACACGTTCTTAACATATTTCCTAACCAAACATGTTCCTAATATGTGTGTCTATCCACGCATGCCCACTCTTTTCTCTGATGGTGTGTGTATTTGTTGGGAGAGGATACCCCAGGTTCATATGCGGGAATGTTTGATTACAACTTTCCTTAATATGTTATTTCATTTGACTCCTTTGCTTCAAACTAATAGTGTTATCTTTGCTCTCTGTGAAAGGTAAACATATCTCATGAGTATGTTGTTGTTGCTTAATCATTTTCAGTTGTGTCCAACTCTTCATGACCCCATTTGGAGTTTTCTTGGCAAAGATACTGGAGTGGTTTGCCATTTCTTCCTCCATCTCATTTTACAGATGAGGAAAGTAAGGTAAACAGGGGTAAGAGATTTGTCTGGTGACATCACACAGCTAGTCTGAGGCCGGATTTGAACTCTGGTCTTCCTAACTCCAGTCCCAGTGCTCTATCCACTAAGTCATCTACCTGCCCTCAAACATATATCAGGAGTATAGTCTTAGTGTATATATCTCTTCAAAATACCTTAAATGTAGGGGGGTCATCCTCTGGTGGACCTGTCCTGTGAGTAGGCCATGGGGAAAGAAGGGAAAGTATCCTGAGGTGCTACATTTAGACTTCTCTTAGGGGTCTTCACAGCTTCATCTCACATTTAGTTTGTCCTAACCAAACATTATATGAGATCTTGCCCCAAGGTGGCAGCAAGAAGAGATCAAATTCTATATCAGATTTCTATTAATTTGAGAAACCAGGTGTATCCAAGTACCAGCTAGCCTGGCATGCTGTGGCATAATCCTACTTGTACATCAGGGTAAGATGCTTTCAAATTCAGGCATAGGCTGACTTGGCCATCTTAGCCCTGGGAACAGCTTATTATCAATAAATAAAATAGCCCAACTCTCCTCACATCAAATCGGTCAAAAAGTCAAACCCAAACCTAAGTAATTCCTCCTTCAGATGGAGTCTGTGGTCTGCCTAGCTTGCTACCAGTTCTATATGTTTTTGAAGTGGGAGCCCTTCCAATGCCCTCTCAACAATAGCATTTACAAAAAAAAAAGTAATAAGCCTGAATCATAAGCACAGCAGGCATTCCAAATTCTGAAATTAACTCTGTCAGCATGTTAATGATGAAAATGAAAATGAAAAATCTGACTGCCATCTATCTTAAGGAGCCAAAGCCCACAGCAAAATGAGTATAAAAATAACAGTAATACAGAACGGCTTTTTATAATGCTTCCCCTCCAGAATTTCAATGCATTTTTATGAACATTGTTTTGTTGACAAACACGTATTTGCAGCATTTACATTTTCCATCACTTCAGATCAGACCTCCTAGTGGATTTCTCTTTGAATTGCCAATGAAAGACTGACAGACACGCTTTATTCTTGAAATGCTCATAGAAAACATTGGGGGGAAGGCAGAAGGGACCTCTTACTTGTAAGGATTGAAAATCCTTTTGCTCCGATCTGATTGGGACTGTTCAATGGCAACTATCTGATTGGTGGCCTCTACCTGTATGGAAGACCCAAAAGTTAATGCTATAGAACATATTAATACCTAGAAAATTTTCAAATAAGTTTTCAAATCCAATCAACAAATAATTATTCAGTACTTACTACATGCTAGACACTATGGGAAAAATACACAAGTCCCCAAGTCACCATCTAGTCATCCAATCAAATTCGACAATCATTTATTAAGGACATTCTATGAGCAAAGCACTGTCCTTGAAACTGCAGATACAAAGGCAGAAATAAAAATAATCTCTACCCTCAAAGAACTTATCTTCCTTGTTGAGAAAAGAAAAGACATATGAAAAGTTAAGTAACAATGATAGATTTAAATGGCAAAGCCTTCTTGGGTGGAGCTAAGGAAAACTCATGAGCAAAAGTATGGAAAGGACACTTGAGGGTTAGTTGAGTAAATCAGTTTAGCTGCACTGGAGGGTTCAGGAAGGGAAATAAAGGGAGATGAAACTAGAATGATAGAAAGGGGCTAGATTGTAAAGGACCATGAATAGCCATTCTAGGGGAAACAGGGAGTTCTTTGAAGATTTTTCAAAGCAGGGAAATGACATGAGCAAACTCCATATTTAGGGATCTGGTACACAGATTCCAACCAAAGAAAGAAGAGACTTAGAAGCAGAGACACTAATTAGGAGCCTACTGCAATAGTTGAGCTAGGGTGGTGGTGATGGAAATGGAAGGGGAAGTAATGGCTACAAATAAAGCTAAAAGAAAAGATCGATCTGACTTGGTGAAGCAAGATATGGAAGCAGGGTATGGAAAAGGGAAGAGCCAAAGATGGCATTGGGACAGGATAACTAAGAACATGATGGGACCATTAATAGATAGAGGAACTCAGGAGGACTGATGAGTTTTGTGGATCAAATGAGGAGCTTGATTTTATTTTATTTTTTGTTTTTAATTTTTTTGGAAGCAATTGGGGTTAAGTGACTTTCTCAGGGTTGCATAGCTAGTAAGTGTCTAAATCCAGATTTGAATTCACTTCCTCCTGACTTCAAGGCCAGTGCTCTATCCACTGGACCACCTCGCAGCCTGGAGTGAGCCTGATTTTAAACAGACATATTGAGTCTGAGGTAGCAGTAAATGAAATCAACGTAGGTGGCCAGCATGTTCAGTTGAGGGTATCTAGCATAGTGCCCTGTATAGAGTAGGCACTTAATAGATCCACGTCAAATTGGAATATGGGAGTGGAGCTTATGTCAGGGACACTAGAGTTTTGAAACAGAGATGATGGTTAGAATTATGGGAGAGGGGAGCAAGCCATGTGGCCCTGAGAAGCAAGTTTTCCCTTGTTTTCCTTTGTCCTTTTCTATTCTGGGTGCAAGGAGAGGGGTTCTCTGGTCCAGGAGCATGAGGACAGGCATCTAAGAGCCCAGGAATCCAAGCCAGGTGTAGCAAATATCCCAGGAGTGTAGCCCCTAAAAAGCAAGGGTCTTGGATTTCAACCCAGCTGGGCTTTTGACTAGAATTTGGTGGGACCAATGTTGTATAGGAAGTGAGTTAAAAATCCATTTCCAATCCCTAAAGACTGAGGTGAGGGGTTATGCCCCCAAAGAGTTGGGAGGGGGGTGTTTATATATTTGTTCTTAATCTATCTTTGAAGTAAATTCCTTTTCGAAGCTAATCTGATGTTTAGTAATTATTAAACAGTTAAATGGAACGGGGCTGCTAGTCACTGGTCTCCTAAAAATGAGCAGAGCAGAATTAGTGGAGGTTTAAGCCCAGGGCATGCCAACAGACTCCTCAACCCTGTCAGGATACCAGAGAAGAGGAGGGGGGAGAGTAAAATGAACAGCCTTGGCCTTCAGTCCGTGGGACCGGACTTAAAACATGTTCCATATGTTAGTGTCAACAAAGTCTATTCAAATACAGATAAGGTACTTTTTTTATTATGGGTGGCTAATAAGAGAAAACTCACCTTCACTCCAAAAGCTTTCAAGTAAAACATTTCTATCGGCTTTATCCCCATTTGGGTTTTGACAAATTGTGGATTGCCCCAAACCTGGACGTGGACAGTGATCTGGAAATGATTCTTCTTCTGACAAACAAAAGCCTCATCTGCCACAGAGAAATTAAATCCTTTGTCTGTGACCACACTGTAGCCTACATCGGGGCTAGGATAAAGAAGAGGCAAGAGAACAGTTGGGGAAATATTTCCTCCACATTTCATTTCCCTAACAATATCAGTTAAAAAACAAACAAAAGCATTTCAAGGGAAAAAAAACGTACTTTGAGAATTGCTCTTTGTTATATTTAATCAATTTAATTTTTCCCCCTGAGGAAATGAAAATGATCCTTCAAGTCACAGTTGGCAGAAGTCCATGTTTGCTTTTTACCCTCTTAGAGCCAAAAAGTGTAGCCCCTGCCAAAATGAAAATATGGTTAGCTGCTATTTTCAGTGCCCTTTGTACATTCTATGGGCTGAATAAATGCTTTCTGAGTTGAGCTGAGTTAGTTGTGACTCGACACCCACACAACGGAGCCCTACATGGAGGCTGGAAGTTAAAACTTGCTGCAGAACTCAGCCATGTGGGAAGAACTCATCTCCTTCCATCTAAAAAAGAATACCCCTAAATTTCGCCCAAGACCACAAGCTCAAACAACAAGAAATCACTCGGGCATATCGATGGGTGGATGCAAAAGGCAGTCTTCAGATGTGACTATTGCCGAGGACAGCTTGAAATTGAATGGGTTTATCCACATCATTTACTGAATTCCCATTCTCACTAGAGAATCTTCCTTCTAAAGTAGTTTTCGTCTTCTCCATCATCAGTCCATACCTAGCAAATATCTACAATTGCATATTGTAGCTCTATACCAAGCGTGGGAGGGAACTTAAAGATTGTGAAATCCCTTTGGTAGTTTTTCCCATGCTCAAAGGATCATAAAGCAGGAAAGAAACCTATAGACCATCTAATCCAACCCCCTTAATTTATAGTAGAGGAAATAGACCCAGAGAGATGAGATAAGTTGCCCGTGGTGGGTGATTGGGAGTCAGAACTTGAACCTAGGTCTTCTGACTCCAAACATAGTAGCCTTTCCAATAAATCATTCAGTGGTGTGGTTTTTACTCTCAGATATACAATGCTAATTCTGTTTTAGAATACCAGTTTCTTCCTCTTTTTATATATTCTCCAACACCATGTATCTCCTTGCAGAATGGGTAAACATTTCAATAAACTGTAACAGAAAGAGCCCTGGCTGATAAAAGTCTTTAAATTGTTCATGACCTTTGGCCTAGTGAGCCCATTAGGAGGCATATATCCCAAGGAGGTCAAAGACAGTACAAAAATCCCCACACATACCAAAATATTCATAGCCACACTTTTTGTGATAACAAAGAATTGCAAACAAAGTGAAAACCCACAGATTGGGGAAATAACTGAATAAATATGAATATAATAGAATATTATTAGGCCATTAGAATGATGAATATGAAGGATTCAGAGAAGTATGGCTTCCCTTTTGTATGAACTCATGCAGAACAAAGTAATCATAACAAGGAAAAACAATATGCAAAATGTCTACAACAATATAAATGAAAGGAAAGATTAAGAGGCAGCCAAACTCTAATTAACTGTAATGACCAATCTCACAGGCCCTGACAACCAAAACTCAGTTCCTTCCTCTCAGTAGAAAAATGAGTGCCTACATATGCCAAGTATGGTAGATGCTGATAAAAGCAATCTTTGTCAATTTCTTTTCCTGATCCTTATCTTTTTTAACCTCTCAGTAACAGTTGATGTTGACTGCTTTCTCCTCCTCTCTAAGTTTCATGACACTTTTGGCTCTCCTACGTGTATGACCGATCGTCTATAGAATATCCCCTAACCATGGGTGTTCCCAAAGGTTTTGTTGTGGAGCCTCTTCTCTTCTTTTTCTTGGTAAATTCATCAGTTCCCATGAGTGTAATTAACCATAAAATGACTCCCAGATCTACCTAGGTAGCCCTGGATTCCCTCTCAAACTCCGGTCCTATACCATCAACTTCTTATTGGACTTTTCAAACTACATTTGTCATAGGCATCTCGAACTCATCAAGTCCAAGGCAGAACTCAACATCTCTCTCTCAAAATTTGACCCTCCACTGAACTTCCCTCCTTCCATCAAGGGTACTACTAACTTTCCAATCACCTGGCTTTACAATTTTGAAGTCATCTGTGATTTGAAGGACTGTCTCATTTTCGTCTTGGTATAATGGATGCTTAGCTCACAGCAGGCACTTAATAATGCTTGTTGATTTATTCTTTGTTACAAAGGAGGGTTCAATTATTGTGGGATAAGAAGTTTAGGGGGAATTGAATCTTACATAAAAACAAAGGTCAATAATAAACCTTAACGGGAAAAAAGAGTCCAGAACTGGTAATCAAGAGTCCTGAGTTTTAATCCTGGTGTGAAAGATGGCCCACAGTGAAGTTTTCTCACTATTATCTCCCTGCTACACTCTTATCTTTTTGTTCAGCTTCATTTCCTGAGTAACTCATGAAAGGAAACCATACTAGCCCTCTTCTGACTGGCACCTCCAATTTTGGTAGAAGGAAATGCCTAACGAGATTTTGTAAAACACAGTCCTCTGATAGGGTACAGATTAGTTATGAGTAATTATGGTAATGAAGGATTAAAATTGCTTTGTGCCATTTAGTTAGACATTAGTAAGAAGATTGTGAGCTTCCCTCACCAGCCAATGGTAAGGTAGGACAGGAGTTAGAGGTGGGGTTAGGATTAGGACAAAGGAAGCCTGCAAGCTTCCACATCTTGCACTCCCTGGCTGACGCTGCTTGAGGACGAGGGCTGTGCCCTTTCTTATAAGAAAGAATAAAAACCTTTTCTGATCTCAGACTCAGATTCTGAATTTTTGATTCTGGTGGTCATCATCCCACACACTGGTTCTGTCATTAAGTTAGTAACTTGAGTAAGATACTTTACTTTTCTGGCCCTCATCTGTAAAAATGAGAATATTGGTCTAAGTGACTCAAGTCAAGTCCACAAACATTTATTAAGTATTTACTATGTGCCAGGCACTATACTAAGAGCAGGAGATACAAAGAAAGGTAAAAAGAAAAAATAAGTCCCTTCCCTCAAGGAGCTCACAATCTAATAGGAAAGACAACCTACAAACAAGATGTCTAAAGGATAAATTGGGGTAGTCTCAAAGGGAAGACATTAAGATTAAGAAGGGCTGGGAAAGGCTTTTCACAGAAGGTAGGAATTTAGGTGAGGCTTGAAGGAAGCCAGGGAAGTGAGAAGGTAGAGATGAGGAAAAACATTCTAGGCACAAGGGACATGAAAACTCTCCAATTTAGAAATGGAGAGTCTTGTGTGAGGAACAGAAAGGAGGCTGGGATCTAACTGATTCAAATCATCTCAAAAAAACATTTAAGTGTCCAATGTGTCTTAGGTATTGTGATTTAGAAAGTCCGTTTTAAAATTATTTAATAGGAAAGAAATGGAAGGGTTTTAAAAAATATTTTTCTCTATAACTTTAGAAAACTTTAACAGATCTCTTGAGAAGAAATTGTTTGAACATCTTTGGCAAAAAAAAAATTTACAGATGCTATCAGATGTTTCTAATCCCAGATCCATTGAGTAACCTTAGCAGATCGTTATGAGAAGATGTAATTATAGTAGCAGCCAGAGGAAGAAAAATCCTTCAGTGAAAAGAATGATAATGAACACTTGTCTTACATCACCTAGAAACTTTCTATTGACTCAGGTTTTCTGAACTAATCTGTTCATTTGTTCACTTTAAGACTAGAGGCATTGGATTGTACAGTTTTCATAAAAGCATTCATAGAGACTTGAATCAAGGAAAAATCCCTTTGTGGCAATCTTAATCATTACTTTTCTATATCAAGGAAATGAAAATGACAGAACTGATCCAATTTAAAGGAAAGCTTCAAAGAGCACGGTAAAGGCTTCAAAACAGAGGGGAAGGAGAGATGGATTTAGTCTAGTAGAAAGAGTATTGGACATAGGAGAGTGGGGGGAACACCAGATTTGTGACTAGAAGGCCTGGGTTCAATCCTTGCTCTATCAATTACAATATATATGTGTTTGAGACACTCACCACTTCTCTGGGTCTCAATCTTCTCTGTAAGATGGGGATGTCAGGCTAAACAACCTCTAAAGCAGATTGTGGCTCTCAGACTACCAAAAGTCCACTTTTTATGACTGTTCTGAAATGAATAACCATTTCTGAATCTATAGATTAGCATTATTGGCACAACAATAGTAGTTCAGCTTTGTATATCAGAAATTAGGCAAAAGGTGAGCTTAGAATGTAAGGTTTAGAAATCAGGATAAGGCCTGGAGAATTTAAGCATATGTCTGTTCAGTGTCTTAACTATATTGTTCTGAGTGTTTTAAAGACTCCTAATACCTCTGTGTCAAGCCAGATGGATATATTTAAGATAAAAATGGGCTCTCGAACCTAAAGATCGAACTGAAATTGAAAGGTCTATGCCCTGACCCTGTTGGAATACCCTCAACCAACTTTCTCTACAGATCAGGCAAGGGTCTTTGTTCAAGGGTGGGTCTAATTGTGTCAGGATAGGCCGTTTAAGGGGATCTGAATCTGAAATAAAAACAAAAGGCAATAACAGACCTTAAGAAAAAAAGAAAGTACAGGTTACTCCTTAACCTTCCAAGTGGGATGAGCAGCTGTGTCTGCATGGCAAGTTAGGGGAAGGGGGAGGGGGAAATGGGTTCATAGTTGGAACCCACAGGGGAATCGTTCTTCCCTCCTGCAGGTGTAAGGACAAGGCTGGTCAGTGTAGATTCAAGGTCCTTCACCATCTTAGGTTACCCTCCTATGAACACTCTATAGTTTATCCTTGTCCTTTAACTGTGATGCCCAGAAATAAACATAATACTCTCCAAATGGAATGTGACCCTGGCACACATCGGGACTAACACCTCTCATTTCCTGGAATTTCTGCCCCTTCTGATGCGCCACAAGATCAAATTACCTTTTTTTTTCTTCTTTTTTTTTTTTTTTGCTGCTACATCGCACCATTGACTCATATCAAATCTAGTTCAATAGCTAAAACCCTCAGATCTTTATTCAGAACAATTGATCCAAAAAAACTTAGAGATGGAATCAACACTTCACTACTCAACCAAGGATGGCCTCAGAGTTCAATTCACTTGCAAATATTTATTAAATATCCATTCACTCAGTAAGCATTAATGGAGTAAGCACCTACTGTGCACAAAACACAGTCCTAAATCCTGGAAGAGATATAAATTTAGATAAGTGCAATGGGCTTGGTTCTGAAGCATTCTTGACTAAAATGTAGCTGGCCTATACTTTAGCAGTGATAGGGGGGCGAAAAACAAATCAAAGGAAAAAATCTGATATCTTAACAATGACCTCTGCCTAAATCTAGGAATTCAATCTGGGTGTAGAGCTCCAACTTGAGTTCAGAGTTAATATTTTTTTCCAATCTTACTACTCAGGAACAGATTAAAAAGAGAGGTTTTCTTATCTCTACAATCTTCCCACTTTCAGTTTCCAGCTCAACAGCCTCAGTAGAGAATCACAGAGTTTCACAAAAGACACTTACAGTTTTTCATAATGACTATTCAGTAAATTGTGCCAGGGAGTAGCTTGATATGGCTGCCATTTCAGGGAAGGACTGACTTTATCCAAAGAGGCTGTATTCTGTCCATCGCCACCATTTTCATGAGCTTCTGCACCATGATCCCTGCCCACCACTGCAGAGAAAGAGACACATTAGATCTCCCCTGGGATTTTTCCAAGAACCGTATTTAAGAATCAGGAAGACCTGAGTTCAAATCTAGCCTCAGACACTTATTTCCTGAGGCTGCATAGTGGATAGATGCCAGGTATGGATTCAGGAAGACTCAGCTTCCTGAGTTCAAATTTGGCCTTAGATACTTACTAGGTTGTGACCCTGGGTAAGTCACTTAATTGCATTTGCCTCAGTTTCCTAATCTGTAAAATGAGCTAGAGAAGAAAATGGGGACATGGAGAGTTGTTCACACAAATGAACAACAAATAACCTAAGTTACTTGATCTCTGTTTGTCTTAGTTTCCTCATCTACAAAATGGGGATAATAATAGCACAGAGTTATCTAAAAATGAGACAATAAAAGAAATAGACTAGATGCTCTCTAAGATACCTTCCAGTTCTAACTCTATGATTCCTTGTTCAGGATACTATTCTCTTTTCATCTGGTTTTTTTTTCTATAGAAGCCACATATTATTGACTCTAACTGAATTTTCAGCCCCTTAAAGTCTTTAAATCTTTTGAACACAAACTGCTGTCTTTTCATGCTTTCCTCATCCTGACTTTGTACAGTTGATTTCTTGAGCTGAATTATGACTTTGCGTTTATCTCTATTAAATTTCATCCTACTAGATTTGGCCCACTGCGCTAGCCTATCCTCATCACCTCAACTTTTCCTTTCTCTATTCCTTTCAACCTACCTCACTGACCCACATCCCTTATAGCAGAAGTGTAGATCAAAAAACGGTGGAACCAGGGGAAAAGTATATAGGCTTCATTTCAGAGGTGCTGTGTGTGTGTTCTCTTAGAAAAAATATAGTTAGCCTGCAGCAGATTTGAAAATGTTTCATTTTCCCCTTATTCATCTGATTTTTTCCCCTTACTAGTAATTCTGTCACAACTTCCTAAGGAAAAGCAGCTGTTTTGAGATACTTTGTCCCTCTGAGATGCTCAAAATGTGTTTTTGCTAGAAACAATGTTATTACCTGTCAACTAAGCACAAGTTGACTTTTTTTATAGATCATATGTCACCAAACCGTTTGTAGCCTTTGACCTAGTGATAAAACTACCAGGTCTGTATCCCAAAAAGATCAAAGAAAGAAGAAAAGGACCCATATGTACAAAAAGATTTCTTGTAGCTCTTTTTATTGTGGCAAAAACCGGAAACTAAAGAGATGTGCATCAATTGAGAAAATGAATGAACAAAATATCACTTATGAATGTAATGGAATATTATCATACTGTGAACAATTGTGAAAAGGACAGTTTCAGAGAAATCTAGGAAGACTTGTATCAACCAATGCAGAGTGACATGAGCAGAACCAAGAGAACAATTTATATAATAATAACAATATTGTAAAAACAAACAACTTTGAAAGACTCAGGAACTCTCATCGATGAACAAGAACCACTCCAGAGGACTTATTATGAAAGATGCTACCTGACTCCTGCCTGGGAAGTGATAGACTCCAAATGTAGAATGAGATATATATACATATATATATATATACACACACACACATATTTCTGGATATAGTCAATGGGAGAATTTGTTTGTGCGTGCATGCGTGCGTGCGTGTATGTGTGTAAAACAAGGGTTTTGGTTTTCTTTTTTTCTCCAATGGGGAGGAGAGATTAGGGAGGAAAAAGGAGTTTTGCCATAGGGTTGCCCCAAAATTTGGAAAAGAAAAGAGGGTTTCTTTTTTACTCAAGTAGGGGGAGGTAGAAGGAAAAGAAAACAAATACTTGTTAATTGAAAAAGTAAAATGAAATAAAAGTTACATTAAAATATATATCATCCTATAGGCAGCTAGGTGGCACAGTGGATAGAGCACTGGCCCTAGAGTCAAGAGGACTTGAATTCAAATCCAGCCCACTTGACACTTACTAGCTGTGTGACCCTGGGGAAGTCACTTAACCTTAATTGCCTCAAAAACATGCACAAGGTCACATAGCTAGTAGTTGTGTGAAGCCACATTTGAACTCAAGTCCTTCTTACTCCAGGGTTGGTACATCATCCACTGCGCTAGCTGTCTGTCCGCCCACTCCCACCCCTCCACACACACACCCCAGGTGTTTTCTATTAACCCTAGGATCTAATACAAACTCATTTCTTTGTCATTTAAAGCCCTTTCCTACTTAGATCCAACCTACCTACAAACCTGGGACTACTCTACAGTCACAGAATCTCAGCGTTGGAATAGACCTCAGGGGTCATTGACTCCAACCCAAATCAGAACAAGAATTCGCTTTTCAAGAAACCTGACAACCCTTTTCTGGAAGACCCTCTGAGAGTGGGAACTAACTACCTTCCCAGAAAGTCAGCCCATTCACTTGTGAATAATATTAAGACAAGCTGAATAAGAATAACAATGAGGATATTAATAGCTGACATTTAATAAAATGAGTTTGTAAAGGGATTCATATACATTATCTCATTTGCTCCTTACAACTCTTTGAGTAAAGTACAATTGTTACTCTATTTTACTAAGGGGAAAGTGAACCTCAGAGCGGGGAAGGAAGTGGGAATAGAAAAGGGAAAGGAGAGGGGAAGGAAGAAGAAAGGCAAAAGGAAAGGGGGGAGGAGAAAGAGGAGGATGGGGTAGAGAGAGGGATGAGAGGGAAAAGAGAAGAGAAAGAGTGAGGTGGAGGGAGAGTGACAGAGGGATGGAGAGAGAGAAGGGAAGTGAGAGGGGAAGAGGAAGGAAGGCAGCCAGAAGGATGGAAAGAGTGAGGGGGAGGGGAAAGTAGGTAGACAGAAGGATAGAAAGAGTGAGGTGGAGAGAAGAGGAAAAGGAGAAGGAAGGGAGAAAGAGGAATGGAAAAAGAGTAGGTAAAGAAGAGGGAGAGGCGAAAGGAGAGGGAGAAGAGACTTGGGGGAGAAATGATGGATGTCTTTTGAGGACTCTGAAAAACTCATGCTAAAAAGGAATTAAATTTAAAGGCTCTAGAGAAGACAAAATTGGAGTTATAGCTAGAAACTTCAGAGAGGCAACTATCTAGATAATATTCCTTCCTAACAATCAGAGTTGTCCAAAGTCGAATGGGCTGCCCTTCCCTACAGGTCTCCAAGTACAGTATGAATAGCGCACAGTGATGGAGAAGTGACCAGATGGCCTTTGAACTTCCTTCCAACTCTGAGAATCTGGGACTGTGGTCTGGGGTTCAAACCACACATATTAAAAAACATGCTAGGTCACTTCTTGCTTCCCATTGTCCACCTCCACCCCTTCGGGATGAATGTTACAGTTGCCATCCCACCTAACAATTGTGGCCCTCAAATCCTCTAAATTTGGGGATGTGGGACATGTAGTCTGGCATAGGACGTTGTACAGCAACAGCAGATCACTGAAATCCCCTCAATGAATTATTTAAAAAATAAAAATATCACCAAGTGTCCCCTTGCCCACCTTTGCCTGGGCTCTTCCCATGATGACAAAGGCTGCACTTTCCCCCAGCCCACAGCTAAGCACCCCTTCCCTCTCCTTTGCCTCTCCAGGATTCAGGCTGAGAAAATGTGCTGCAGCTCACCCACATATGTAAATTCTCCCACCTAGCCAACAAAAGGGCCATCAAAAGAAGAGACAGGTCCGAGTTACTCGGGTTTCCTTTCTTTCCTGACTGTTTTTCTTTAGAACCTGAGCACCTGACCTGCTCATTTTGGTATTCCCATTGTCTTCTGGTAGCAATTATCCTCAGAGACCTTTTCCGTGACCTGAGCAGACATTTAAAGAAAACTTCCAATGAGGTATCTAGGGATTTCCTGTTGGCTATGAAACCTCTCGGCCTCTGGAGACCATGAAAAGCATGGCGGGGGCGGTGCGGGGCAGAAGAGAGGAGGGAGGGATAGATCCCAGAGCACTGTGGAAAGAATGAGCCATTAATCAGGAGTAGCAGGGCGGATTTTGTCATATATATGTGAGCTCTGAGTATCCTGTCCCTGAACCACAAAAAAACTGGCTACCAGAAAGGGAAGCCTTGTGGAGAGATGAGCAAGGCCAGTTTCATCTGGTCACACCCAGGCCAAAGGGATGAGGCTGGATTTCTCACGCTCCTCACTCCTCGCCTAAGCAGCAGACCTCTGCCTTAAAACACTGGCATTTCCTACACTTTAACAGTACTTACAGTATTACTATAGTAGTTACCATTATAGTATTACTATTATAATAATAGAATAGGTATTACTAGTTTAATGGAATGGATCCATTTCAGCTAATCTCCCTACAAAGATAATTCTGTGGACTTCTATTTTAAAATCAGGAATATATTTCCATGAGGATGGGGGTGGCGGAGGGAGAAGGAAATCCCTTAATATACTGAATTCAGCATCATGTGATGGAAAAAAAGGATCTAGGCCCAGCTCCGTCACTGATTTGCTATGTGACCTTGGGAAGGTCAGTCTCCCTAGCCCAGCCTGTACCTAGGCAGCTAGATAGTACAATGGAGCAGGAGACAGGAAGACCGAAGTGTGAATCCTGCCACAGACACTTGGTAGCTATGTGAAGAAGGAAGGAAGGAAAGGAGGGAGGGAGGAAAGGAGAGACAAAGGAAGAAAGGAAAGAAAAGGGAGGAAGGGAAGAAGGGAGGAAGGAAGGGAGGGAGGAAGGAAGGAAGGAAGGGAGAAAGGGAGGGAGGAAGGGAAGAAAGGAGGAAGAAAGGAAGGGAGGGAGGGAAGGAGGGAGGGAATATAAAGTGCTTACTATGTGCCAGGCACTGTGATATGAGCTCGGGAAACAAATAGAAGCAAAAAGAAAGACAGGCTCTGCCCTCAAGGAGCTTACATTCTAATGGGAAGTCACTTAGTCTCTTTGAGCCTCAGTTTCCTTATCTGTAAAATGAGGATAATAATAGCACCTACCTCATGGGGTTGTTGTAAGGAGCAAATCAAAAGAGGTAATATAGGCCAACCTTGAAGTGCTATATAAATGTAAGCTATTACTATTATTATTGGCTAAACAGGAACTCCCCTCTATGACATAAACCCTGCTAATTCTTCCTCTTCGTGAAAACCCCTAATGAGGTTGGACCTGACCAAGACAGCCCATTCCTGCTTTTTGTGATTATTCAGTTGTTTCAGTCATGTCCAACACTGTGACCTAATTTGGGGTTTTCTTGGTAAAGATACTAGAGCGGTTTTCTATGTCTTTCTCCAGCTTATTTTACAGATGAGGCAAAGAGTTGTGACTTGCCCAAGGTCACACAGCTAGTAAGTGTATGAGGTCACATTTGAACTCAGGAAGAGGAGCCTTCCTGACTTCAGGCCCAGCACTCTATCTATCCACTATGCCACCATGCCACCTAGCTGCCAAAATATATAGGATTATTTGTATATCACTATATACATATATATAAATGTGTGTGTGTATGTGTATGTGTATATATATATACGTATATATTCACGTGATATAATTATATGTTCATGTATTATAAAAATATATTAGTTATGTTACATAAGATAAATTGTATATTTATATAATTTTTAAAATAGTCACCAAAATATTTTTAAAACAATTTTACTAACTCCAGGTTAAGAATCTCTGCTCTAGGATTTATTATTATGGCACTAAACTAAATGGTTCCAATTTTGTCAATTCTTGAAGTAAAGAATTCTTGTTATTTTTTAAAATAACTGACATTTAGATAATGTTTTATACACATTGTTTCTATTACAACTCTATGAGGTAAGCAATACAGTTGTGAATAACCCATTTTAGAGAGGAGTAAACTGAGATTAAGAAAGGCTAATGCCCAGGCCACATCAGAGTTGAGATCTGAACCCAGGTCTTTCCAACTACAGTACAGCATTCCATTTTCCACTATAAGGAAGGAGGTAGATGATGGCTTCTATAGAAGAATTCTAAATTCCTCTGGATTGCTTTTATCATGATAAAAATAGGTCTTGGGAACCTGGTGATTTAGGCCAAATATTAAAGGGAGGAAAAGGAACTGAAGAGCCTTCCTGCCATCTACACTGGGGAAATCCTCATTAAGCAAACTAAACAGCAAGCTTTATCCTATGCCAGTCACCTCATGCTAGAAGAGCTGGGGCTCCATCTACCAGCCATTGACAACGACTGTCTCTCCAAGCACAGGCTCAGAGGTTTCACTCCACCATGTTGGAGGGGGAAGGGATGGCTCAAAAAACAATACCACTTCCTGGGAAAGCAAACATGACCTCTGTCCAGGATTGTGGATGAAAACATCACATCTAAGAGACAGAAGCACATAATTGCAGCTCATTGTCAAGAGCAGAAGCATTTTCCAGAGTTATCCACCAGCAGGAGAAAAGACCTGTTTATTCCCTAAAGTTGAGGAGTTCTTTTCTCATCTATATTTTGCTTACTTGTTTTGTAATCTCTAGCCCACAACAGGCAGTTCTCCTCCTCCTCCTCTTCTAGCACCTGAGAATGCTTTCTCTTCTTAGTTGGTGGTGGTAAGACCCTGAAATGAAAACAAAGCAATCTGTTAGTCTTTCTCTTTTACTCCATTCATATTTTATCAAGTCAAGTTTAACTTCTAACTTCTAACTTCTATACCTAATTGTGATTTCCTCTGGTGAGAAGACCTTGGCTCTTAACCTTCTGTACTTCTTTTCCAGAAAGGAAATAGAGATACAGATAGGTATATGTGTGCCTGTGTGTGTGTGTATCTATATATACATACACACCCGTGTGTATGTATATGTGTGTGTCCATCATATATATGTCCATCACATATATGTCTGTCACACATATATGTCCATCATATACATGCCCATCATATATGTGTATTATATGATGTATAATGCTCCTTTTAAAAAAAGGAATAAGGCATTCCAAGTTCCCACATCTCGCTTACAGAAACATAACATGAATTTAATCTCAGTATTGTTTAACTGTGTTTGTAGCTAACCATTTCCTCATTGGGAGTTTGTGTATCATTTCTGATGCCCTTTAATCTTATTATCATCCTATAGACTAAGGTCCTTAACATTTCTTGTGTGATGGGCAAACTGGAAAAGCCTATGGGTCCCTTATCAGAATAATGTTTTTAAATTAATAAAATTAAACACATGGTACTACAAAGTAAATCAATCATATTGAAATGTGGTAATTTAATTTTTTTTAAGTTCATAGGCTCCCTGATTAAAAACTTTTATTCTAGCTATTTTTTTAAAGTAGGTTGGGGGCAGGGATAATTTAATGTTTAATATTAATTGTTTCTTCAAAAGAGTTGCTTTTTTGTTTTAGTTTGGTTGGTTTTTGTAATCCCTAAAGCATCCTGGCCGGTCAGATAAACAATGTTTCCCTGGGCATCCAGAATCCCCTTATATTTTTCTGACCTTTTACCTTTTCATTCAATTAGAGATCTTTGGGTGTTATTGAGCCTTTTACTTAAAAGATTCTCACAACCAAGAACAATGGACCAATACACTGTCTCATAAATGTCTCAACAGTGCCATCTTCTGGCAAGGCTTACACATGTTTTTCTGAGGGATTCTTCGCCTTTGTGTGTGATGGATCCCTCTAGTGGTATGGTGAAGCCTGTGGACTCCCTTCTCAGAGCAATGTTTTCAAGTGAAAAAAAGAAAAAAGTTGGATTGCAAGGGAAAAGAATTATATTGAAATAAAGATAAAATTTTTCCCATCCAAGTTCACAGCCACCCCCCCCAATATATCTCCTCAAAATTTCAATTAAAGTTAGTGAAAATAAAGATTTTTTTCCTATTCAATTTCATGGACCCCCTCAAATCTACCCATGGATCCTGTGCAGTCCACATACTTGGTTTTTTTAAAATAAATTTTGATAACTGCATTTCAATATAATTAGTTTCTTTGGTAATCTTATGTATTTTATTTGATGAATTTAAAAACATTTTTCCAATGGTTTCTTGGCATCTGCCAAAGGGGCCCACAACACCTAACAAGTTAAGAATCTCTACTCTAGAGTCCTTACTTTTAAAAATCACGATAGTTTTGAGGATTGTTTCTGCTATTAAGCCTAATATAAAAATTATCTGGCTATTTACCCTGGGCTGTGGTGCAGTCTTTGTTGGGGATAAGAACAATTTGAGGCCAAGTAGGAAGATGTAGGTTGATCCCAAGATGCCTCAGGGTTACTGATCTTCAGACAACAGTCATGGAACCCACTTGAAGGATATCCAATGGAGTCCATTTCATATATGTTCTCAGGCGGGTTAGGAAGCATCTTTCCAGGTGTGGAGTGCTGTAACATAGTAAGAGGTCTAGCACAAGCACCTGGAAGAAAGAATAGATAAGAAAGAATTTCTCATAAGCCAGCATCCAGTAAAATGAAAAAGAACCATGACAATGAAAGATGTCACTCACCTTTGACCTGAGGAGGAGGGCTCGGATCTGATCCAGAGTAGGGGGGAGTGTCAGGTAGCTGGTTCTGCCTAGGGAACAGATAGATTTATTTTTTCTCCTTCCTCTTTCTTCAATAAGGTGCCCCCCTCTTCCTGAAGACTCCCCTACCCTAGTTCAAATAATATACAAGTTTCCTGATGGCACTGGTGGTCTCATTTCCCCCTTTGTATTCCTAGCACCTAACATTGCACCTTGAACATAGCAGCACTTAATAAATAGAATTGAACAGAACTCTTAACTAGGGTAGGCAGGTTGGCAGTTTTCTCTAGGGCACTGAAATCTAAGGGGTGCTGACAGTATTTATATTCTATCTACAGTTAAAAACAACTGAATTTATATCTAGTTAGCATAATGAGCTGCAAGGGAATGCTTATCCCTATGAATTACAAATCCTAGCATACCGTTCAGTTCTCAAACTCCTATTTTATTAGCAAGAATAAAGAGTTAAAATAGAAAGCGATCAGATGGTAGAGACTAGAAGCTTCTTCATCCCAGGGTGAGCTTCTTTTTGGCCCATTCCTAAATGTTTCCTTCTCCCCTCACTCCCAATTGAGAGAATTGTCCCAAGATCCAAAATGGAGTTAAAGCTTTGTTACAATCAGGGACAGTACTAAGAGGGTGGCAATTGTAGCCATTCTCAGACCATTTTGGGGGAGACAAAAGATGTCATAACTACTTCTATTTGAAACCCACCAGGATAAATGGAATCTATGGCTTTATTTTGGATAAGGTGAGATAACATGAGATTTTGGAGGGGTCACTATTGCCCTTCTGGGTGAGCCCACAACAGCATTGTCTTTAGTTTGGTTGGGGATGGGAGAAGCAGTGGGATTAGAGGGAAGTAATTAGTAGTCCTCAGCTATAGAATGCTTCTACCTTAATTCCCAACTCCACTCCAGACTCTCCAGATTTTTTCATCCCCTTCCCAGTAGGTTTCTCACATTGGATATGCCTCTGCCCCTGAAGTCCTCTTTTCTGATCAGCGAATATGCATTCTGGACCACCATTTCATGAAGTCCATTTTACGTGCTGTCTTCCCCCATTAACATGTAAGCTCCTTGAGGGTGAGAACTTTCTTTTTTGCTTGTGCAGGGTGCCCCCAAAAGCCTTAGTTCAGTTTTAAGCTCTGTTGTAACAACAATGTTACTTGCAGCTACTGTGGCTGTGTAAGGCCAACAACACCAGCACACAGGAGGGCTGCTAACACAGGTTCTTTGATTTGCTTTTCTAAGGAAAATAACTTTAAGGGGTTTACAATCTCACTTTAATTAAACATACATATATCATTCATTTAGTTCAGGGGAAAAAGTCAGCTTCCTGAACTTCAGAGAAAAGAAAAACAGAAATTACAAGCAAAAATTATATAAACAGAGCAAATAACACAAATCAGCAGACAGGGTTTCTGTCTGTCCATAGCAATACATACATAGTTACCAGAGAGAGAGAAG
>CM053623.1:203075932-203103829 GCA_028646595.1 Phalanger gymnotis
AATCTCACTTTAATTAAACATACATATATCATTCATTTAGTTCAGGGGAAAAAGTCAGCTTCCTGAACTTCAGAGAAAAGAAAAACAGAAATTACAAGCAAAAATTATATAAACAGAGCAAATAACACAAATCAGCAGACAGGGTTTCTGTCTGTCCATAGCAATACATACATAGTTACCAGAGAGAGAGAAGCACCAACAGCTGGGTTTTCAAAGCCAAGGGGCTCCTTAATGGCTACCCAGAGTCTCCACACCAACACTCTTCCAATGAGTGAGCCCCAAGCAAAATGCTAACCTCAGAGTATATATACACTTCTTCAGAGTCAGAGGGCATCACAATTGTGCCACTCAAACCCATGTGACCTAGACCTTCCCATAACTTAAGCAGGTCATCAAAGCTTCCTGATTCAATAAAAGACTCTTGATTGAAACAAAGGCAAGACTCAAAGGCATTTGATTGCCTTCATGCTGAGAAGCACACCAAAAGAAAAAAAAACAGCAAAAATGTTCCACCCTGCCTGCCATTATATCTGTCTATCTACTCACCTACCTATCTATATGGAGCACTGCTCTCCTCCCTCCCTATTGTTCTTTTAACCCTCTTCTATAAGGCCCTCACTTGTCTTTGACCTCATTGCTCTTGGACTCAGACCATGATTTCATGCCTAGAACCTTAGATCTCATGAATTTCTGATTCTGACCTTCAGAACATATTCCTGGTTGCTATTCGGTACCTTGAACAAGGTATTGTTTTTGCATCATGTTGCAGTGTTGATTCTTTCTTATTTAGTTATTGTCGTTCAGTCATATCCAACTCTGCGTGACCCCTGGCACTAACTTACCTACTATAAATTACTTTCTACTTCTGGTGTTCTAGAGTCCAACCAAATAGACCTTCTTGCTAATAGGGCAGATAGATGGTACAGTGGATAGAGTGCTAGACCTGGAGTCAGGAAGGCCTGAGTGCAAAATCTTGCCCCAAACACTTACTAGCTGTGTGTATCACTTAACCTTACTTTCCTTGTGTGTAAAAGGGGGATAATAATAGCACCTATCACCCAGAGTTGTTGTAAAAGATCAAATGAGATAATATTTGTAAAGCGTTTAGTAGTGTCTGGAACATATTAGGCATGACATAAATGTTAGGTACTACTACTATTGTTATGAATGAATCATCTAATACTATGTAAATGTTAGTTATGATTTAGCATTATATAACTATATAATTCTATAACATTATGTAAATGTTAGTCATTTAATATTATATAATTATATAAAATTATGTAAATTTCAGTTATTTGACATTATATAACTATATATAACAAAACATTATGTAAAAGTTATTACTGTTATTATCCACATACAATACTCTGTCTCCCAACTCTATGCCCTTGTACTAGCTTAGAATATACTCCCTCTTCACCTTTGCCTTTTTTCCTTCAAAACTCAGCTCAAAAGCCTCCTTCTACATGAAGCATTTTCTGATCCATGGAATCACAGAATTTAAGAGCTGGAAGAGGCCTCAGTGACCATTAGTCTAATTCATACCCAAACAGCATCCCCACTATAACACCCCCAAAATGTCATCACTCATTCTGAGGGTCTCCAAGAAAGGAGAACCCATCAATCCTCAAGGCAGCTCATTCCACTTTTGGATAACTCTAAATATTAGGGAATGTTTCATGACATCAAACTGAAATTTTTTACTCCTGTTCCAGGTTCTGTACTCTCACTCCTCCACATTGACAATCTTTCAAATATATGAACACCACTATCATGTAACACCCCACCACCACCTCAACTCTTCTCTTCTCCAGACTCTTTTGATCAAACCTCATATGGCTAGACACAAGGCCTTTCACCATCCTAGTTGCTCTTCTCTGGACACTCTCCAGTTATCAATGTCCTTTTTAAACCATGGAACTTGGGGTGGTGCAGTGAATAGAGCACTGGCCCTAGAGTCAGGAAGACCTGAGTTCAAATACAGTCTCTGACACTTGACACTTACTAGCTGTGTTATCATCTCGGTTGCTAACAGTTATCAGTTGATAGCTCAGTTTTTATCTGGAGTACTATATTTTGGTAGTGAGCATCATGATTTAATTTTATTTATCTGCTTTTTGTGGAGTTAAGTGATTGCCTAGGGTCACACAGCTAGTGTCTGGAGCAGGATCTGAACTCAAGAAGATGACTCTTCCTGACTCTAGGCTTGGTACTCTATCCACTGTGCCAAACATAGCCAAGAAAGACCCACAGAGATTGCTTAAAATCTCTTAGTGATCTATTCCTTTATCGTTACTTAAAGACAATTCTTTTTTAAAATTTTATTGATATCCTTTGTTTTTATATCACTTTTATTTCCAAATATATACCTCCCCCTCCCCTATGCAGGGAGCCATCCCAAATGAATAAAAAAGGTAGTATGAAAAGGAAGTTCAACCGAACCAACCAGATCTGATATCTAACAGTATATACAATGTTCCGGGCCCATACTCTCCCAACCCCTGCAAAGAAGGGAGGGAGCTTCATTTTCTCCTCTCTTCTTGAGAGCCAGACTTAATCATTATGATGTCACAGATTTCAGTCTCAGCTTTTTTTCATTGTTTTTATTCTGTGTGTAGTCACTTTAAAGCAGCTAATTGGATAGAGTGCTGGGCCTAGAGTCAGGAGAATTCATCTTACTGAGTTCAAATCTGGCCTCAGATACTTATTGGACATATGACCCTGTTTGCCTCAGCTTCCTTATCTGTAAAATGAGCTAGAGAAGGAAATGGCAAACTACTCCCATATCTTTGCCAAGAAAACCCCAAATGGGGTCATGAAAAGCCAGACACAACTGAGACAAATGAACAAGTCACTTTAAATTGTTTTCCTGGTCCCGCTACATCATTTTATATTGGTTCATCTAAGGCATCCCAGGTTTCTCTCTATTCTTCATATTAAACATTTCTCACAGTGCAGTAACATTCCATTACCTTCCTGTGCCTACTGCAGTTTGTTTAACCATCCCCTAACAGATGGGCTTTTACTTTTTTTCCAGTTGTTTGCTACTACAAAAAGTTAGAGCCTTAATTCTGTCCTAAATCTCACATGCTAGAAGTTCCTAAGTTGGCTTTCTAATGTAGTCTCACAACCACGAGGTCAAGAATCTCACTAATGTTCACCAGTTTGTTTTTAGCCCTCATGCCAAGCTTATGTCCATCGGGCAAAAGGAATTTCTACCAGTTGAAAGTCTCTTCTGTTTTCTTTGGCTCTAGAGAAAAAGCATGACATCATGAGTCACTCCTTCCTTGAATGGCCATCTCTGTCTTCAGCTCAAGTTCTGAGGGAGTTACAAGAATCAAGGGGTAGGCAGCTCCCTGCAGAAGAATGGAGTAATTGGGGAAATGGTTACCACTTGGAACAAATACCCCTTAAGTTCTTCATCTCACAATGACGTCCCCCACAAAGAGACACACACAAATTGCTTTTGTCAACTTGCACATGCTATTTCTGGAAGACCTGATCATGAGAACTTTCCTTCTGACATTGCATGGGTTTGTGGTGTTTGTGTCTATGATGCTGAAAACACTCTCTGCTTTTTTTTGAGTTTCCCTGACCCCCAAAGGAACCAAAGGAGCCATTGTGAAATAATAGACAACTGCCTTAGAGCCACAAATACCTGGGTTATAGTCCCACAAATATTGGCTGTGATCCTGGCTAAATCACTTAACCTTGCAATGTTCCAGGAACTATTTAAGGCCATAAATTGCAGGGGAGATATTAGTTTGCATTAGCAGAATGAATAGAAGGAATTTCCTATACCAATGAAATCACAGGCCCAGTGCCTCTGCTGTACTCTCTGTCCCTGATACCCATAAGGCTCACTTGGGACAGACTACTGAACTCCGGACATATCCCCATCCCCTGCCTAATGGCTCTCACCCTACCATTTACTGGAAGCTTCCATACCCCATGCTTGTAGATTCTAAGTTTTTGTCTGATAGATACCTAACATCTCAGAGGTATGAAGGTGATTAGAGGTTCCTGAGTATACACATCCTCCCTATAAAATCTTTGGTCCTTTCTTGCCTCAGCAAGCTGAGAAGCTAAAGGTCTTAGATATCCTACATATCAATTGGGAAACTGGAAAACCCTTGGCCAAGTCTAAAAGACCATCACTGACTTCCATTTCCATTTCTACTGTGGACTAAAGACCACAGCACCTAGTGATTGCCCTCTAAAGACTGAAATCTAGTTATGTCCTTTGCCAAAGTCCCTCTTCTTTTGTACCATTTCCCCCATGACCTTTTCCTAGGTACACCATTTTAAGCCTTATGTAAGTTAAAATGTGAGGTGATAAAGACCTGCTTCACACTTGACTGGCCTGACTCTTGTAAAAGACCCCTTAAATTCCCAGATTTCTAGAACAGATTATTAGGACAGAATAAAGCCAGCATTTTTTTTTTAGCTCCCAGGGAATTCTCCCCTTAGATTCTTAATGATTCAATTTCCACTCATTGCCCTCTTGCCAATCTCTGCATAATACAAATTTTGCAAAGAACTTGCCATGGGGAGACTCACCAAAGTCTCTTTGTGACTGTAACTGGTGCTTTGGTTAAGATCTTTCTAACCACATTCCATCTATCCTACCCTATCAAGACTCATCTCTATTTCTAACTCCACCTTCTCTTAGGTCTTCAGAGTGATACCTCCCTTTCAAACTTACTTTGGTCAGCACAATTAGTGCTTAATTGTATAGTCTTGTTTGATCCCTAATTGCTTGGTGTGTTATGGGAAGGTACGAATCAGTCAATCATGAATTAATTACCTACTGTGTGTTAGACACTGTGCTAGCTTCTAGAGCTACAAATACAAAAGAAGAGCCTACCAAGAGTGGGTGACATTGGGCCTTGAGGGCACATGTGGCCTTCTAGGAGCTTGGGTGTGACCTTTTGACTGAGTCCAAGTTTTAAAGAATAAATCCTTTTATTAAGGGAATTTGTTCTGTGAAGTTTGGATTCAGTCAAAGGGCCGCATTTGAGGACCTAGAGGACCACATGTGGCGTCAAGGGCACAGGTTCCCCACCACTGTATTCTACCCATCATTGTCTGGCTACTTGGCTTTCAATAAATACTTGTTTATAGATTAATGGAACTGATTGGGGATTTTATCCACCACTAAGAGAGACAAAACAGCAAGTTACTCTGGCAGAAATATGGATAGTTGGTGAAGTGTAACAGTCAGAGGGGCTTTGTGGAGAGTAGCATAGCATGGGGTAGAGGTGTCAAACTTCCCTAAAATCCCCAAGTGCACTAGAACCAGACTAAAATCTAATTAGGAAATGTTTACCAAAAAAAAAAAGCAAAAATATAGTACAATATGATGTTAATATCAATATAATGTACAATATGTCTGTGTCAAGATATAACCAGCAGGGATTTTTAAAATAATATTTTGTTATTTTCCTAGTTACAAGTAAAGGCAATTTTTAACATTCATTTTTTTAAAACTTTGAGTTCCAAATTTTTTCTCTCACTCAGTAAGGAATTTGATACGTTACACACATTCAATCATGCAAAATATATTACCATATTAGTCACGTTGTGAAAGAAGACATAGATCCAAAGGAAAAAAAAAACATGAAAACAAATACAGAAAGTGAAAAAAAGTATGCTTTGATCAGCATTCAGACTCCATCAGCTCTTTTTCCAGAGGCAGATAGCATTTTTCATGAGTCCTTTGGAATTGTCTTGGATTATTGTATTACTGAGAGTTGCTAAGTCATTCACTGTTGATCAATTCACAATATCGCTTTTACTATGTAGAGTGTCCTCTTAGTTCTGCTCAATTCACTTACATCAGTTCATGTAAGTCTTTCCAGGTTTTTCTGAGTCTGCCCATCATTTCTTATAGCACGATGATATTCCATTATGATCATATACCATAGCAGAGATCTTTATGAACAATCCAGTGGCCCTATTTCCACTTGAGTTTGACAGCACTGGTTTAGAGTGGTGGACTTGAAGTCAACAAGACTTGAGTTCAAATTCTAACTCAGAAACAATAAATATGTGACCCCTTGACACTAGTTAGGATAAGATGAGATCAGAGAAGAACTCAGGGAAATTGGGGGAAAGAGAAGACCTGATACCAGCACTACTAAGCCTATCACACACACACACACACACACACACACACACACACACACACACACACACAATCACTTGTCAGGGTATTTTCTTTGTCTTGATGGTAAAATAGCACATATAACATTTAATTGTCTACGTGCATATCTCTCCTCTTAGAATATAAATGATTGAGCAATGATTCCCCAGAAAACAGCTGTATAAGTTATATAACAAAGTTAAGTTATATAACAAAAGCTTCTGAAGCTCATTACATTTAGCACTTTTGACTGCTCTGCTTTCTAACTACAAACCACTGCTTCCTGGTTGGTCCAATGTCATCCCGGTGATGATGATGATGATAACAATTAGTATTTACATAGCACCTATAATTATATATTTACATATCTAGGCACTGTGCTAACAGCTTTACAAATATTACTTCATTTGGTCTTCACAATGAACTTGATAGGTAGGTGCTATTCTTAGCCACATTTTACAGATGAGGAAACTGAGGCAAACAGGTAAAGTGACTTGGTCACACGGCTAGTAAGTATGAGGCCAGATTTGAACTCAGGTCTTCCTGACTCCGGGCCAAGTGCTCTATCTATAGTAACATCTAGCTGCCTCAAGTGGAAAGGAGGTAAAGAATTGAAGTGAGGAGTTTTTGAGGGGCCTAAATGTTTTCGAGGGGCCTAAATATTAGACATTGCCTCAACTATGAAAAGTTTATACACAGACGTCCACACATCCACACACATTCACACATAACCTAGAACAAGAAATAGAGTAGATTTTCAGACTTGGAGTCAGGAAAATCAGGATTTGAATCCTGCTGTTAAATAGTTGTATGACTATAGAAAAGTCACTCAATAGCCTTGAGCCTTTTTCCTCATCTATAAAATGGGGATAATAATAACTAATAGTGTCCAAATAACAAGGTTCAAATGAGAAAATGTATGGAAAGTGCTTTGCAAACTATTAAGTGCCGTGCAAATATATGATTGCTTTGTTTAGCAGACACTGCTAAAGATGTCACTTGCAGTTCAAGTTCACACTCACTGATCATTTGCTGACTACCCTGCCCTCTACTGGACATTTTCACAATTGTATATAATGTTAAAAAAAAAAAAAAGGTTAAATTCCAGACTTGGAAGAGCATCCTTAGAAGGGAAATGAAGCAAATAGCTTGTCAAAAGAAGAAATGCCATCTAACAACAACTATATGAAAGAATGCTCCAAATACTAATAAATGAAATGCAACCAACTTTGAGGTGTCATTTCACACCCATCAGATTAGCAAATATCAAGAAAAATGGAAAATGTTAGAGGAGTGCAAATGGAAAGAATTCTTTCACGCCAGTTGCTGTTGGTGAAATTATGAATTGGTCCAGTCATTTGAAATCATATTTGAAAACTCACTAATATATATGTATATATGCATGTGTATATACAGATAAAAATATACTTTTTTAATCCAGTGAAACCCTTTCTAGACATATGCCCCAAGGCAGCCAAAGAAAGAGGGAATACATATACACATATACATATATATACATGTATATGTGTATATATATGTATATGTGTATATATGTGTGTGTGAGTGTGTGTATACACACATAAATACACATACATACATATATAAAGTATACATAAATATATCTATTTATAACATTGCTTTTTATAGCTTTTTAAAATTGAAAAGAAAGTAGAGACAATCAACTAGGTAATACCTGAATTTAAATTATGGTACATGATTATAATAGAATATTATTTCATCATAGGAAATGATGAAAAACCTAGGAAGATTTATATGAACTGATAAAGAATAAAGTAAACAGAAGCAGGAGAATAATTTATAAAATAAAAACGTGATAAAGAAAAAGAACTTTGAAAGACTTAAGAACTGTGTTCATGATATGGCCAATCCCAATTCTAGATGACCAATGATTAAGTCTATTGTTTACCTTCTGCCAGAGAGGTGATAGACTGTAGGTGTAGAGTAAGATGCATTTTTAGACACGGACAATGTGGGATTCTATTTTGCTTGAATATGTATATCTTCTACAGGGATTTTGTTTTACTTTTTTTTCCAGTGGAGTAGGAGGTCCAAAGGAGAGGGAAACGATTAATAGAGTCAGAGAAGAAGAAAAGAGAGAAGGTCATTGAAGTGACTTTTAAAATGCACAGAAGAGAATAAAAGGAAGAAAAGAAAGAAATATAAATGAGCTGGACAGCTTTGAAAATTACATTGAATTTATTACATACTTAAAGGAAAAAACAAGTTGTATATAATAGAAATTCATGTTTTTTCTGTTTTAATTTGTGTATGGAAATGATTAGTTCACTGAATACTAAAGTTCAGAATTTTAAAATGATAAAAAGCAAGCTATATGTGATATATTACAAATTTATGTACAAGCTTCATTTCTGTTATACTTTGTATGTGTGGGAAGTCTCATTCTATTTGGTATTAAGTTGGAATTTTTAAAATTTTTAATTTTTAAAAAAACTAAAGATAGGTGGTATGTAGGCATATATTTTAAGATATTACCATTTAAGACATCACAAATTTGCTTTGCTCAAGTGGACTTAATTTTTACATAGGGGCTTCCAGTGCAAGGATGCAGGGTAAATCACCGGAAAATGACAGTGACGTAAAAAAAAAATAGAAACTTAGGAAATGAAGACAGAAAATAGCAAAAGAAAGGAAGGTGGGACATGAGAGTCAGGGGATCCTTTGTGACAGAGGGGAGAATTGAAGATAATAGAGAAAAGAGCTTTAAAAGATTAGAGTTTCAATCAGTTTTGAGATTTGGTACAGTCTACTTCTCAATCCTCCAACACCTGCCACTCCTGTGTTCTAAAGTGATTTTGTTCAACTGCTTTTAATGACTAAAAATAATGCATAGTGATAATATAATAAGTCAATGTAAGAAAAGGGGGCTTTGAAGAGCCTAATAAACTCAATCCTTTAGACTATGTATGTGATTGTGCCTAAATAAATTGAGAAAGGAATCAAGTTGTCTTGTTTTTATCCGGATTTTCTTAGCCCATCTTTCCCTCCTTTACTTTGGATCTAGAAAGTCATATGGGCCACTGGATTCAAAACAAGTTTCCTAAAAGACTGCTGACATTAATTGCTTCTCTAGTTTTCACAATGTCCTGGGAAATTCCTTATCAGTCCTTTGCTTACAGGCCAAGGATCACAGCAAGCAATCAATTTGCTCAGGATCTAAAATGATTTTGCAACATAAGAATCATCCTAAACCCATTAAACCAAGCTCTGGGTTACACTCAGATGATTTGGTACACAGAAAAAAAAACCAGAAACCCATTTTCAGTTGCTCCTGACTTCCTGGTCTTTCTCCCACCAGCACCCCCACCCCATGTGTCACAGATGGCCACCTTCTGGCAGAGCAATAACTAGGAATTTTTGCACCTGAAGCAAATAACCACAAATGGTATTTAGGACAAGCTGTATGAAGCACACCCTCAGTCGGAAGTAGGTAAAGTAAGGCATCTTGAAGAATGAATTTACCCTAGCCTGCCATGTGATGGATTCTAATGCAACTATTTTTCTTGCTAATTAAAGCCTAAGCTCTGCTGGTTCCAGTGCCCTTAAAATTTGGCAACCCCTAAATTCAGTATCCTGGGAGTAAAACCCCAGTTTCCTCATACTAGTTACTTTGCCAGAAGGCAAACCTTCTCTTCCAATTTGCAGTTATGCCTCTGACTCTCTTCTATCTTCTAACTAAGGATCTCAAGAGCCTATTACACTTTCTGTGTCTACTGGCCACAGTGAATTGCTTGGACGTTGGTCTTTACAATGTCTAAAGCAGGGAGTGTACCTTTTCTATGTCATGGACCTTTTGGCAATCTGGTGAAGCTACTGGAACCCTTCTCAGAGTGTTT
The DNA here is from genome assembly GCA_028646595.1 of Phalanger gymnotis. Classification (NCBI taxonomy): domain Eukaryota; kingdom Metazoa; phylum Chordata; class Mammalia; order Diprotodontia; family Phalangeridae; genus Phalanger; species Phalanger gymnotis. The sequence continues at coordinate 203,085,956 of CM053623.1, forward strand.
TAAATGAATACATTAAAATGATTAGGATTACCAAGGAAGCCAATTATAGTAAATACAATTATCAAAGTATACATTTTTAAAATAACAACGGATCTCAGATTAAGACTTCATGGTCTCAAGGAAGGGAGCAGTTTCACAGGGAGGCAAAATGGTGGAGTGTTAATCTCTTCACTCCTCTCTTCCCTTTTCAGTAGCTCTCATTCTCTAATAGTAACAATATAGTACCCCATCCTGACCCAAACCCATTGTATCCAGGACTACTCTGTGTTGTGAATCTTTCCTGAGCTCTTTTCTTCCCTCATAAAAACTCACCCATCCTATGTCTCATTCCCTCAGGTTCTATTAGTCCAATTCGGCAGTTTTCAAAGTATCATCTAAGCAGCCTGAGGGTCCCTGAGACCCTTTTAGGAGGGCTGTGAGGTCAAAACTATTTTCATAATAACATTAGGTTTTTATGTGCCTATTAAAAATAGGCGCATAACTCTTTCCTAACTACATATGTGTATGAGGTTGAATTTTCTTTATATACTTCAATCAAAACAACACATCACAACAGATTGAATGACCAAACAGGTTTGAGATTCCAGCTGTCTTCTATTAAGTCAGACATCAAAGAGATTGCAAAAATATACAAAACAATGCTGCTTTTCTCACTAAATTTTTTTAGAAAATATAATTATTTTCATAGTAATATGTTTTTATGTTAATATTTAATGGGTTATCATTACTTTTAAATGAATTAACAAACATTTTTTAAATTGTTAGTTTTAGTTTTTGATACAGTACAGTAAATATCAATAGATAAAACCCCATAAACAAAAGCTGAGTTGTGTATGATGGGGTGATTCTAAAAACCAAAATTAGGAAGGAAAAGGTAAAATGAAGCAATTATATTATAAAAATGGAGTGTGAAAAGAACTAATATAGAGGAAGCAGGTAAGGGTGGGGAGCTGATAGTGTTAGAACCTTGTTCTCATCTGGGTTGAAGAAGAAACAATGTGTACATCTGGAAGGGTGTAGAAAACTTCTGAACATGCAGAGAGATGAGTAAACTTAGGGACAGGGTGAGGGAGCGACTTTTAGAAGAGTGTGTGGAATGGGATTTGGGGGGTATGGGGAGAGAATGGGGGCTTTTGAAAAGGTGTGTGGATTGAGATTGGGAGGGGGTGGGCAGACTCTTGGAGGTGCGGGTGAAGTAGCGGGGTGGAGGGGAGAAGACAAGAGACAGGGTAAAAAGAGAGGCTGAGAAAGGAAGTAGCAAGCAAAAATAAGATGGAAGGAAATTCACAAATAGTAATTGTAACTGAATGTGAATGTGATGTTTACGGTGCTCTGTTTGTGGTGGCAAAGAACTAGAAATTGCAGAAATCTCTATCAATTGGAGAATGGCTGAACAAGTCGTGGTATATGGTTGTGATGGAATAATACGGTGCTATAAGAATAACACTGTGCTATAAGAAATGATGAGCTGTTGGGGGCAGCTAGGTGGTGCAGTGAGTAGAGCACTGGCCCTGGAGTCAGGAGGACCTGAGTTCAAATCCGGCCTCAGACACTTGACACATGTACTAGCTATGTGACCTTGGGCAAGTCACTTAACCCCAATTGCCCTGCCCCCCCAAAAAAGAAAGAAATGATGAGCTTAATGATCCTAGAAAAACACAGAAAGACTTTCATGAAATGATGAAGAGTGAAGTGAGCAGAACCAAGAAAACACTGTATACAGTAACAGCAAGATTGTTTTAAGAACAACTTTGAGTGACTAAGTTATTTTGACTGTTTTAAATATGTAAATTAAAAATAAAAGGACACATGAAGAACATTAGCTGCATCCAGAGAAAGGACTGATATGTAGAAGTATGTATAGAATTATTTTACATATATATATATATACTCATATACATATACATATGTGTGTCTAATAGTAGCCGTGGGAGGGGGGGAAGAAAACAAAAAAGGGGAAAAAAAGAAATTTATATGATAACCTTGTTATATATTTGGAGGGAATAGCAAGCTGTACATGGGAGATTTGTAGTTTCATGTATAATCATCTTTGTTATAACACTGTGTTATGGAAATGCTTGTTTTGTTCCCCAGATTGAAAATTAATTTTTTAAAAAAAAAAGCACTTCAGGGTCCTCAATAATTTTCAAGAGAATAAAGGAGTCCTAAGACCAAGATGTTTGAGAACCCGCTGGCCTAGCTAATCTGGGGAAGTCATTTGACCTAAGATATTATTATTGATAACTAGTCAATACAGTATTCATCCCTTGTAGTCTTTGTATTATAGCAATAAACTTTCAAAGGATGATGGTGTAGCAACGAGACTCCAGAGAACTAAGAGGGGGAGAAGGTACAGGGAGGCCCTGGACTCTGCATCATAAGGAAAGATGATGGTTACGGACATGGCAGAAAAAAATGCTGGTGAGGTTTAAACTGAATTCATGACCCCAGGCTACATCTTGCATATTGCTTCACCAGGAAAAAAAAAAAAAGAGAAAATCTTTGAGCCCTGAAAATCTGCATGTAGAATCTTAAAATGAATCTTTTTCTGAGCCTCCAACCTAGCTCTGTTTCTTAGAACTCAGGAACAAGCAGATCTCACATATGCTTAACTTATTCTGGGTCAAACCTCATTATCAGGTGGAGCAAGGTCATTGAACAGTATAGTTTTCCTGTTATCAACTTCCTTGGCAGTCAGGACTGCACACATTTTGCTCTACTCCCCTAGATTTTTATTACTAGTCTATCTCACAACATATACTTACTTGGACAAATGTTATCAAGGTTAAGTGCAGATTATCTGATCCCATACCAATTATCTGTTTAAATGACCCTGAACTCTAGCAATCTGTGAATTGTGACCCAAGTTAGTTCTGAAAGCTGGTAGATGAACATTGGAATTACTTAATTCTCTTCAGCTCCACCCCCAATGCCACAAGAGGGAAAAAAAAAGAGTGAACAACCTTCTGGACAAATCATGGGATCATAGATTTAGAGATGAAGGAAACTTGGTTCTTGTTGCTGCGTTCAGGCACTTCAGTCATGTGCGCCTCTTGGTGACTCCATTTGGGGTTTTCTTGGCAGAGATACTAGAGTGGTTTGCCATTTCCTTCTCCAGATCATTTTACAGATGAGGAAACTGAGGCAAAGGGGGCTAAGTGACTAGCCTAGGGTCACACAGCTAATAAGTGTCTGAGGCTCAGACACTTATTGAACTCAAGAAGAGGAGTCTTCTTGATTGCAGGTTGCACACTCTAGCTACTGTACCACCTAGCTGTCATCAAAGTCCATCAAAGTCCAATTCCCTCATATTACAGAGGAGGATACTTAGCTGAGAAAAGCTAAGTGTGATTTGCCCAGGGTCACACAGATTGGGTATGGCAGAGCCAGGATTTGAACCCAGACTCCTGGCTTCAAAGTCAGTGCTTTTTTTTTAAACTATAGCACATTTAAATAATCCTTTGGGGGTAATTGCCCCACTAAAGACTAAGGTGAACAAACCCTGCTTTAAAATATCAATCTGCATTTCATAGGTTTGAGGCATTAAAAAAATAGAAACTGAGAGAGAAGTTTATCCTCAAACCAAGTCAAGAACATATTACATTTATAACAGACATTTATATAATACTTTGGGCACAAAGGTGTCACAGCGTATAGAGTGCCAGGCCTGGAGTCAGGAAGACTCATCTTCATGAATTCAAATCTGACCTCAGACACTTACTAGCTGTGTGACCCTGGGCAAGTCACTGCTTGCTTCAATTTCTTCATCTGTAAAATGACTAGGAGAAAGAAAAGGCAAATCACTCCAGTATCTCTGCCAAGAAAACCCCAAATGGGGTCACAAAGAGTAGAACATGACTGGAAAAATGATAGAGCACCCACAATAGTAAGAGTAATTGATACAAAATATTTCCCCCAAAGTCTGTGAAATTACCACTACAAGTACAGAGTCCAGAGGAAAATGTGCTCCAACTTAGAAAGCACATGCATAATTATAGTATGCACTGAGCTCCTCCTACCACCTTCAATAGCTAGCTAGGCTTTAAGAGCTAATCCATCATACTGCTACCTACCTAGTTATAAACCTCTCCAAACTTATTTGAGCTGGTCCCCAGTGACAGACATTCAGTCTATCACCAGACCCATATTCACAACCTTTCAAGCTTAGGAGAAGCTGTCAGAGCTCACATTCAACTGGCACATTGGAAACAAAAACTGGGAGAGGTTAGGTAATAGTAGTATTAGCAGCTAACATTTTATAGCATTTGCTATGTGCTAGGCATACAGTTATGATCTCATTTGGCCCACAGCCACAAAACAAATGTCAGATTGAGGAATCAAACCTGACTCCAGCTCAGACTAAGCTGCTTCAGATCTGGTCTCTTCCTTCTTGCTGGATTCTTGGTTTTATGCATGGACAGGTTCACTGCATCATCTGTGGTTTCCCTAGCTGGACCATTGTAATTAAACTATCCCTGCCTTTCTTCACTCCAGGCTTGTTGAGACATCACACTCATCTGCTGTGACAGGCATCTGTTAATCTCTTGCTAATCCCTAACACAAACGTTCTCTCTCTTATTGACATACCAAGGCCCAAAGGACCATGAAATTTAGTACTTCCCTTGCTGGTCTGCTATTTTGGTCTGTGATAAAGACAACTAAATCTCCCTATTCAGAATAATTTACTTAACTGCTCATTTCCAATATGTTTCTTTCTCTTACAAAGACCTGACATTTGACTGGAAGAAGAGATGAAAACAATACCTATGCTCTCAAGTCCTTCGGTTCTCTGACCAGAATTACATGTTCCTTCATTTTGCTTTGCAATTTGTTTCTGATGGCAAGCATTCACTCGTCACAAGGAACACTGATCCAGCAATCCTAGCCCATTCGTATGGATGAGCAGCCAAAAACAAGAAAGCTGAGGCCAGAAGCCAGTCAGGTCCAAGAGCTAGAGGTCAACAAACGATTTGAGAACAAGGAGACCTCAAAATTTCAACAATTACAAACCAAAATGCATCACTGGAATTTGCCAAGCATAATTCCTGTGTGGTTTGGGGATTCCCAAGTAGTTCTCATTCTGCTTTTTCTTTTTATTGATTTTCCTGATAGGTGGGTGGGTGATTCCTCATGGAGTTAAAGCCTAATTAAAACAAGACATACATACCTGAGAACCATCCCTAATTCAAGGTTATACATAACTTTTGGTGAGCCACAAGATGAATTATCTAAAAGGCTACTAGGGTAGAGCAACTGGGCCTTTGTCCTAGGGTGCCAAAATTTAGAAAGCACTTATAGTATTTGTACTGCTTCATTGGATAGAACTAACTAAGATGACAACACAGGTAGCAAGAATAATTAGCTAATATAAGAATTATACTATAATTATCTATAATATTGTAACATATATATTATTATAACCTAATATAATTACTACTTCCTCCCTACTGAAACTGCACAACAGGCAAGTTCCTCCCATGGCTGCTTCTCCTCTACTCCATCTGGTGGTACCTTCCCCAGCAGCAGCCTCATCTATCCTGATATCTTCTCTCTTCCCCGTAGGACTTTTGGTTCAAGGTTTCTCCCCTACACAGATACATTGCCCAGATGCATTTTGTGGATTGTGATCTAGGCAGCAAGATTACTACTTAGGGGGTCTATTTATGGGTAAAATTTTCAATGGGTTCATGGTTCATAAAATTGTACCTACCACTGTTTCAATATATTCCTAAATTTTTTTTAAAAGTGACCTATTCAGTATTTTCAAAAAGGAAATTAATATTAAAGATAGAGGTGTGTGTGTGTTTGAAGTGAGTTATGACATTTCATATCTATGTTTTGAAATTTTTCTACCCCTACCATAACAAAGTCATCATTAAAATTAAACTTGCGAGGGGGGTGGGGTTGGGAGAGGTGAAGGGTGAAATAGAAGAAAGTAGGATTCTTTCCTGTAGCGATGAAACATAGCATCTGTCTTAAAAATCAGTTAAGAATCAGTAAGTATTTATTATATGTTTAATATGTGTCGGGCACTATCGATTTGAAGTTATGTGTCAAAGATTCAAAAATTAAGATACAGTGATTTCCTGATCCTGTAAAAAAAAAAAAATAAGCCATCCTTAAAACCCAAGACCATACAACTCCTGCCTGTGCGGATTTAACCCTTTAACAAAAGCCAAGGACAATATTCCTGCAACTGATTGAGCATATAAAAAAGGTCTGTTTACAGAAAGTAAGCACCTGATAAAGGATTCTGTGATATTGGAATCCTCCAAGGGGACATCAGGAATGATTCATGTACCAGTGGTACAGACAGACCCAGCCTCCCACAACCCCTAGAGGTCCAAAGGTAACAAGATGGAATAGAATCTACTACTCACAAGGCTCCCAAATCAAAGTCACTTCCCAGGAACTCTTCCAGTAGATTTGTATCCAACATTGGGTTGCCCAGAGTCTCATTAGTCTCATGTGCTGAAAAAGCAAGCAAAGATAGAAGGATTCCAGCAAGAGCTATAACAACTTTTGCTCCCAGGGTAAGGGGGTCCCCTCAATTCAATGGCAGGAAAAGGGGTTAGAATGCAGTGGAGACTTCAGGTCAGTTCTGGGAAAGACATGGAGAATAGGGCAGAGATTTGGGAGCATCATAGGGGAGGCCACTGCAGTTGGGATTACAGGCAGGAAAGTGACACAGTGAGCCATCTAGTAGCTTCCTGTTTGAATTAATTCTTCTCCAGCCTGAAGACTCATATTTATGAGTTCAAATCCAGTCTCAGACATTTACTAGCTATGTGACCCTGGTCAAGTCACTTCCGTCCACCTTGTTTGGCCCAGTTCCTCATCTGTAAAATGAGCTGGAGAAGGAAATGTCAAACCACTCCAGGATCTTTGCCAAAAACAAAACAAAACAAAAACAAATGTCGTCATGAAGAATCTGACATTACTGAATAATGACAACAATACCCTTAAGCACTAAGCTTTGTTATTGCTATGTTCTTTGAGGGCAAGGAACAGTCTTTTGCCTCTTTTCGTATCCCAAGTGCTTAGCACAGTGCCTGACACACAGTAGGCACTTAATAAATGTTTATTGACTGACTATATGTACTTTTAGGACCTTCTAAGTTTGATACCCTGGTGCAAAACCCTGAGTATATCACCTAGCTATTTGTTGTTTTTCAGTTGCATCTGACTCTTCATGACCTCATTTGGGGTTATCTTGGCAAAGATACCGGAGTCATTTGCTATTTCTTTCTCCAGATCATTTTACAGATGAGGAAATTGAGGCAAATAAGATTAAGCGACTTGCCCAGAGGTCACACGGCAAGCATCTGAGGCCAGATTTGAACTCAGAAAGATGAGTCTTCCAGACCCTAGGCCTGGTACTCTATTCACCACACCCACTAGATGCCCTTATTCTAGTTACAGCTGTGGATCATTTGATTCTACTCTTAAACTTGTGCTTCATTCTGGAGGAGAGAGTGAGGCTGAAGACTTTCCACAGCTCTGCCGCAATTAAATTACATTCTCCCCCTGTTAAGACATCACTCTCATGATGTCATTGGTCATCTTCAAAGGAAGGATCAGCAACGACAACATTATTTTGCACTACAATGCACATAAGTACTCGATTACAAGCAAGTGTGCTAATAGACTCAATCTCAACATTTTTCTCCTTAAAGGAAATCCACCTGGCTTACCCTGAAGTATAATTCTAGGGTTTGGACCCTTTTAATGACACTTATATCACATAGACGAAACACACTAAAAAGATACTAAATTTCCATTTCCTCCTTAGCAAGTTTGAGTGAGAGAAAGGATCTCACAAAGCATCCAACACAAGGCACCCCTCTTCCCCCCACTTTGCAGATGAGAACACGGCAGCTTCAGAAAAAGAAAGCAAATTAGTCAAAGGCATGTAGGAAGTGTCAGAGTGAGGATTATAACCCAAGTTCTTGGATTCCAAATCTGACTCTCTTTTCACTTATACTGTAATTTGTCTAGTGTGTTTCAGGCGAACAGGATCTTTGCAGAGGAGAGGAAGGTTAAAAACAGAGGCGTGCTAGAGACAGCTTGAACCAGGTCCAGGAGCTGATTGTTAAATTTTAAGTACAAGCATTTTTGCCTTGGAAATCAGCAAATGTTACAAATCAGAGCTTCCTTTATTTTTTTTTATTGATTCTCTAGACTTAAGAAAATGATGGAGAATGTGTTGATAATACAGTGTAAACTGAAAATTGTGTTGTGCATACATTTTTTTTTCAGAGCCAGTTGTTAAACCAGCTTGCCTCTAGCTAGAATGGAAGTTTCTGTGGCCAGAAGAGTTGGCATTTTGGTGCCCCCATGACTCTCTTTGTGTTGGTAACCCCGTATACTGATAGAGATTGTGACCCTAACACATCTTCTCATCCTACGAACTTGTCTGTGTTTTCCCACATATCTGCAGAGGTTCCATCTAATGCACTGCAGACCTTCTTCTTGTCCTTACGAGGTCAACAATGTATCACTCAGTATCTCCACTTCTTGTCTCACTCTCACCAAATGAACATCTTGCTACCTTTTCAAGTCATGCATATCTGCCCCCGATAATATTTATATGTAACTTTTCCCAAGTAAGTAATCCTAAACATACTTCAACATGCTCAAGCCCACAATGGCTCTTTCCATTGGACTTTGTGTATTTGTGCTTTCCATTTTTCTAAGATTATAGTAGATTCTCTAGTGGATAGATCACCAGGCTTGGAATCAAGAGAGATCTGAGTTTCAAACCTGCCTCAAATACTTAATAAGTAGGTGACCCTGATCAAGGCATTTTATTTTTTATACCCTCAGTTTCATCATCTGTAAAATTGGGGGTTACAATACCTGTACTTCAGAGGGCTTATTGTATGAATCAAAGAAGTAAATACATGGAAAAGCACTTTGAAAAATGTAAAAGGCTACATAAATATTAGTTATTGCTAATAAGAATAGCTAGCATTTATATACTTCTTTGAGATTTAAAAAGCACTATATATATATATATATACACACACACACATATATATATATTGTCTCCTTTGGTCCTCACGACGACCCTTGACATAAGTGCTATTATTATCCTCATTTTACATTTGGGGAAACTGAGGCTGAGAGCTATTAAATGACTTACCTAGGGTCACACAGCTAGCAGGTATCTGGAGCAGGATTTAAACTCAGTTCTTCCTAACTCCAAGTACAGGACTCTATCCCCTGTACCATTACCTAGCTGCATCTGGGACATCCTCAGAAGAATGTGGGTGTTGTAGAGACAAGCTCCAATGAGAAGAAATTTGGTCTCATAGAAAGTATTGTGAGGAGGCTTCCAGTTCAGATAGCAATGTGAAAGGCTTTAGAGGAAGGAGCTCAGCTTTTCCACATACACTTTGAGAAATATGTCTAAAAGGGTGCCAGAGAAAGCAATGGTCAGGAGCACCAAAGGAAATTACAATAAATAAACCCATTCATCCTGGTCACAAGGAGGGAGAAGGAAACCAATATGAGTTATGGTCAATGGCCAGAAATTTACAATTACTCCGAGCAGAGTTTTTATATACCTGTGAGCAGGGAGACATATACATAACCTGATCTCACTGGGCTAGAATCTTGCTCCTAGAGGGACATACCAGGGGGGAGTGGAAAGCTAGTATAAGCTACAATAATCAGGGTCTGGGGCCAGAGGAATTCTAGCCTGTCCATAACAAGGCAGTGGTGGCATGGATCCAAACCCCGTAAGTCAATATGCAAAGAGAGAGGGTAGTACACCCCTCAAACCTGCAGCAACAGATAGGGCCTTCTCAACAACTAGGCACAGGCACCAGTGGGTCTTACGTGTAGGAGGCCTGAGACCAGTGTGATCACCAGCATATGGTTGGAGTCTGTCAGAGCCACAGCAGGGAGTGGCACCAACCTCTTTCAGGAATTATGTGCAAGGAGAAGGCGATCCCTCCCTTCATTTAAGCCACCAAAAGAAGAGGCTAAAACTAGGGATTATGCTATACATGCGATGATCCCAAACAACAAAAGCCCATCTGTCTAACATTAATATTTTCCTAATGAGTCTGTAAGGCTATAAATTATGGAAATTTATTATCTCAGGAAAATGAGGGTTTTGAGGACCCAAAAAGCAAAAGAAACAAAACAAAAATATTCAGTGGATATATTCCAATAATGACTTGCATAATAATAACAGTAACAATCAAAATGTCATTTGGATATGATTAGGGTAAACATTTTTATGTACACTGGAGAATGAAAGAGACCAAAGGCTTGGAGTTTTGAATCCAGAGGTCACATTGAGGAAATGGGAAAAGGCAATACAACGAACATGTTGGGTTCCTCCAGGCTAGTCATATTGAGCATAAAGATATCAAGAAGAAGGCTGTATTATAGTCGAATGCATTAGAAAATTGCTGACATTTGAAAATCAAAGGTCAATGGAAAGAATGTACCTAAAGGAATTAACGCCTAAATATATCAATATTAATAATAATAATAATAATAATTAACATTTATATAGCACTTACTACGTATCAGGCACAGTGCTAAGTACTTTACAATTGTTATCTTATTGGATCCACAACAATCACAACAATCACGAATAGACCATGATTTATTCAGCCATCCTCCAAGCGCTGGACATACCAGATGGTTTCCAAGTTGGACAAATGTTACAAATAAATGAATGTTTTCAGATCAGTTAAAAAAAAAAGTTCTTTTATAACCCCATTTTACAGATGAGAAAATTGAGACAAACAGAAGTTAAATGACTTTCCCCAGGGCACATAGCTAGTAAGTGTCTGAGGCCAGATTTGAACTGTTAATGTATACTTGGGGAACTATGAAGTGGGCCATCATAAATTTGGAAGAAAAACTAACAAAACATAAGGTCCATCGCCCTGAGAGAGCTACCGAAAAATTAACACTGAAGAGGATTGATAGACATTCTTAGAGAACATGGTAAATGGGTTAAAAAGAAGAAAAAAAGAAAAACCTTCAAAAATACTCTTGAAACAAGTCAATATTATTTTATTAAGCAAAAGTAAAACATGCTGACAGGTATATGACATTTGATTTGCTGAATTTAAGGATAAATTATTTACTTCTGAATGGAGACACCTATGAAATGGCTAAAATCTAAGAATGGAATCGAAAGGCCCTCCACAAGCAAATTCCACATGTACTCAGTCAGCTGAAATCAACAAAAAGGAATTCAACAAATGGCTAGATCACAAGAATTTGCTTGTGAAAATGAAGGGATATGTGATTACAATATAATACCACATCACTGTGACTGGAAATTACAGAAAGATTATTACTTTTTTATTTAATTTTTTTCATTAATGAAAATCCATTTTCTCTCCCTCCCAACTTCCCTTCTCCCCCACTCCAGTATCTTGATAGATAGATTGATATAGATAGATCATATATGCGTGTGTGTGTATGTATGTATGTATGTCTCATTCTGCACCCTATCTATCCCTTGTCTGCCAAGAGATGGATAGCATGTTTTGTCATGAGGCTTCACGAGTGGCCATTACATTGATCAGTGTTCTTAAGTCTTTCATAAGTTGTTGTATAAATTGTTCTCCTGGTCCTGCTCACTTTACTCTGCATCAGTGCATACGAGTCTTCTCAAGTTTCTCTGAAACAGTTCCCTTCATCATTTCTTACAGCACAGTATTCAGTTATATTCACATGTACCACATTTTGTTCAGCCATTCCACAGTTGATGGACACTCCCTCAGTTGCTAGTTCTTTACCACTACAAAAAAAAAGTAATGCTACAAATATTTTTGGACATATGGGTCCTTTTCCCTCTTCTTTGATTTCTCTAGTCAAAGAACATGCACAGTTTAGAAAATTTGTAAGCATAGTTCCAAATTGATATTCAGAATGGCTACAGTTATTCACAGCTCCACCAACAATGCATTAATGTGCCTATTTTCTCATAGCCTCTCCAACATTTGTGTTTTCATCTTTTTAATCAATTTTAGAGTGTTTTAATTTATATCTTTCTAAGGATTAGTGATTTGGAAAATTGTATTTTCATATGGACATTGATAGCTTGGATTTCTTCTCTAGAAAAGTACCTATTCATATCCTTTGGCCATTTAATTTCAGGAGTGGTTCTTAGTCTTATAAATTTGAATCAACCCCCTATATATCTTAGTTTATCAGAGAAACTTGCTACAAAGATTGTCTTCCCATTTATCAGTTTCCCTTCTAATTTTAGTTGCATTGGTTTTGTTTGTGCAAAAAGAAAAAAAAACATTAATTTCATCCAATTAAAATTGTCCATTTTATCTTCTGTGATCCTCTTTAGCCCTCATTTGGTCATGAATTCTTTACCCATCTTTGATCTGAAAGCCAATTTATTTCTTGTTCCTCTAACTTGTTTATGATATCATCCTAACTGTCTAAGTTCTATATCCATTTAAAGCTTATCTTGGAATATAGTGAGAGAGATGTATACCATACCTAGTTTCTGCCAGACTGCTTTCCAGTTTTCCCAGAAGTATTGTCAAATAGTGAATTCTTATCCTAGAAGCTGGAGTTTATTAAACCATTAAATTATTAATTATTAAAGTAGCTGGGTTTATTAAACACGAGACTATTGTGCTCCTTTTCTTGTGTATGTTATATACCTAATCTATTCCACTGATCAATCTTTCTATTTCATAACCAGTAATAAATAATTCTGATGTTTACAGTTTATAGTAAAATTTGAATTCTAGCACTGCTGAATCCCCTTCCTTCCCACATTTTTTTCATTTTCCCTTGAGCTTCTTGACCTTTTGTTCCTCCAAATGAACTTTATTATTTTTTCTGGGCAGCTAAGTGATTCTGAGCATGGAGTCAGGAAGACTCGTCTTTCTGAGGTCAAATCTGGCCTCAGACACTTAGTAGCTGTGTGATCCTGAGCAAGTCACGTAACCTTTTATCCCTCAGCTTCCTTGTCTATAAAATGAGCTGGAGGAGGAAATGGCAAACCATTTCATTATCTTTGCCAAGAAAACCCCAAATGGAGTCATGAAGAGTCAGACACAACTGGAATCAACAGCACAACAATTTTTTCTAGATTTATAAAATAATTATTTGGTAATTTGATTGGTATGGCATTTAATAAGTTGATTTAGGTACTATTTTCATTTTTATCATATTGGCTCCTCCTACCCATGAGCTATTGATAGCTCTCCAATTATTTGGGTCTAATTTTATTTGTTTAAAGAGAGTGCTTAGTTGTATTTGTATCATTCCTGTATATCTTAGCAGGTAGATTCCAAAGTATTTTATATGTTCTATAGTTATTTTAAATGCAGTATATTTTCTATCTCTTCATATTGGATTTTGTTGGTAATATATAGAAAATGCTGATGATTTTAAGTTGATTTATTTTATATACTGCAACTTTGCTGAAGTTATTGTTTCAATTTTATTTTAGTTGAGGCCCTAGAGTTTTCTAAGTAAACATCTACAAAAAGTGAAAATTTGGAATTTTTTGCCTATATTTATTCCCTTGATTACTTTTTCTCATCTTATTGCTATAGTCAGAACTTTGAGCACTCTTATCAAACAATAGTGTTGATAATGGAAATCCTTATTTTACCTCTGATTTTCTTTAAAAGGCCTCTGGTTTATTTGCATTACATATAATGCTGGCTCTTGGTTTCAGATATGTACTACTTATCAAATTAAAGATAGCTTCATTTAATCCCATGTTTTCAGTACTTTTAATAGGAATGGATGTTATATTTTGTCAAAAACTTTTCCCACATTTAATGATGTGATTTTTATTGTTTTGTATTTAATATTATTACAATATTTTTTCTAATACTAAAGCAGTCCTGAATTCCTGATATAAATCTAACCTGATCATAGCAATAATCTTTGTGATATGTTACTTTAGTCTTTCTGCTATTATCTTATTTAAAATATTTGCATCAATACTCATTAGGGATATTGGTCTATAATTTTCTTCATTTTGACTCTCCCTTCTTCAGGTATCAAGGTCATGTTTATACCATGGAATAATTTTGACAGGACCCTTTCTTTTCCTTTTTTTCAAACAGTTTATGTAATACTGCAATCAAATTTTCTTTGAATGTTAGACAGAATTCACTGGTAAATGCATCTGGTCATGGGTTGTTTTTTTTTTCCCCTTGGGGAATTCATTTGTCATTTGTTCAATTTTCTTTTCTGAGATTAAATTCTCCATTTCTTGTTCTGTTAATCTGGGTGTTTTATATTTGTATAAATATGCCTCCATTTCATTTAGGTTGTCCGTTTTATTGGCATATCATTGGGCAAGGATAAACCTTGTACCTCCCCTTCCTGCCTCATTATCAAAATTGCATTGTCGATTTTCACTTTAACTCATTTAACTTTTAGGTATTTAACCACTCTGCCATTCATTCCTTACATGTTAAAGAATATTAATTCAGTATCTTTCAGCATAACATAGTTTTCCCCTTTCATTTCTTTTAATCAAGTCTCTTTTTGCTGTTGCCATGTCTGATATTGTGATTGTTATGCCTCTCTTTTTCACTTCGGATTTTGCTCTAGCCCTCACTTATCACTGTATGAATCTTTATATTTCAAGTGTGCTTCTTATAAAAATGTATTGTTGGATTCTTATATCTAATCCATTCTGTTATCTATCCTCTTCTGTTTCATAGGCAAGTTCATCTCGTTCACAATTACAGTTAGGCTCATTAATTTTTTATTTCCTTCCATTCTATTCCCATATACTTTTTCCTTTCTTCACTTCCTAGCAAAGAAGAGGATGGTAAGCGAGCAGTGTGTTTAGCATCAAGGCTCAATGCTGAATACAATCTGCTTCCACTCTCTTAATTTATTCTTTTCCCTCCAGACACAAGCTCTTACAGTTTCCTTATTTTGTTTTAAACCCCTATTCATAATCCCCCCTTTTCAGTTAGTTTTGCTTATGACTAAACTCTCTTTGAATATACCTTCCTTCTTATTCTCACTGCCCCCCTCCCCATAACCACTAATTTCTCTACTAAATGAAATATATTTCTGTACTCAATTCTTCCTCTCTACACACACATGAACACACGCACACATTCTTGTTTGACCCCATTTGGGGTTTTCTTGGCAAAGATCATGGAGTGGTTTGCCATTTCCTTCTCTAATTCACTTTACAGATGAGGAAATAAGGCAGACAAGGTTAAGTGACTTACTCAGGGTCACACAACTAGTGTCTGAGGCTGAATTTGAACTCAAAGATGATTCTTCCTGACTCCAAGCCCAGTACTTTATCCACTCTGCCACTACCTTCCTTCAACCAATTCAATTAAAACTAAGGTTCAAGTTTCAGCTGTTCTCCTTAACTTTCCCTCCTTGTTTATATAGGCTGCTACTTGTATACTCCAATTACAGGGGATAATTTCATTCACTCTTCTTCTCCCTTTTTCCCCAATATATGCCTTTTCCTTTCTTCTTTTAAGATGGTCTAAACATAATAAAACCACTCCCATGTCCTCTGACTTATTTAACACCCTCTATGACCCTTGTCATTATTAAAGTATTAAGGGGGCAATTGTTTTTATAATCTATTATATAGTTTTGTAAAGGTCTCATGTTCAGCATATGCATACATACATACATATATACATATACATTTATAGGTACAAATATAGAAATTCTTTTAATATATAGAATACATATCATGTAGGTAGAATATATGTATATATGCATATACACATACATGCATCTATAAATATATATGTATATATATAATTTTCTGTTCCCATTCAGTTATCACCAGAGTCAGGGTCAATAAGTATTTATTAACTGCCTGCTATGTGTCAGGCACTGTGCTAGGTGCTGGAGATACAAAGAAATACGTATCTCTCTCCTCAAGGAACATGAAATCCAATGGGGGAAAACAACATATAAAAAGAAGCTGAAAAGGGATTGAGAGGACATACAGCATGGTGCATGATAAAGTCTTGTGGCAGAGTGGGAAATGATCTGAGGCGGGGTGAGTTATAGAGCTAGTGTCATTTTGTAGAGTGATCAGTTTCTGGACACTATCAAGTCTAGGAAAGCAACTGGGTAGAAAATTATGAGCTAAAGGCCCTGAGTGCCATCCTTAAATATCTAGGAAGAGTTCCCTAATATTCTACCTTCCACCCTCTCTAACCAAAGGGAAGGAAGGACTCCAGGGGCAGGGAGTGATGAAGAGATGTATTTCAAAGTCGATTTCATCTTTCTGGAGATTTTTAGGTTCAGGACACATTGTTTATAGGAAAGAAGACTCTTGGTAAAGTAGAAGGTATGAGGTCTCCAGCTCTCACTCAATTTTCTCACACCCAATAAGGTAATCTGCTCACCACAACTCTACCCATAAACCTCTGCATTAAGGCTGGTGTCCACATGCTTGGTAATATGCCAGCAATCTACCTACCTCCAGGCACTCATAAATACTCTGCAGAGCTATGATCAGTAATACCCCCCTCCAGCTGTCACAGCTGCAATAAGATGTTTTAATGGAACCTTACAATGTTGTGATTAACCCCATAGCACCCCAAGTGTTGATAAAAGATAAAAATCAAGTTCCCAAATCAAATACGCTAGTTTCCCTCTGAGATACATAACCCCTGTGGCTACAACTACCATCTTCCTCTTCCCTTAAATATATCTCAACATTCATAGATTCAAAGGGCTTAGGGCTCAAAGAGACCTTGGACATCTTATATTCCTATCCCTTTATTTTACAGAAAAGTAATTTAAGCCTAGGGGGGATCTGACTTGTGCAAACTCACACAAGCAATAAGCGGGACCAAGATTCAAACCCAGGTCCTCTGAATATATCTGATTCTCAGATGAGAAATTCCAAATGCAGAAGATTTATTTTATTTTGCCCCAGGATAGCAAGTTCTTGACACTGGAATCCAAGACATAAGGAATTTCTGCAATAATTCATTTTCCACACTACTTTCCCATTTAGGAAGGAGATAAATATAAATATGAATTAAATGACGGATCACTTTCATGGGTGTTTTTGTGGAACAGTGTGGAATAAAGGAAAAACACTAAATTGGAAAACAGCAGATTTGGGTTTGGGTCTCAGCTCTGCCACTTAGCATACACACACACACACACACACACACACACACATACAATCTTGGGCAAGTCACTTCTTCCCTCTAAACCTCAGTCTCCTCATCTATAAAATGGTGTTAATAGTACTTTCACTATCCAACCTCACAGGGCTATTGGGAAGAATACATTTTTAAAAACTAGCATAATAAAAATGTAAACTACCATTACTATAATTCATCTATTTTTGGCTTTGGTCAAAGAAGATTGTGTGGGAGAATGTGCAAGAGAGGGACTCAAGAGGAGGTAGAAGAGGAAAAGAAGGAATTATAAAAGTTTAAATCTGACTTTTCTACTTACCAAGTGACCTTAGATAAGACACTTAACTTCTCTGGGTATCTGTTTACTCATCTGTAAGAAGCGGAAATTGAAGGGATGCCCATCAACAGGGTAATGGCTGAATAAGCTGTAGTATATGATTGTGATGGAATACTATTGTGCTATAAGAAATGATGAGCAGGATGCTTTCAGAAACACTTGAGAAGACTTATATGAACTGATGCAGAGTGAAGTGAGCAGAACCAGGAGAATGTTGTATGCAGTAAAAGCAATATTGCATGACGAACAACTGTGAATGATTTAGCTATTCTCAGCAATACAATGATCTAAAAAATTCCAAAGGACTTATGATCAAAAATTCTATCTGCCTCCACAGAAAGAACTGATATGAGTCTGAATACAGAGTGAAGCATACTGTTTTTCTCTTTCTTTCCTTCCTTCTTTCTTTCTTTCTTT
>CM053623.1:203104329-203127047 GCA_028646595.1 Phalanger gymnotis
TCCTTCCTTCCTTTCTTTCTTTCTTTCTTTCTTTCTTTCTTTCTTTCTTTCTTTCTTTCTTTCTTTCTTTCTTTCTTTCTTTCTTTCTTTCTCTCTCTTTGGTTTGAGTTTTCTTCCACAGAATAACTAATACAGAAATATATTTTATATGATTACACATGTACAGCCTATATTAGATTGCTTACCATCTCAGGGAGAGGGGAGGGAGGCAGAGAAGTTGGAATTGAAAAAAATATGTTAAAAATTATTTTTATATGTAATTGGGGGAAAATAAAATATTTTTAAAAACACAAGAGAGGGGTCTTTTTGGAAGGTCACTTTCAGCTCTTGATGTATGATGCTAAAATTGACCATTTTGAAATTGTAAAAAAGACCGATAATTGAACCTGAAAAGGGGAAATTTGGGAGGATTTAAAAGGCGAGAAGGAAAAGGGAAAGGAAACGGGAAAGAAGAAAGTAGAGGAAGAAAAGGAGAAGATGGGGATGGAGAAGGAAAAGGATCTGAATAAAAAGGTAGAAGGAGAAGAACTAAGGGAAGAAGGTACTAGAAAAAGAGAAGGAAAAAAGAAAAGAAAATTGATAAGATAAAGAGGTTAGTAGAACAAAGGAAATAAAATAAGGTGTGACTGTCAAGGTTGTTCTAACCAACATAGAGGAACTGATAGCTATCCCTATGAACAAGATAAGGGCTAGATGGTGGCACAATTAAATGAATTCAGAGGTGGTTGAATGTCCAGACTCAAAGAATTCATTAAGAGTCTGGTGTCAGTTTGGAAGGTAGTATCTATTGGAGTCTCCAGAGATCTATATGGGAACTGTGTTTAACCATTTACTATTGACTTGGATAAAGACCTAGATACCAGGCTTATCAGATTTGCCGATGACATGAATCTATGGACCCCAAAAGATCTTGACAGGCTAGAATGATGGGCCAAATCTATGAAAATGGAATTGAATATAGAAATCTTACATGAGTTCAACATATCAACTTCATGGCCAGACTGTTCATGTGAAAAACAACTGAGAGGTTTTTTTCAGCAGATTTCAAGTCAACCTAAGTCAATTGTGTGATATAGCAGTCCAAAAAGTCAATGAGATCTTAGGCTGCTTTCTACTCTCCCAGATTATAACTTAGACCACATCATTTTTCCCAGGTAGGTTCTTTCTCTTAAGATCTATAGATGTTCCCTGATGATCAACCAAGGGTATGACCCCAGAGAAGGTGAGGATGGGGAGATCCAAATAGAAAATACATGTGAGGGGGAAAACAGAAAGACTCTGTGACAAAGGGTCTGTAAAAAAAAAAACTCCACGGTTTCCTAAGGGCACTGCCCTACCAATCCATGTTGTTTTGGAAGTAGTGCCATAGGAGAAACCTTGACCAACCTTTCCCCCAACAGTAGTAGTAGCCTTCTGTCTTAAGGGCAGGAGGTAAAGGAAGGTATGAAGACACAGTTCAAATCCACAAAAACAATTCCAAAACATTGAGCAGGAAAGTTTTCATAAGGAAGAATGAGGGTGTTGAGGGCATAAAAGCAAGGGAAAGAAAAGCCAGAAATGACTCATATGGTGGCCCTGGCTGTTGAAGGGAAACCATGGGGTGGCCTTGAATTGTAAAAAGTCACATGTTTCTTCATGTGGAGAGAAGATATATTCTATCCAGTGTGCCAAAGCCAGGGAGGGCCAGGGGTAAGTATGCCCAAGGCAAACTTTGCCTGTTTGAGCATTTTACATAAAGTTGGCCCCTAAATATGAATAAAGGCAGCTAGGTGGAGCAGTGGATGTGGTGCCAGTCCTAGAATTAAGAGGATCTGAGTTCAAATCTGGCCTCAGACACGTACTAGTTGTGTGATCCTGGGCAAGTCCCTTAACCCTGTTTGCTTTAGTTTCCTCATCTGCAAAAAGAGATGGAAAAGGAAATGGCAAACCACTCCAATATATCTGCCAAGAAAACCCCAAATGGGGTCACAGAAAATTGGACACGACTGAAACAACTCAACAAGACCATGAATAAAGCTCGTACATGTCATTTCTAGTATTTTAGTCAGTATTGCTAGCTACAGGGAAGAGTGGCAAAGTATTATCAGAAGACTGGAGTTATGAATTACCTGCAAAGAAAATAAATGTACAAATTAGACATCATTCAGGCTTAAGTTTAATGTGTCTCCATCCACTGCCTAGGAGATGATGAGGGATTTGGGAAAGGGGCTCAGCACATAAGCTTCCACAATAAAAATATCAAAAGTAGAGAAATCATGTTGAATTCGGAAAAAATCATCAAGTTCCCTAACACTCTTTGCATCTCCTAATTTCCTACAGATTCCTGAAGGTCCGAATTCTTGGCTTGACGGCATCCCTCTGGATCATCCCCTCAGATCTCAGCCATCCAGGTAACCAGCCTGACCTGGATTTTTGGCTGCTGCCTGTTCTCTTACCAACCAGGTAACGATGACGTTTCCTCCACACCTGAGGGTTTTCCTAATTATCGGCACATGTGACACAGGAGGAGGAAAGGAGACTGGCTCTGACCTAACCCTAACATATCTCGACAGGCACTGACCATAGTAGCTTCTGCCAGGTCACAAGAGCCTGACTTTCTCAAGTGAGTGGCGGAGGTGGGGACGGGCTCTGCTGTTCCTGCCCCTCTTCTTTGGGTCCCAAAATATCCTTTCGAATACGTAGATATAATATGTAATCAATGAACCAGGCACAGTGCTAGGCACTGGAGATACAAAAACCTAAGTTTACATCTGATCACCTTCAAAAAGTATATTCCTTCTACCTGCTACCAGATTGGACCCCTATACATAAACATGAGAAAATGCCTTCCAAGAGGCCATCCATAGAAAAAAAACTGAGGCTAGAAGTTAACTCATGGACTTTGCAAGGGGTAATTTATAGGTGTCCTTTCTGTTTCTTAAACTGATAAGGCTTCTTATGACATCTACAGACCTGTTTTAGAGCAACAAATAAATAACTCCTTTAATTCAACAAGAGAAAAGAAAAGATCATGTCCCGCATTTCCTTTTTTAAAATTGCATGTATGAGAGAGGCAGCACAATATAGTGCCTGGAGTGCTAGCTTTGGATGGAATCAGAAAGACATGGATTCAAATCCCTGCCCAATATGGTGGGGGATCTCATCTCCATGAGTCTCAGGAAATTAACTCTATATGGCAGAGGGGTATTGTGGAAAGAGAACAACGCTTCAGTTGAGGTCAGGAGGACCTGAGTTCTAATACTGCTTCTGGCACTTACCAATTGTGACCATGGGTAAGTCACTTTGTGTGCCTCAGTTTCCTCATCTGTAAAATGGGGAAAATAATGCCTCTGGGTTGTTGTGAAAATGAAATGAGATAATTCATGAAAAATACTTTGCAAATCTTAAAATGGTTCATAAATATTAACTACTATTATTGTTAACTTAAAATTAGGAGAGGTACAAAGTGGTAATAGTAGTGCTAGTGGTAGTAGTGGTGGTGGTAGTGGTGGTAGTGGTGGTGGTTGTGTGTGTGTGTGTGCGTGTAAGTGACAGAGAGCTGATCTTCATGTCAAGAGGATTTGAGTCGAAGTCCGGCCCTGACACATACTGGTTGGTCCTTTCAATGCACCTGGACCTAAAGCAGTTGCAGAACTGATAAGAATCTATATTGATAGAAAGATTTTAATCTTGGGGAGTTGCTAAGTCCCCTGAAACCACAAGTCCTGACTAAAAATTATTAAATGACTATTACAAGTTATAAAAAAGGTGTGTCCAGAGGGGGTGGGAAGAGCAGTGATTTTATGTCAACAAAAAGTCCAATGCAAATAGTGTATATAGAGAGATTAGGAATACAAGTGAGAGTAGAACTAGAGAAAAAGAACCCCTTACTCTGTTTATGCGATATTTGATATTTGTGAATGCAGAATTTGCTAATCAAATACAAAATAAAGTTATTCTTTCAGGCTTCTATGAGTTTCTGAGAGCCTAGCAAATCTGAGACTACCAAAATTTGCATGCTGAGTGAAATGTTTCTGATGGTCCAATGTCAATTTGCTCACTTTTCTCACACTGACTGAAATAACAACTAAATAACTGGCTGGCTCCTCAGAGGGAAACTGAGGTTTTCATTTGGTTCCATTTCGATTAGTAAAGGATTTAGTTTTGTGCCTCAAAATCCATTTCTTCTCCAAACTGGCAGTCTATAGTTGAGTAATGTGTTTGACAGTCAAAGGCAAAATGTTTCAACCCATTTTAAAGTCACTCTTGGCTTTTCCACATCAATTACTTGACTGACAAAAAGGGCCAAACAGGTATTTTTCACAAAAATAAAGTCAGATCTGGTTAGAAAAACACTAATTGCTCATGGATATGCCAAGCCAATATAAAAATGACAATTCTACCTAAATTAATTTACTTATTCAGTGCCGTATCAATTAAACTACCCAAAAAATAGAAAAAATAGTTCATCTGGAAGAACAAAATGTCTAGAGTATCAAGAGAATCAACGGAAAAAAATGTGAAGGAAGGTGGCCTAGCAGTACCAAATCTCAAATTGTTTTATAAAGCAGTAATCATCAAAACAATCTGGTACTAGCTACGAAATAAAGTGGTGGATCACTGTAATAGATTAGGTATACAATACATTATAGTAAATGACCATAGTAATTTTGTGTTTGATAAACCCAAAGAATCAAGCTTTTGGGGTCAAGAACTCACTATTTGACAAATGTTGCTGGGAAAACCACAAAACAGTTTGGCAAAAACTAAATATAGACGAGTATCTCACACCATATACCAAGATAAGGTCAAAATGGTGAAATCATAAGCAAATTAGGGGAGCATAGAAATTTTTACTTCTCAGATCTATGGATAAGAGAAGAACTTATAACCAAACAAGAGCTAGAAAGCATTAGTTGATATAAAACAGATAATTTTGATTACATTAAATTAAAAAGTTTTCACACAAACAAAACCAATGCTGCCAAAATAGAAGGAAAGGGTGGGGGGAAGATTCACTGCAAGTTTCTCTAATAAAGGTCTCATTTCTCAGATATATAGAGAACTGAGTCAAATTTCTAAGAATACAAGTCATTCCATGAATTAAGGAATGGCTGAACAAGCTGTGGTATACGATTGTGATGGAATACTATCTTGCTAAAAGAAATGACAAGCAAGGATGCTTTCAGAAAAATCTGGGAAGACTTAGCTAAAATGATACAGAGTGAATGCAGTAGAACCAGGAGAACTTTATACACAATAACAGCAATATTGTACATTGATCAACTGTGAATGACATAGCTATTCTCAGCAACATAATGATCCAATGATTAAATACTAGAGCTATCATTACAGATCATTAAGTTCTGAAGGACTTACGATGAAAAATGCCATCCGCCTCTAGAGAAAGAACTGATGGAGTCTGAATGGAGATCGATGCATATTTTTTTTTACTTTCTTTAGTTTCCTTGGTTTTTTTTTCACAACATAGCTAAGATGGAAATATGTTTTGCATGACTGCATATGTATAGTCTATATAAATTCATTGCCTTCTAAGTGAAGGGGGAGGGGCAGGAGGGACGGAAAGAATTTGAAACTCAAAATTTTAGAAAACCAATTGTTAAATACATGGGAGAGAAAAAAAATAAGTGGAAAAAAACAAAGAGGGATTGGTAGAATACAAATTACTGTAGTTTAAAAAAAACAACACTCTCTTCTTGAAGTTTATTTCTGGCCTTTCAAGTTCAAAACTTCTTGCAGATTTATTGGATAATAGGACCAAAGTACTCTAGAATGGTGAGGTCATAGGATTATGACCACAAGTCTATTCCTTCCAGCTTTGATTTAACCTTCCTGAAACAAAGACTGGCAAATAAACCATGGGATTCTGGAGTTAATCTTTCTCCTCTGACTTTTCTAGAAACTGATCATTTCAAGACCAGAATAGAGAAACATAACCTTTTTTGGTTTTTTTGGTTGGGAAAGTAAATATTCAGTACTTTGTCCTTTGTTGCTTAGTAACTACAGGCTATAAATGGATTTTATGATTATAAAGGTTCTGAAATTAATGTCAACTTGTAAAAGTCAAGTTACAACTAGCGAGAGGGAGACTATGTCTTTGAAAAGAAGTGCACACAAACAGAAATGCTTCCTGCATTCATTCTTGTTTTAAAATAAGGAAAAAATGAGATTTTGGGCTTTTTGCAGGGCTTTTAAATACTAGAGCTATCATTACAGATGCCCAGTATCATCAGCACACCAGAGACATGCTGCTTTCATTAAATGGCCCTGGCTCTAGGTTCAAGTGAACATGGATTTAGTCTTGGGAGGGCCTGACCTCTAAAAAAGAAGGTCAGGCTTTTCTCCTTCCACATAATTCATGCTCCCCTCTACCCTTACTAAAAATCTTAAGTAAAGTTTAGGTTTGGTTCATGTCTAGGGTGGATTAATACTGTCCCTTCTGAAAAAGCAACTCTATACAAAGTAGCAGACACCAGGTTGTAGCAACAATCTGCTAGCAGTTGCTGTAGGGGTGTATGACCCACTAACAACACAGAAAGCTGCCAACACAGGTTCTTTGATCGGCTTTACTAAGGAAAGTAACTTTAAGGGGTTAACAATTTCAGTTTAATCAAACATACGAATATCATTCACAGTTCAGGGGGAAAAGATCAGGCCCCTGAATTTCAAGGAAAATACAAACAGAAATTACAAACATCAACAGACAAACCTTGTCTGATTCAAATCACGATTCATAGTTACCAGAGGAGCATCAACATCATATCTGTCTGGGTTACAAAGCTGGGGGGCAATTATGGCTTGCCCAGAGTCTCAACACTCCTTCCATGAGTGTGCCCCAAAAGTCAAATGCCAAGCTGTCCTCAATTATATCCTGTTCAGAGCTCTGAGGGCTCCGACCTCACCCAGGCTAGGTGTGGAAAACTCTCCCATCCCCAGTGACACATCATATACTAATCGATGACTCCCAATTGTCTCTGTGCTAAGAAATAACCAAGACAAAAAGATCCCACTTCATCTGCACCATTCAAACAAAGGCCAGAAACATTAAAGGCACTTAAGAGAAGAAAAGCAAAAAGTCCCACCTTAATTACTGTTACATAATCCACCCATCCAGGGTCCATGACCTAACAAAAATCTAAATTAAATGGCCATGGATCCTGGAACAAACAGAAGCATTTTACATGGTGATCACATTCAGGGAAATATAACAAAACATATCATTCAGTATCATTCCCAAAATACTTGTCAATCTCTTTAGTCCATACAGAGCGTCCAAGTAAAGTTCTTCTTGAGGGTGTGTCCTCCCCACACAGCAGTTGCAGGCTTCCTCCTGGCACCCTTAGGTACCAGTATGCTTTAATTAGCAAAGTCCCAACACAAGGTCCAAATAGAGTTCTCTTGGGGATGTGTCCTTCTCCCCACACTGCTCCAACACCCTGCTTCCAAGTCCTGAGGGGCAGCTGGGCAACAAAGCCAACAAGGTGGGGTCCTCGAGGGTCCATGGCACTTCCTCCACCCCATCATAGACAAATCCACCCCTCCCTCCTGGGTCCCAAGCAGTCCCAGGGGAAGGCAAAAAAAAAGCACACTCAGTGCCTTACTGCAAAGTTTCCATCTCGCCCCAGGGCTGAACTCCAAGCCCCTGGGTTCCTGATTGTCCAGTTCCAGCTGGCCGTGCCTGGCTTCTGTCAGATGTAAGTGGCTCCCCACCTTTGTGCTCACCTCACCAAAGTCAGCTAGAAGGCAGCTTACCGCTTTCACCTTTCCAAAGTTCTCATGCAGGCAGTCTTCTGCTCTGTCTGGGTCAATATTTTGGCAGCAGCCATATGCTTCTTCTTTCTCCTCACCAGCCCCTCCTGCCAAGTCTGCACCAAGGCCATTCTCCAAGTCTCCAAGGCCATTCTCCACTCCTGTTTCAAAACTCCACGTACAATATAATCTCAAGACATTCACCCTTTCATCACAGTCCTCCAGAGCCAGGCTTATCAACTCAAGCCTTCACTCAGGCCATCCACACCTCCCCCAAGCTTCAGCTTGTTCTCTTCCTACAGGCTCTGCTCCAGCCTCTCTCCTCCGGAATGCTAGTGGGGTAGGGAGGTAGAAGGAGGGGTTATCTCCCAAGGCCCTTGCTTTAGGCTCCTGGGAAACCACTCCTGTCACTGCCACTTGCCTGTTCTCCTTCAGGCCTCTGGGGCTCCACAAAACCATAGCCACCACAAGTACAAAGAGCAGTCCAATAACTGGGAAACATTCAACCACCATCTCAGTACCCCAAAACTCCATACTTTCCTTTTAATCTGCAGATCCTGCCATGACTACGCCATTTGTAGCAACAATCTGCTAGCAGCTGCTTTAGGGTGTAAGACCCATCAACAACCAGCACATAGAAAGCTGCCAACACATGTTCTTCGATCAGCTTTACTAAGGAAAGTAACTTTAAGGGGTTAACAATCTCAGTTTAATCAAACATACAAATATCATTCACAGTTCAGGGGGAAAAGATCAGGCCCCTGAATTTCAAGGAAAATACAAACATCAACAGACAAACCTTGTCTGATTCAAATCATGATTCATAGTTACCAGAGGAGCATCAACATCATATCTGTCTGGGTTACAAAGTTGGGGGGCAATTACGGCTTGCCTAGAGCCTCAACACTCCTTCCATGAGTGTTCCCCAAAAGTCAAGTGCCAAGCTGTCCTCAATTATATCCTGTTCAGAGCCCTGAGGGCTCTGACCTCACCCAGGCTGAGTGTGGGAAAGTTCCCCATCCCCAGTATCACATCATGTACAAATCAATGACTCCCAATTGTCTTTCTGTGCTGAGAAATAATGAAGACAAAAAGATCCCACCTCATCTGCACCATTCAAACAAAGGCCAGAATCATAAAAGGCATTTAAGAGAAGAGAAGCAGGTATAGGACAGCTATTCATTTCTTCCATCACAAAAGAAATACTTAAAACAGAAATGATACATAAATTCACATTAAAACAGAATCTTGATATACAGACCCTATCAAAGTCATTTCTACCTTGGAAAAGTCACTGCTCTGGACACCACTGTTCTACTTATCCGTAAAGTGAGAAAGTTGGATTAGGTGGTCTATGAGGTCCCTTGCAGCTCTATATCTGGTTTGATCTCATTATCCATAAAGTGCTATAATATTAATTAAGGTGGAACTTTTTTACTGTTTTCTCTTTTGGAGCACTTATTTAATCAAGTGTCCTTGATGAGTCCGGCTTTTGTTTCTTTGTTGGGATCAGGAGTCTTTGATGGCCTCCTTGCCTCAAGGGAAAGCCTAGTTTGCATGGGTTTGAGTGACATGTTTATGACACCAGAGGCTTTTAGGCCATATGGGTTTGAGTCTTCGAATCATACATTGTGACACCCTTTGACCCTGAACAAGATATATAAACCAAGAGGTTGGGGTTCTCTCTTGGGGCTTTCAGTCACTGGAGAGTGGCGTGAGACTCTGGGCAGCCGTTTTAAGAGCCCCCCAGCTTGTAAATCCAGATGTTGATGCTTTTCTGGTAACTATGAACTGTGATTTAGTCTGTTTATATTGTGTATGT
This sequence comes from Phalanger gymnotis, assembly GCA_028646595.1. Lineage (NCBI taxonomy): Eukaryota > Metazoa > Chordata > Mammalia > Diprotodontia > Phalangeridae > Phalanger > Phalanger gymnotis. Next base: position 203,113,901 of record CM053623.1, read on the forward strand.
TTGTAATTTGTTTGTATTTGCTCCGAAGCTCAGGTTGCTGGCTTTTCCTCCTGAACTAAGTGAATGACATTTGTATATTCGATTAAAGTAAGATTGTTAACCCCTTAATGTTGCTTTCCTTAGTAAAACAGATCAAATAACCTGTGCTGGAAGCTCTTGTTGCTGCTCTTGTTGGGTCTTACACCCCAATAGTAGCTGCTAGCCAAATTGTTGCCACAAGTACAGATAAGAAGTTGTCAGAATTCACCTTTTTTAAAAAGATATTTCTTTGTTTGACAGATAGGCCCTATTTGTCAGCCTAGGTGGATTCTTCTGCTAGGTCTCCATCCAGTTTTACTGATGTAAGATAGTGATCTGTGATGAATAAAAATATTTAAAACCTGAAGCATTTTGTTGGGATTTCTGAATAGGTATTTTTGCATTCACCTCTGATTATGCTGCCTGTGTAACTCACAACTGCAGGCCTTCTAGTAAACCAGAATACGTTGTTGTTCAGTTGTTTCCCTTGCATCCAACTCTTTGTGGCGCCATTTAGGGTTTTCTTGGCAGAAATACTAAAGTGTTTTGCCATTTTCTTCTCCATCTCTCGTTTTTTACAGATAAGGGAGTTGAGGCAAACGGAGTTAAGTGACTTGCCCAGGATCACACAGTTAGTAAGTGTCTGAGACCAGATTTGAACTCAGGAAGATGACTTCAGGCCCAGCACGCTATGGTGCCACCTGGCTGCCTCATAATCCCAGCACAAAACTTGGACCTTAGCCCTTCAGTTGCAGAATCCTCCTAAAAATGGTATTTATCCCAGAGGAGCCACACAGTTGCAGGAACAACCTCCCATGGGGAGTCGGCTCCCAATTCTGAAATTCCCAAACTCTTAAGCTTACTAGGTAGTTGCCAAGGCTTGAAATATCCATCTTAGGATTGACTTTTGGCCTTCTGTGCTCAGGCAAAGAAACACAAAACAGACAAGGCCACCAAGGACTTGAGATCCGGTCTTGGGGTCACATCTTTCTGGTCAAATCCATGTTCTCACTGCCATCTAAGGCACCATAGCTGCTGTTGGGGAGCAGATAGGGGAGAGAAACTCCTTCCCCCAATTGACAGAAGAGCTGACAGAGTCCCAAGTAAAGTGTTCAAAAGAGAGATAAAATTGCTCCTTCTCAGTTCTTCTCATTCTCTTCTAAGTGGATAGTGGCTTGGTCACTCATTGCCTCAGTATCACTTCACAGTAAAGAGGAGCAATAAAGGATTGCTGTACATCCCAAAGCCCTAGTCCTTCAGCCAGGGACTAGAGCACATATAGCCCACTAAAAAGGGCCAGGGCATAGGTCCATGACCAAGCATGGTCCATGGGATGGTCCCCAGGAAGATCCATTGCCCAGATCCCTTCTTTGAGGGAAATGTTAACACCTTCAACCCTGGGTGTCACATTTGTAAGAATCCCAGAAATTTCAACTCTAAGCTTATAGAATACTATCTCCCTGTCTGCTTTCTAGACTTGGAAGTTGTTATTGTTTGTCCTTGAAGTTCTCAAAGAAGATCATGGCATGAGGAAGGTGATGCCATGACTTGCAAGTGAATCAGATTTAAATGAGAGTGGGCTGTGCAAAGTCACCAGCCTCACTTTCTCCTCCAGAGCCATCTGGGTCCGGTGGCCAGATGTCTATTAGGATGACTGGAGATGGCCTAGGATGCAGTGGGGGACCTTGGCCTTTTTAAGCTAAGGTCTTTCCCAGGTCTCAGTTTGACTGAGGCAGCGCCCATTGATTGATTAAGGCTAGGTAAGAAATGAGGCAAAGAATGACTTCTTTTACCTAGTCAGAAAAAAAGATCAATCTGGGACAGGAAGACCCAAGGGTTTCTGGGTTTTTGTTGTTTGTCCTTTGTTCTCGAAGAGGACCATGATATTAAAAAACCAGGTTTGGGGACCTGGATGTGACAATCGAGCAGTTTATGCCCAACCAGGTGTTACACCAAGTGAGCTTAGTGGAAAAATATGGAAAGCCATCATTACAAACAGAGAGACTTGGAAGTGATTTCCAACTGTATGTTTACTTCTTCTTTTTTTAATTGAGGGATTTTGTTTTCTTTTATTTCGTAATCACTTCCCAATACATACCACCCCTTCCTTGCCAATCAGACCCTCCCTTATATGAAAGAAAAACAGTTAAGCAAAACCAGCATATACAACATTCCACACCTTTAGTCCCTCTCTGCTGGGAAGAAGAAAAGAGGAGGGGAAGAGAATAAGCATTTATTAATCACCTACCATATGCTGTGCTAAGCATCTTTATAAATATTACCTCATTTTATCCTTACAAAATCCCTGAAAGATAGGTGAAATTATCATCCCCTTTTTGCAGTTGAGGAAACAGGCAGGCAGAGGTTAAGTGACTTGCCCAGGGTAACAGAGCTAGTAAGTATCCAAGGTTGGATTTGCACTCAAGTCTTCCTGACTCTAAGGCCAATGCTCTACCCACTCCATCACCAGCTGCTTCTAAGAAGAAGAACATGTTTCATCCTCAGTATAGTTACTTCAGTTTAATAAAACTTCTTTTGCTTGATTGACTTTTTATTATATCTAGGAGTAAAAAAAAATAGGTCTCCATCTTGGTGCCTCTGAGGGCTTTTTGTCTTTATTTAGGTTATCAAGAGGGGCACAAGGTTAAGAGTATATATTTCCTGCTGTGCTCAGGAAGACCTGAGTGCCCAATAAATGTTTATTCCCTAGCCTTCCCTTCCCTTGTTCCTATCCAGATCTGGCTATCCAGATCCATCCTTGTTCCTTTGATTTCCCTGAGGATCCTGGGTTCAAGCCCCACTTCTAATGCATGCTAACTGTATAACCTTAATCTCAATGGACTTCATTTTCCTCACCTGTTAAATGTCAGGGTTGGGCTAGATTGCTAGAGAAGTCCCTTCAGCCCTATGATCTTATGATCCTTAGCCCAAAAGAGAATAAATGGGCATATGCCCATGGCTTTTACCCTGGCCCCCCCAGCAGGAACCAGGAAATCATCTTTTTCAAAGTCAGAGAGCAGACAAAATTTATGCAGACATGCTAAAACTTCCAAGACACAATAATAGCAACTAATACTTACATAGCACATTAAATTTTGTAAAAATCCTTTATATACACATTGTCCCAAATGGCTTAGGTCAATTTGAAGTTGCTGAATCTTTGGTAAAATCATATATATTATCATCTCTCTTGATCCCCACACAACTCCAGGGATGGGAACTATAACAGAACATATATTAAAACTATAGGTTCTATTATTCATATTAATAGCTGAGGAACTAAGACCCAGATGTGTTAAGTGATTTGTACATGGTCACACAGCTAGTAAAGGTCAAGGATGGTATTTGAACCCAGGTCTTTCTGATGACAGACAGCTAGTTGGCTCAGCGGATAGAATGCTGGGCCTGGAGTCAGGAAGACCTGAGTTCAAATCCAGCCTCAGATACTAGCCATGTGACCCAAGATAAGTTACCTCTATTTGCCTTAATCCACTAGAGAAGGAAATGGTAAACCACCCCAGTATCTTTGCCAAGAAAACACCTTGGGCACTGGCATGCTACAGTCCGTGGAGTCACGTAGGACACAACTGAATGACTAAACAACATACTGATGACATGTGTACCATGCTATCTATATCAATGCAAAGTTCTTAACTACAGGAGTTGAAAGACTTAAATTGCCAAAGATGGCTATAGAATCTCCTTCCCAGGAGAGTTTAAGAAAAGGCTGCCAAGGATAGCTTAGTTTCAAGACTGGAGGCAGCAGTGACCTTTGGAGGTCTGAAATACAGAACATATACCAGAAACACTTAGCCCAGCATACACTGTTCTTGTTATGACAAAACATTAAAGTCCAATTAAATTACTGTACCCTGGGATATGAAGCATGAAAGACAAAGGGATTGAGGTGGCTCAAAGTCAGTAATTATTTTTTTGTACGTGATGCCTCATGCCAAGGCAGACTGGTTTTTAATTACTTCCCGGCTAAATTCTCCAAGCTCAAGTCTCATGATAGTAACTATGAGACAGCTCTGTGCACAAAAGGAAGTTGCCTAAATGTTCATGTTTGATGCTTTAAGGCAATGGCACTGTCCCCTTTCCTATTCTACTGAGAAATGTATGCAATCCCTGGATGGGAGGAATAGGACTGCAAGGCAGGGCTAATCTTGGCAGCAGGCGGGTGTCTACTTTGTGACAGGAGACCAGACCTGCTCTGCAGCAATTCTGTCAGCCAAGCATCTGAAGGCTGAGCACATGCAGAATACCTAATATGGTTGCTGACTTCCCAAAGGTTGGCCTCTTTCCAGGAGCTGCTGGTCTATTCCAATGCTCTTAGCTTTTACTTTGCATCCACAGTAGCTTTGATTTAATTCAGATAAAGGCTTTGCCCCAAACAACTTTTTAAAATTTGGCATCTTGAAAATATCTTCCAATTCTTAAAGAAAAAAATTTGCATTTGGAGCTTGAAACCAACTCAGGTGCTAGCGGCATATCAATCTACTGTAAAAGAAACCAAGAACTGAATGACTCCAACAGCTTCACATGTGAAGTCACCATATACCATGTACTTTACTCAGAAAGCTAGATGTCCTCAAACTTAAACAAGCAAATCTCCCCAATTAAATTCTATTAAGCATACACTTATTTAAATATATCCACCTAGTACTATGAAAAGGAAGCTGTGGGGTAGTGGATAAAGAGCTAGCTTCAGAGCCAGGAAAACTTGAGTTCAAGTCCCGTCACTACCATAATACTGGCTACAGGAGTCTAGGCAAGTCACTTTTCAGTGTTCTTTGCAACTTTTTTTTTGAGAGGCAACTGGGGTTAAGTGACTTGCCCAGGGTCACACAGCTAGTAAGTGTCAAGTGTCTGGGGTCATATTTGAACTCAGGTCCTCTTGATTTGAAGGCTAGTTCTCTATCCATTGCAACACCTACCTGCTCCTTTTTGCCCCTTTTTGCAACTTTCTAAGTTGCAAAAAGGTGTTTATCATAATGCTTGACACAAAGTAGGTGCTTAAAATAATGCTTATGGACAGATGGAACTACATTAGTAGAGTAAGTATATTACTAGGATGAAATCACAAGTCTAGTAACAATCTCTAACTCAGAACCATAACAGTGTTAAATCAGATTTAATGAACTTTGTTCTAGAAAGCCGAGGATCATAGTGGTAGTGTGGAATAATAATAGCTAGTTTTATATAACAGTTTAAAGTTTGCAAAGTACTTCATAAATATTAACTCATTTTATCTTCACAACCACCCTGGAAGGTGGGTGCTATTATTAACCCCATTTCAGTACGAAAAGCACTGGACTTGAAGTTAGAAAAGACCCGAGTTTAAATCCTACCTCCAGCATTCATTACTTTGCGATTGTTGTAGAAGTCACTAGACCTCTTTGAGGCTTAGTTTCTTTATCTGTAAAATAGGAGCAGGACCTACTTCTCAAGATTGTTGTAAGGACCAAATGAGATGATACGTGTAAAGCCCTTTGCAAACCTTAAAGCATTGTGTGTTGTTATTCAGTTGTTCAGTCAATTCTGACTCTTTGTGACCCCATGGACTATAGCACACCAGGCCCTTATATCCTTCACTGTCTTCTGAAGTCTGTGCAAGCTCATGTTCATTGCTTCCCTAACACTATCTACCCATCTCATCCTCTGCCACCACCTCCTCCTTTTGCCCTCCAATCTTTCCCAACATCAGGGTCTTTTCCAAGGAATCCTGTCTTCTCATCATGTGGCCAAAGTATTTAAGCTTCAGCTTCAGTATTGGACCTTCCAGTGAGTGGTTTGAATTAAGTTCTTTAAGTATTGACCGATTTGTCCAAGGGACTCTCAAAAGTCTTCTCCAGCACTGTGATTCAAAAGCATCATTTCTGTGGTACTCAGGTCTCCTTAAAATCCAACTCTCACAAGCCAGACATTGTTACTGAAAACAAAAACCCATAGATTTGACTATATGTACCTTTGTAAGCAAGGTGATGTCTCTGTTTTTTAGTATACTATCCAATTTACCGTAGCTTTCCTTCCAAGGAGGAAACATCTTTTAATTCCATGGCTGCAGCCACCATCAGCACTGATCTTTGAGCCCAAGAATACAAAACCTGACAACTGCTTTCATTTCTTCTCCTTCTATTTGCCAGGAAGTGATGGGACCAGTTGCCATGACCTTAATTTTTTGGGGTTTTTTAATGTTAAACTTCAAGCCAACTGTTATATTCTCCTTTTTCACCCTTATCAAGGAGCTGTTTCTTCATTTTCTGCCTTTGGAATGGTATTATCTGCATATCTAAGATTGTTGATATTTCTCCAAGTAATCTTAATTCTGGCTTCTGACTCATCAGGCTGGCATTTCATATGATGTACTCTGCATATCCTGAGTAAATCAGGTGACAATATACAGCCTTCCCCAAACTTAAACCAATGAGTTGTTCCACATTCAGTTCAAATTGTTGCTTTCTGACCCACGTATAGGTTACTCAGGAGACAAGTAAGATGATCTGGCACTCCTATCTCTTTGGTAACTTGGCACATTTTGTTGTGATCCACACAATCAAAGGCTTTAGTGTAGTCAATGTAGTCAATGTTTTTCTGGGACTCCCTTACTTTCTCCATAATCCAATGAATGCTGGCAATTTGGTCTCTTTTCTCTTTGAAAACCCAGTACTATATATTTGCCAGCTATTATCAATTGTTTCTACGCTTATGCTCCATTCATCAATAATGGCTTTATTGGCTCATTGCACTAGAGAATTTTTAAATGATAGCATAAATTAAATAAGAGCACTAGAGAAAATAATTTAAAAAGAAATGAGAGTTTTGAAGAAAAAGAAGTTGAAAACTAACAGCTTCTTGAAAATTACAATAGATCGAATAAAACTTAATGACTCCATAAGACAAGAAATACTAAAACAAAATCAAAAGACTAAAAAAGAAGGAAATAGAAGTTATGTTATATCAGAAATAATTGGAAAAACAGATCAAGGGAGAATAATTTAAGAATCAGTGACCTACCACGAACAAAAGAAGAGCCTGTATGTCATATTTTAAGAAATAATGAAAGATATCTTTAAAGACTAACTTTGATAAATTTGACTCCTCTCATCAATGCAAGGTTCAAAGACAGCTCCAAAAGACTTATGATGGAAAAAGCTATGCACATCCAGAGAAAGAATTATGGAGTCTGAATGAAGATTGAGGCAAACTATTTGCTCTCTTTTTTCCCTTCTTTTTTGTTTTCATTTCTCCTTTCTCATGATTCATTCCATTGGTTATAATTCTTCTTTACAACTGGACCAACCTACATTGGATTACATGCCATCTTGGCTGGTAGGGGGGAGGAGAGAGAGGAAGAGAAAATTTGGATCCCCAAAACCTGTGGAACTGAATGTTGTAAACTAAAACTAAATATATATATATATATATGTGTGTGTGTGTGTGTGTGTGTGTACATATACATATATATACATATATACATATATATATATATAGAAAGAAAGAAAGCTCCTTAGCCATATTAGAATAAAACAGCAAAGTGAAAATAGAAGGAATCTACTGGTAACCTTCTGAAAGAAATACCAAAATGAAAATTTTCCAGGATGTCATAGTCAAAATCCTGAGTTTCCTGATCAAAGAAAAAAAAAATGATTGCAAGCAGCCAGAAAGAAAGAATTCAAATACCAAAGTACCACAGTCAGGATCACACAAGATTTAGCAGCTACTCCTACAAAGGAATGTTAAATTCCAAAAGGCAAAAGGTAAGAGCTTACAATAAAAAATAACCCAGGAAAACTGAATACAATCTTATAGCAGGTTTCTTTAATGGACTAGATTTCTAGAATTCTAGAACATTCCCAGAATTTCTAGATTTCCAGATTTCTCAAATTCTAGAATTTCTCAGGGAATTCTAGAATTTCTAGAAGAATTGACTAAAACTTTAAGATACAAATGAGTCAAGAGAAACATTAAAAATAAATGTGAGAAGCAATTAGAAGGGACTATACAAAAAAAGTATTTTCTAATAGAAAGAGATGACACTGTCATCAGGGGTCATAGGAAGGTAAATAAGACAGAGGATCTGGGGCAGGTTTTCTTATATTTTGATAATCCTAAAAAAAGTAATTGGAGGAATAATTGAATTAAAAACTAAGATGACAGTGAGGTAAAGAATCACAAGGAAGTTTGTTTTTAAGTGTCAATATCAGTTCACATGTAATTTTAAAAAATAATAAGGAAAAATATCATTTCTCCAACATACTACCTTTATTTTATCCTGTTGCTATGCTGAATAAAGTGCTGGACTTAGAGTCAGGAAGGCTTGAGTTCAAATCCTGCCCTAGACATTGGTTAGCTGTACGGGCCTGGGCAAATCATTTAACTTCTCTCAGACTGTGTTTCCTCATTTGTAAAATGAAAGGCTTGGGTTCCAGTAGTCTCTAAGATCCTTTGCAACTCAAAATCTAGGATAATAAATCTGAGTGTGGCTAAATCAGCACAGGAAAATGACCCACTAGAATAAGTCCTCACACATATTCTTAAAAGAGGCACCTCAAGGAATCAGCATGTTAATCAGCATGTATCAGCATGGAGATAAAAACCCTAAACCTCCAAGTCTCTCAAATTTTCACTAATAGTCACTAATAATCAACATTTATTAAGTGCCTACTATGTGTTAGGTGCTGTTCAAAGTGCTGGGGATATTAAAAAGGCAAAAGACAGTCTCTGCTCTCAAGGAGTCACAATCTACTTTGGGCATTTTTAAAAAACCAAGATGAGGAAAAAAATAGGTAAAATATTCACTCCTACTTTTCTTGTTTTGTTGATGTGACTATTTTAATGAGAGAGAAAAAAAAGAGACAGGTTCAGGCCAAAAAAAAGGGAAAAAAGTTACCGTATTTTGAATGCTGTTTATTTTAATATCTATTCAGGGATTTTACATATGCACATGTACATATGCATGTATGTATGTATGTGTGTATAATATATGAACACCAAAGCATTCATTTTTGTTTTCATCTTCATTAAGAAAAACAATAAACAGAAGTCAATAAAAAGAATGGCTATCTACCTATACTCGTGTACCACCTATATGTATAACATACGCATACTTACATTTTTTGGCCTGGATCTGTGATGTCAAAAGTGTTGGGAGCTGTCCATGAGGAATATTTCTCTACTTTGATTGGCAAATCAGCAATTGTTCCACAATTTGTAGTCTTAGAGCAAGGGGTCATGACCTTTTTGTGTGTCATGGACCCCTGAGGTAGTTTAGATCCATTCTCAGAATGACGTTTTTAAATGCATAAAATAAAAATACATAGGCTTATCAAGGAAAACAATTGTGTTGAAATACAATTGTTAAAATACTGATAAACAAGTTTGTGGACTTTACATTAAGCTCCCTGTCTTAAAGAGTTGTCTTAGGTACTAAGATATAAAGGGACTCGGGTGTAGAGAAACAGGGAGTTGATATTCAGAGGCAGGACTTGAACCCAGGTCTTCCTGATTCTGACAATGAGTCTCCATATACCATGCTATACTTTAGCAGTAAGTGAATATATCATATGTGTATAACATATAAACATATAGACTACATGTATATAACATGCTTCTATAACATATAGACTATATATCATAGACTACGTGCATAACATGCATATAACAAAAAGATTACACCCATATCATGTATATAACATGTAGACTACATATATAACATATAGACTACATATATAATGTGTATATAACACACTTCAACATAACATAGGAACATTACATGTACGACACTGAACATATGTTATACATTATATTCTATGTAGCTGGAGTCGAAGCATGTTACATATATATACATAGACATATAATTTTAATATGTACATATGTTCTCACATGCACATTTTCATATATAATATATAAAAATTGAGAATGTGTCTATGTATTACACACACATACACACACTCCTAGAGCAGCACATTATGGTAAACTGGTTATCCTCAATATAATCATCTGCTAAATAAGAAAGTATTAAATGAAAATGTTTCTGAGGTTCTTTTCAGTTCTAAAATTTGATTCAATGACAACTTCCATTGGAATAACCTCTTCAACTATAATCTCGAACACACAAGGATTATGTTTATTCTGTTCTTACTCCTCACAAGCCAGTTTGCTGCTACAAGCATCCATTCTCAGAATTCCCTTAACACAGGCACTTCTTCCAAGGTTGAAGAAAACATTTAAACAAAATTATAAATATAGGTGGGGAAAGGGAGCCGAGAGCAGTCATTTTCCAGAACCTACTATTCCCTGCTGAAAATGGCTTCTTTCTTACCTTCAAAGAATTGCTGCAATGCTTCATTCTCTCCTACCACATCCATGATGAGGACACAGGTCCTGGCCAAATGGAATATTGCTGAACTTCAGGAAGTAGGGGCTATTGTCCTCAGTTAGATGTCTACCAGTAAACTCGAAAAAGTTTCATGTTGTTCTAAAGAGGTGAAGGTCTTCAGATTAATGACTTGGTCCAGCTAAGGATACGTTCTGGTCTTTACTGGTCATTCTACAAAAAACAAGGTACATCATAACATGAGAGAAGCAGGAGCAAATTCATCCTCCACTCTTAATACAGAAAATGTTCTATTCTGCATTTCTTCTTTGTTTCAAGGACCTTTGGTCTCTGTGACACATGCAATTATATAGATGGGCAATAAATATATAGTCTTATCTTCTCCCTCATTCTAGAACAGGATATGTATAATTCTACCACTACAAAACAGATCTTTTCAGCCACGGTGAAGTTAAGACAGAGGAAGGGCCAAGTCTACAATGCAAGAGAGCAGGAAGTAGTGAGTATAACTCATTTCTGTCAAATACTGAGTTCAGAATGCTATGTTAAAGAAATGTTCTTGGGGCACCCAGGTGGCTCAGTGGATACAGCACTGGCCCTGAAGTCAGGAGGATCTGAGTTCAAATTTGACTCCAGATACTTACTAGCTATGTGACCTGGGCAAGTCACTTAACCCCGTTGCTTCCCAAAAAAATAAAAAGAAAGCCTCAGCTTCCTCTTTTATAAAGTGTGGATAATAATAACCCCTACTTCACAGAGTTGTGAGTAATGAATTAGATAACATATATGAAGTACTTTACAAAGCTTAAAGCACTATCTAAATAAATATTAGCTGTAATATGGAACCTACTAGTTGGGAAGCCTTGGGCAAATGCCAGAGTCTCTGTCTGCCTCAGCTTCCTCCATTTAAGAAAAAAAAGAGAGATTATTCTTGTGAAAAATGTAAAATGTGAAATTCAAAAGTCCCAGTACCCAATAACCTCACAAGTGTGTTCTGAGGAAAACACCATATAAACCAGAAAATGCCATTAGATAAGTGAGTTATTGTAAATCCACAATTTAATGGAAATAACAATTTCTTTTTTAAAATATCATTTATACATTTTGTTTTCACAGAACCGGCACTTCCCAATAAAAGCCCAGATAATATCCCATACACAAAGTACATTCCCTCCTCTCAGACACCAATGACTTTTTTATTTTCTCATGATATAAAACTTGGAATTTTTTAAAAGTATATACTAAATTCAGATCATTAGTTCCAAAGCTATCCCACTTGTCTGCGGTACCTCTTTGTAACTGCATCTCTTCTCTTCCTTTTAAAAAAATATGCTTCACTGACACTTCGATTTTTGTTTTTAAATTTGGCATCTCTATCATTCCGCTTGCCCTCATGATGTAACCAAAAAGATAAAAATAAAATTTAAACCTCCCTTGTAACAAGTTAATATAGTCAGGCAAAAAATCCCCCCATTGTCCATGTCCAGAAACATCTATCATTTTACACCTGTAACCAATCACTTCCCTGTCAAGATTTGAGAAGTAGACACCATCATTGGCAATCCCTAGAGTCTTGGTTCATCACTGCACTCATCAAAGTACTTAAGTCTTTCAGGGTTGTTTGGGTTTACAATGCCATAGTTACTTTAGTTCTACTCATTTCACATTGCATTCATTCATACGGTTATTTCTAGGTCTCTCTAAATCCATACCTTTTGTCATTTTTTAAATTTTTATTTTTTCATTTTACCAGAACACAAATACAGAATAGAGAAAATAAACAAAAACATATCATAAACTTAAATATTGAAACTTAAATACAAAGAAAGAAAAAAAAAGCATGTCATGTACATAGCAGAACATAAGAAAGGATTCAAAATATGTAACAATATATTTTCATTTCAAGAAAGCCTGTATGATAAATAATACACCTTGTGTTGAGAATTGTCCATCTTTTCTTTGCTTTCTTGTGTTTTCTTTTGTTCTCTGCTGTGTACTTTTTAACTTTGTTTTTTCTCCTCCTCCCACCCCCAGAAGGCTACAATATAATTTAGATATGTTTCTCGATATATACATACACATACAGGCATATACATACACACACACACATACATATATATACATGCATTATAGACATATACTTTCCCAAACACACTCTACTCCTGATCTTTGTTTTTGTGTTTATACATATCTTATTTCCTATCCCTCCTGCCTCTTCTACTTTACTTCTACCTGCTAACCTTGCCCTCCTATTACTTGCATACCCCCTCCTCTACCAATTACCTTGCCCTCCTATTACTTGCCTTCCCCCTCCAAGGATCCTTCCCCCATCTTCCCATTCCCATTAATCTAAACACCCTTCTATACCCCACTTTTACCTATTCCCTCATTCTCCCCTCTAAAGATCCCTCTTTATCCTCTCCCCCCTCTCTATGCCCCTATCACTTTATTTCTTCTAATCTTAGAAGACTTTTATACTCTTCTAAATATATATGTATTGTTCCCTCTTAAACCCATTCCTGATGAAAGTAGGTTACCAGAACTACCAACCCTCCTCCCCCATCTAATTCCTCTGTATCCTTTCTTCCTCTTGCACCTCATTTGTATAATTACTCTTTTTAGCTCTTCCTAAATGGTTTTACTTTTTAAAATTCATATCATAGTCAGGTTTACCCCAGTCTTTCTTATGAGCTTGCCAGTTAGTAATAAGAATCTTAGACATACATTTTACATTACATAAAAGGTAAACAGTCTGTCCTCATGAATCCTTTATAATTAGTCTTTGGTATA
>CM053623.1:203127547-203171009 GCA_028646595.1 Phalanger gymnotis
ATGGGAGGGTAGTGAGGTGACAGATGGGAGGGCAGACTGGGGAACAGGGCAACCAGAATATATGCCATCTTGGAGTGGGGGGGGAGGGTAGAAATGGGGAGAAAATTTGTAATTCAAACTCCTGTGAGATATCATTTCTTGGTACTATGTGTTAATCTCATACTGCAGGGCTCATGATAAATATCTGCAGAGACAACCATAAAACCACTGAAGCATATGCACCAATACCACTTACAGAGAATAAAGATGATAGAGAAATTGTAGGAAGAATCTGATTAAAACACCTCCAATTAAATAAATGTGTAGTTTTCATAATACTCAGTGAATTCAGTAAAAATATAAATGTAGGGGAAGATAGCAAAAAAAAAATTGGTAAATGTGATTTAGGAGCAAGGAACCAATTGGTCAATCACCAAGCATTTATTAAGTGATCACTGTGTGCCAAGCACTGTGGTAGGCACTGGGTACAGAGAAAGGCAAAAACACAAAAACAGTCCCCGTCCAGCAGGAAGGACAAAGGCTTGTAGACAATGAATAAATCTTATCCCTATACACCATGAATGTTTTCTTCTAAAACAAAAAAATTGCAAGGCCCTATATGAGTACGAAAAAGCATTACAAGAAATAAAGAAAAAGAATGTGACATTACTAGTGTAGGAAACATTTCTGAATAAGCTGTTTGTGAACAGTTATACAATTTGGCTTCTTAGAAAAAAGCTCAAAATCAGTACAAAACAAAGTATAGAACAAGGTATAAAAGAAAGACTAAAAATGTATAATAAAATAATTCCAAGCTGGCCCATTTAAATAAAGTATTGATGCTGGAAAAATGAGAAATAGATGGAAGAAAAGGTCACTAGAAGGGCAGGTATTAACAATCATAGCAATTTAATATAGAAATTTACCTTCAAATGCTACATCTGTGATCCCAATGTGAGGAGTTCCCTCCACTGATGCAAATCACAACTCATCCATGCCTGCCAATTTTCGTGACTTTATATGTTCCCAAAAATTGCCACAAGGGGTCCTGTTCTTCTACTGCTTGTGAAAGAACACAGAAACTTCAGCGGTCTCACACTTTCACAAACCTTTCAATTCACTACAATGTGAAATATAAGGTACAATTTCTTATACTTGAGAGATGGAACTCATTTAGGGCAGGTAAATTATTTCTCATCTCCTCATGTCCATGTTGGTTGCCACTCATGGTTTTCGGTTTTTGGTTTTTTTATTAGAGCTGAGTTTCATTTCACAGTTCCTTCCACTTACACTGCTGAAGTAATTGTATATATTGTTATTCTAGACTTGAATACTTCATGTTGCTCCTCCCATTCTGATGAATTTTTCAGAATTCTTCAGATTAATTTCTTTTCATAGCACAGTCGGATCATAAGATCATGAATTTAGAGTTTAAAGGGATCTTAGAAATCCAAACCCCCTCATTTTGCAGGAAATTGAGGTACAAAATTAAATGACTTGCCCAGGGTCACACAGACCACAATTTGCTTAGCCAATTCCCCAATCTATGGGCTTTTGTCTATTTTACTTGGTTTTTTGCCCTTAGCACTGGTGCATATGAGACCTGGCTTTCTGTTTCTGACTTTGAGTATGCGCCTAGCACTGGGTTCTGTGGCTCAAAAGATATGGGAATTTTGGCTACCTTCATCATCTAATTACCACCAGCTTTCTAAAATGGTGAGAAAAAAATCTGAATATAAGAAAAAATGGATGCAGCCATATTGACTGTCCCCATCAGTGTGCAATTGGCTCTCCAAAAGTTTGTTTTGAGAAATCTGCAAGCCCTTTTGAACCAACCTCCTTTGAAGAGCCGCCAGACCATGTATTCTTTATCTTTTCTCTGAACTTTCTGGTACATGTCAGGTAATTTCTAGAATTCAATTCAGAAGCTGTACCTCTACACCAGGGGTTCCCAACAAAGAGCTCTGGGCTCACACGGAACTAAATTTACTCTAGGGAGGCTCTGGGCTCGTATGGACCTGGATTTATCTGTCTCAAGTAGAATCTGGGTCCATGGGAGTCCAGATCCCCTTACTGGGGGCCATCTGGCCATGGGGCACAAAGCCCCAAATTCTCCATGAATTCTAGCACCTTCTTGGCTTGCCTTTACCGATCTGTCTTGACTAAAGTCACATCCATGCCAGATAATTGGTGCTTATCCAGGGCCTCAGGTCAACTATCATGAATTCTAAAATATATGGTCACTTCCTTCCAAAGTTTCTTTCAGTCCCATTCTGCTGATAAGTTGTAGAATAACTAAGAATTTATGAGGGGCAGCTAGGTGGCACAGTGGATAGAACACTGGGCCTGGAGTCAGGAAGACTCAACTTCCTGAGTTCAAATCTGGCCTCAAATACTTACTACCCGTGTGACCCTGGGCAAGTTACTTCAACCTGTTTGTCTCAGTTTCCTCATCTGTAAACTGAGCTGAAGAAGTAAATAGCAAGCCATCTTTGCCAAGAAAACACCAAAAGGGATCATGAATAGTCATACACAAATGAAAAACACCTAAACGACAATAAAGAACGTATGACACCGCTTTCAACCAAACTCTAAGGGGTAGTTCTCATCACAAACATTCATTTTAACGAACGTCCAAGACCTACAACATAAAAAAGGACTGAGAACAAAATGATAAAAAACGACAGACACTGACCTCAAGGAGTTAATCTAAAAAGGTGACATGCAGCTGGGCTATGACATTTACTTAAATATGATTTAAGGTAGAAGATAGTAAGAGGCCAGAAACCTAGACCAAATGCCGTAAGAACATTTAAAAAGAGAAGACAATTATCTGCAAGACTTTGGACAAGTCACTTAAATTCCAAGGTCACTTTCCTATTTGTAAAACGAGGCAATTGTACTCATGGTGTCTAAGGTCCCTTCCAACTCCAAAGATCTTATGATTATGAAACTTGATGGTGAAGTTAACACCTGAGCTGGGCCTCTAGTTAGAAAACCATCTGATATGAGGGGCACAAGTGCTCCAGACATGAGTTCTCCATCAACTTCCAGAAGCAAAAATCTAGTCAGTCAGCAAAGCATTTATTAAGTGCTTACTAGCTAGATACTGTGCTAAGTGCCGGGGACACAAAGAAAGGCAAAAACCATCCCTGTTCCCATGGGAATTCGATTTGGAGTTCAATTTGACTGAAACATTGTATGAGGAGGGAATATTTCAAAATGGCAGAAGAAGTGGGAAATAGAAGGGAAAGATCAAAACAGAAAGAATCCGGAGAGGCAGAGGGCATCCTACAACCTGTGTCAGGTTGGATGGTAGAAGGTGACAAGGGAGGAAAGAAAGGAGAGTGTATAGGGAACTAAAGCCCCTCACTGGAAAAGTAACAGGTATAAGGGTCCACTGGTGGCAGGGAATGATGGGATCCTCTGAAAAAGCAATGGCTAGTCTCACTCCAAGGGATACTATCATACAGATGCCATCAGAAAAGGAATAATCCAGTGTCAGAGGAAGGAGAAAAAAAAAAATAGAGGTCGCTGATGACTCTCTGCAGGAGTCCTAAAAATCTATTTATCAACCCAATGTTTTCTAACAGAAAAGTCTACTTTCTTCTCAGAGCATACAAACAAGATGTGACACCCTCTCAAGACTTGTCAAACCCAATAACTACACTGGTGCTTCAGGCACAAACAATTATGTTTAAAGAGCCCCAAAAAGAATTGCTATGAGCTATAGTTCTGGGCAAGAAAATAAAGCCATTCAAGACACGAGCAGTATATCCATCCATACTTGCCATTTGAAGGCACAGGCACTGGAAGAGAATGGTAGTGAACAGTTGCTTAAGAATGAAAATGGTCTTTGTATTTCTAAACCGTAGGTTAAAATACAGGTTTGATGAGCTCCTGTTCAGGGATGGAGTAAACCTAACAAGCCACTGGCAAAAACATAATTTGCCTGAGGTTTTGCAAATCTGGTAAAAAGGGCCTAAAACTGAAAAAGGAGGAAGAAAACAGATTCCATACATCTATCAAGCTTGTTGTTGTTTGTCCTTCGTTCTTGAAGAGAACCAATGACATCAGGACGGTGATGTCCTGACTTGCAAGTGAACTGGATTTAAGTGAGGCAGGGCTGTGCAAAGTCACCAGCCTCACTCTCTCCTCCAGGATCACGAGTCCAGTGGCAAGACAACTGGAAATTACCCCAGATACAGTGGGAGACCTTGGCCTTTTTTAAGCTAAGATCTTTCCCAGGTCTCAGTTTGTCTGAGGCAACACCTATTGAGTGATTTAAAGATAGAGAAAGCTAGATACCACTGAAAGAACAAGTATATAGCACAGCAGAGAAGCCTAGTAATTCACAGGAGCCAAAAATCAAGAAAGGAGCCATTAGTAAAACCCAGAGTCTCAGATGTTTATGTGCAAATGACAAAAGCATGGGTAATAAGCAAGGCAAACTTAAACTTGAGGTTCTAACACAAGGACATAAATGATATCACAGGTAACTACTGACTCCTGGGAAGTGGGCTTCATGACTATAATATCGCTATGCAAGGATATATATACCTCATTCAAAAGGAACAGAACAGGTGAAGAAATATTCATGAGAGGACATAAAAGAGCCCAAAGTATGAGAAATGGTAAAAAGTATTTGGATGAACATCAGTGGAGGCAGAAATAGAAGTCATTGTTGAAATATGTAACAGGACAATGGAACAGAAGGAGGAAACACATGACTAAAGGAAACAGATCACAAGCTTAGTAAGGGGGCATAATAAAATTGGGGTAAGGAAATTCTAATACCTGGGCATTTGCTGGAGCTGTCTTATAACTCGTAAGACAGCAGTTAATGTAATTCTTGCCACAGTATAAAATCAGACCAGTTGGCATTTTCCCTCTTAATGCTAATTGGTAGCCAGGGTCAATCCTAACTCAATTTTACTACCCTAAATCCATTACACATGGCTAAAAAAGCTTTACTCACAATTGGTTATTTCTAAGGCCAAGACAGACTTCCATTGCTATTGCTCAGTGTTTCCAGTTGAGTCCAACTCTTTGTGATCTCACCTGGAGTTTTCTTGGCATAGATACTAGAGTGGTTTGCCATTTTCCCTTCCAGGTCATTCTGCAGATGAGGAAACTGAGGCAAACAGGGTTAACTGATTTGCCCACGGTCACACAACTGAAAGCCTTGTGTTCCTGACGCCAGGCCCAGTACTCTTATCAACTGTGCATGCCACTTAGAGACCTCTACCCATTAACCCACTAATAATAATAATGATATATGTAGCAGGCACTGTGCTAAGCGCTTTATATATATCACCTCATTTTATCCTGACAACTAACCTGGGAAGCAGGTGACTTGCCATGGTTACACAGCTAATACTGAGCGTCAAGGTGTGATGTCACCTAAAGTCAGACTCAGTGCTCTCATCCTTCCCACTATCTCCACTTAGATTCCCTATCATGTTAAACACATCATTTTCTCTCCTACTTCCGCAAACCCCGCTCCCTTTCCCATTTTCCCCATTCCTATAGCACCTTCCCTACCCCAGTTATCCAAGCCAGTGGTATCATACTCAGATGGAAACAGGGGCCACTAAACCATATAGAAGGATTCTGTATACTGACTTAGCAAACCACATACAAGTATTACCCATGTTTTATTGTCTTTTTTATTTCTTAAACTATTTCCCAATTACATTTTAATCTGGTTGGGGCCCACACTAGTGAGAGTTGTGGGCTGCATGTTTGAAACCTCAGATTCAGGCTGCAGACCTCAGAATTTCTCAATCTTCTTTCATCCTTTGCCTTTGTCCGAACAACTATAAATAATCTTTTTGTTTCTTCCTTCTAAATGCTTCTCAAATTTGATTATGTTTTCTCCATTCATTCCCTATTTACCTCTTAGCTGGCCAGCCTGCTAGACCACCAGAATCCAGTTGATCCAAGTTCAAATCCTGGCTCAGACATCTACTGTTTTGGCAAATAGCCACCTCTGAGTTTCAGCTTCCTTATCTGTAAAATGGGTATAATATCTGTACTGCTTATTTTTACTTTTTAAAATAACACTATGTAAACCTCGAAGTCCTATTATCCCTCTCAACTATACTGCATATCTTGCCCTGCCAGATTAGGAAGCAGAGGGGTGGCATAATGGATGGAGTGCTGGCCTTGGAGACAGGATGGACCAGAATTCAAATCCTACCTCAAGCATTTAATTGCTGAGAGCCTGGACAAGTTACTTCAACTCTCGGCCTTAGTGTTTCTTATCCATAAAATGGGATACTAGCACCTACCAGAGTTGTGAGAATTATGTAAGATAACATTAGTAAAGTGTTTTGCAAACCTTAAGGCACTATATAAATGCTAGTTATTATTATTATCATTATTATTATTATTGTTGTTGTTGATTTTCCTAAAGTATAATTTTCACTGCTAAAAAAGTTACAACAATCTTGGACGACAGTATAAAAGTATTGTGTCCCATTTACAAAACTGACAGTCTCATCATGTTCTTCGCTAGTCACAGCATATCTGGGGTACCACGTTAAACTCTAGGTACATTAAGGTCACTAAGAAACGAAAACGAATCCAGGATGGCAACCTAAGCAGTGAAGAGACTGGAAATCGTGTCATATGAGGGATGGTTTAAGGAAGTAAAAATTCTTCGTTTGAGTGAA
This sequence comes from Phalanger gymnotis, assembly GCA_028646595.1. Taxonomy (NCBI): domain Eukaryota; kingdom Metazoa; phylum Chordata; class Mammalia; order Diprotodontia; family Phalangeridae; genus Phalanger; species Phalanger gymnotis. The sequence continues at coordinate 203,134,204 of CM053623.1, forward strand.
AGGTACAAGTGAAGACTCAAGAGCTCTCTTCAAATACATGGAAGAGCTACAATATCGTGTGTAGCTGATCTAGGTCTAATAGTTGATAATTATAGAGAGGCAGACATTGCTCAACATGAGAAAAAACTGGTAACTAAAATTCTTCAACAGTGATATGAGTAGTGACCTTCCCCACCATTGGAAGTGCTCAGATGGAAAGTAGCCACACATCAAATCAGTTATGAAAGGAATTCTTGTATTAGTATGTGGTTAAACTGGAAGGCCAGCACAATTCCAACATTCTATGTCACCACTCCACTCAAAAGACTTTCAACTGGTTCCTATTTTCTAACACATCAAGTCAAAATGCCACTGCCTCACATTCAAAGTCTTCTATAATCTGGCCACACTCAACCTTTAAAAAAAATTAAAAAAAATTTTTTTTTACTATTTCAATTTTTGCTATTTACTATTACTAATACGTTTTTTTACTATTCTATTAAAAAATCCTTTTGGTTCAAACCACTTTTCTTATTATGTTCCACCCTAATTCCTGCCTTTATTCATTTACTCCTCTTCTCTGGCTATTCAATCCTACCCCAGTCCCACCTATTCCATGAAGGAATTCCCAACTATGACAATTCCCACTCATCTCTCACTTTTCTGCACTTATTATCAGCACTGAGGAACTATTTAGTGTCTTTTATTATCTGAATGTTTCATGTTTATTTGACTATCTCCCTACCGAAACTCCAAGTTCTATGAAGTCTGGGTCCACCTGTGACATTTCTCTTGCACCTTCCAGAGTAATACAGCATACTTTCATTGACCAATTCGTAAAATTCAAAGCTAGTGAATCTTTCATAAATGGCTCAGAGAAGAATCACTGCTAATATACAGATAGTGTTAGTTCAATATAGAGCAAGTAATTAGCATTTTTAAACAAAAAATTATTCCAACTATCAGAGAGCTGAAATTCTAAAGAGCTGTCCCCTCATGTGGCATAGCAGAACTAGAAGAGAAAGCAAACACACGTTTTCAATCTAACATTTATTTAATTAGATTTTTTTTTTGCAACTATAAATTACAATCACAAGTACACCTGCAAGTCTCTGTCTTAGTTTGTTCAATTAAAGTTTTACATAAGCGTACACAGTATGTGTCAGTTTGAAACAAATCACAGTATTCCTTAATGCGTTTTGCAAAACAGGATAAAAGATCTTGGACCCAACTCCTTGGAAATAAATATCAAGAGACCATAAAAAAATGCAGCCGTTTTAGTTATTCAGTGAAGTTCATGCATATCCAATGTGGTGAATTAAAGTTCCTCCTTGAAATATCCCAGTTTTGCCAACGACATCTCTTTTCTCAATTGCATAACTTCCCAAAACATCTGATCAACTGCACGGAAGAGAAAAAAAAGGACATATAAATCATTAAAGAAAGACCTAAATTCTTACTTAATTGTTCACTGAAGCACATTTGAAACCAAAGGATTAGTTTAAACTCTCATCACTAAGGCCTGAAACCAAGAAATCTGAGTCTACATGCTTCTCTTCTTATCAAAAACTATTCATTATTTTAATTCATTTTGCGATGTTTGTAGCTAAAACTTAAACATAGTTATTAGAGTAGATATGCCACAGTATTTTAAATATGATCCAACTTCATCAGAAATTAATGCTGTGCTTGTAATACTACACATATTAAAAGTTACTTTGTTCCAAGAGGAAAGAGGCACTTCAATGTCATTTGTGATATAAATGTTGTCATCATCAACAATTACAATTAATGCTCAATTACTTAAGAACTTACTACCTAATTCTTAGATCTTGTTCTGGCTGGCTACCTCCTGGCCATTTCTGAACATCTTTATTAGAAAGTGAGCAAGAAAAAAAAGGACACTCAAATTTAGTCTGGCTACTCCTAAGTACAGCGGTAAAAGGTTTATTATCGAATCGGACTGTTGACAAAAATTGCGGGCATTTATCTGTGTATTTAAATTACCCATATTCTCCTATTACAATGGCTAAGAGTTGGTTCTATAGTTAAGGCAACCCAGGATCTTCATTTTGTTTCTAATGACAATGAATCTTAAATTTTTAAATTTCTCTTACACATGCATGGGGGCTCTATGACTCTACCAAATGCTATGGAGGGGAAGGGTTAAAGAAAAGAAACAGTATCACCTTTCCCCCTAAATTCATCTCCTATGAAGCTTTCAACTTTCATGAGAAAAAACAAACAAAACATCTTTCAGTTTTCACCATAAAAAAAAATTTCTCTAGTTTTAACAAAAAAAAACCCATCCAATTTTATGTAAAGTATTTGTTTTCCAACTTAAAAAGTCTTTAAAATGTCTTTGCTAGTCCCAGCCTATGAAGAGGTGTCTGACAATCTTTCAATGTTAATATTACACAACCTATCATATAGAATTCTAAGCATACCGACAACAAGCTTCTAATGTGAGAATCTCCAAATGTCATTTACATAGTTCAACCACTACAATTATAGCTGTATAGGAAAAACACACTAAAATACCCAAACCAAGGAGAGGATAGCTTAGTTTTGAACTAGCATGTTTTGTTTCACACAAAATTAGAATTTACTTGCTTCCTCTGGATGAGAAGTGACAAAACACCACTATTTACTTATTTCAAGGACAGGAAGTTTTTCTGTCTCCAGCAAAAAGGAACAGATAAAAGCCCATAAATTGCATTTTACCCAGTATAAAATTAATATGGCCTTGGCAGACTGCAATGATGATGCACTACACTAGTCCAATGTCTGCTATGAGCTAGTTTTAGGATAGCTATGTCCAATTCATGAGACTTTTCTTGGGTTTTAAGATCCAATTTTTTAGCTTGAAACTTGAACAATCTGAGAATTATTAATTATTACTAATTATCAAGGAAGACTATATTAAAAATTAACACACTTGCTTGAATTTGGTTCTCCCAGGTCTATCATCTGCACGTCTCTCCTGATTTAGAATAATCTTTATTCCATTCAGTACTGTCCTCACAATGGCTTTACTAATTTCATACATGTAAGCAGAAAATATAGAAAAAAAGTACTGTTAGCTCTTTCATGGTTTACCACCAATTAAAACAAATCTGATCACTTCTAGATTCTGCTCCACTCCTTGAGAGGCAGAAATTCAATGGGCTATGTACCATCCTCATGTACTTATCACACCACTGAAGAGAAAACTGCTCCTGTTTATGGGCAGAATGATTAAAACAAAATAAAAAACTTAATGCACTTAATTCCTAACTTATCTATCAGCTTATTAGTATTTAAGAAACTCAAGAAAAATACCAATATTAGCACTCCTTCTTGTTTCAGCACTATTACTAGGTAATAAAAATATATTCCAAATTTTTGATGCATAATTGAATGTAAGCACTGCTATGGTAGGTACTCACCATCCTGCTGTTTCACAAGTCCTTGCTGGATATAGCGAATGTATGTAAAAAAATTACACACTGATGTGATCTAAAGCCAAAATGAAAATGTCACAAAAGGTCAACATGTTATATGTATATTTACTTATAAGGTAAGTTTGAATAAAATTTATGGAAAATTACAAACCCTGTATCTGCAAAAAGGAGAAATGTAGTAGTAGTTGCTTGAGTCTCCTAATTTAATTCTGTGTTTGCATGACTTACTCTGACCACTGAGAGCACATTTCCTGTAAAACAATTACATGCCAAAATTATTTACTGTTGAAAGCACCTACCCTTTTCCATTCCATGTAGAAACAATAATATTTAGCATAACAATGTTGAATGTAACAATGTCTGAGATATTTTCTGAAATCTAACACAATAATTTTTATTATGTATTTTTTGTTATATTTGTAACAATCTCCACACAAAGAATACTGAAGTAAAACAGTGAGGTTTGTATGGTTTAAAGTGTTCGGCCAGACTCCTAAGGTAATGTGATCTCTAATGCTAATTGGCAGGTGATACTCTGCAGACAGTTAAGAAGTAGAATACAAGTGGCGTGTTTGGCCTCAGGGGAAGGAATGCAATAGTAGTTCAATTCTATCACATCCAGAAATGAATTAAAGCGCTAGTAACTGGCTGCAAAAAGATTTCCATCTGCTTGGTTAATGACAGGAGAGTTGCCTACAGGGCAAAAATGAGAGATAAACAAAAGGAGAAAAATAGGACAGTACTCAGCCTTCCATCTGGGGTACAACATACTCCTTTCTTACATGAAAAACTGATCATGGCTCCAATGTTTGTTAAAATATAATTAGAAGAACTTCAAGTTAGGATTTGGATGATGGTAAAGATAAAACATTTGGCTACATTTTAAAGCCTAAATTATTAGGTATGGTTTTAAAGACATAACTGCAAACAAATTATATGTACCCTATAGATTTATGATGACACAACAAACCATTACTTTAATTTTGAGGATGCTTTTGGCATAATGACTAGTCTAGAGAAGTATAGCCATATGATGACAATAATAGGAGTTAACATTTAAGGTTTGCAAAACACTTTACATTCTAATTCTTAAAATAATTCTGTGTAGTATGTGCCACTAACCTCATTTTACGGATAAGGAAACTGAGTCTGAGAGAAGTTAAATGACTTGCCCAGGTTCACATAGCTAGTAAATGTCTGGGAAAGGATTCAAACCTAGGTCTACCTGATTCCCAAGGCCTCTAATTCACTCTACCCACTCTGGCAAGCATCCTCCCAATAAGTAATATTAAATAGCCTAAGCTATATGTACTGATATTTCAAATTATGATCAAAAAAGAAAAAAGCCATTCAACCACCTATATATGCACCTATATTTTCAAATGGATCTATGATCCCATCGAATGGGGAGTTTCCCAAAATGACACAGATCACAAGCTATCAACAAGGCTCATCATCCTGTGTGACTCCTACCCACAACCTCCATAAAATTCATTACATGGACTCCACCCAATGTGCTGGAGGCCTTCCTCCCTTCCTTGTAACATGGAGAGTAAATATGGAACAATCCTGCCATCTTCCTGTATGCCATTCCTCGTGGCTAGCCCATATTATCATCTTGTTACACCTTTGATGACATCTTTTGGATCTCTTCTTCTTCAGAGTTCCTCACTGCAAATACACTGCAGCCTGCCCACTCTTACTATGTGCCTTCCACTACCATTGGTGTGATGTTCACCTTTAGTCTTTTTGGAGGAAGGATTGTTCCAGGTCTTGCTACCATAGAGCCACAACATTAAAATGTTAGTAATAAAAAGATGGGTCTTTGCTGAGGTCGGTAAAAGTGCTTTGCAATTTCCTGAAAGAAATCCAGCCCATCTCTTCCTCCTTTTCAACCCTGGGCCAAGTACGCTATCTGTTCCAAAAATACAGGATAGGGTATCTATCCAAGTTCATGTTGACAACTGTGCAAGAGACATTTTTCAGCCACATAGGCTGGCATTGTGTAGATGGACACACTGAATTCCTCTGAGTGACCATAGATCTCTCCCAAGAAGCTCTGAAATGTCATGAGGCTTAATGCAATCGACATAATGTCATCCACAGTGAGGGGTATTGAGAGGCCTTTCTCATATGCTGGTAATCCTTCCTTGACCTGGACTCTCTGCTGAATCTCCTCCATTGTAGTGGTAAACACAATGGGTGAGTACAATCTTCCCTATTTTATGCCTCATCTGATGTTTATTATTGGATGTCACTGAATATTCTGTTATTACATCTTCCAAGGAAACTCATCTTGATCTATAGACGGGAGATAACTTTTTCTGAAAGAGCTCTTAAGAAGCCATTCATTATTCATTCTACCAAGTCAGATGCTTTTTTTTTGTTAATCAACAAACAATAAATACAAATAGGACCTGAGATAGTAAAGATGTGGACTGTTGTGGAATATTGTTTGCCTACTTGTTCCACACAAATCTGCTTACAGAAAATGTCCTCAATCCACATTCACACGTGACCCTCATAAAGATTGTGTAGATGAGAGAGTAGTTATTGAGGTTATCTTGATCACTTTTTCTGAGAATTAATAAAATCTGAGATATTTTTCTACATCTTCAGTATTTTCCCCTCCCTTTAAATACCTGGTAAATTAAATCAGTCTCTCAATGCCCTTATAATTATATTGACTCCAACATTAGTTTTGCATTATATTTCTCACTGTATTCTTTCTCTCTCTCTCTCTCTCTAGTCTAGGTCTTCTAAATTTTAAGTAGCTAATTACCTATAAGAACCATTAAATTTTCAAAGATTATAAATAGATTCTGTGTTATATTTTTGAAAAGGCAAGAATTTGTAATGTGAATAATCACATTCCAAATTTATCTTATTTTAATTAATGTCAGATGTTCCATTGATTTCCCTGAAAGAAACACACTTGTATAGGACTTCAGGTTCTTATAGCCCTGGGGTATACTCTGGGTGTGAAGATATGAAATACTTACTATGTAAGTATTCCATAAGAGTCTGCTGCCTCAATCTTATAGGGAGATGATCCTAGCTTCTCAAAGGCTACAACAGCAAAGACTGGGCAACCTCTAACAGGTTCTCCCATGTTGGAAAGCCTTTACATAGAGCCTGTGAACAGACTGAGGACCAGCCTTGCTAATCACAGAAAGGTTCATCATCTACATGCTACCCACCTCCTCCTAATGATCATTTTTTTTTTTTTTGGCAAAGGCAACCCATGAAACAAAGAAAAATATAAAATGGTCCCAGGCCTGTGCCCTAGACCTTCTATTTTTGCAGTGATGGTGGCCAAGTAGAGGAAAAGGAAGCAGAGGGTACTAAGAATCACACAGTTTCTGGACATCAACAAACATTCATTAAACCACTGTAAATTAATTGCTAAAACAAGGAGACTAAAAGAGTGGAGAAAAGGCTTTTAGTCAGCGAACATCTGACTTACTTGCCAAATGGAGAGGTGACTGCCAAAGGCAACACTGGGTTAGAATATCAATTTGTAAAATCTTACAAAGAAAGTAGATAATTATGAATGGCTGCCTCATAAAACAGAGAGAAGCAGTGAAGGGTAAAACCAGTCTAAAAAAAAACAAGCTATCCAACTAAGCTAAATCATCCAGGAGTATGTAAAGATAAAAATAAAAAAGTACTAAAAACAAAAGAAAAAATGGAAAAAATTTGCAAAAATTATTACAAAAAAATGATTTTCTCTACTAAGGACAGGAACTATCACTAATATTATATCTCTAATATCTTAGTCCATGAGGTGTTTACAGAGAAGTATAAATAGCATATAATGTATAAAAAATAACAAATAAAAACCCAAATGTTCCCTTTAAGGAACAAAACAGACAAATTGGATCAAATATGAAAAGGAGACTCATGCTGGAGGCAGAATAAATTGCGAAGGCATTGAGGAACCAAATTTATACAAATCATCCCATAATTATTTGCTTTGTTGTATCATCTCTTCCTATGCATAAGCACCACCTATCAGGTCACCTAGATTTCTAAAAATTTGAGAATAAAGACCTCATCTTTCCTTATCTCTTAAGAGTACCTGTTATAGGGCCTTAAATATAATAGACATTCAAATTCCAATTCCCCAAATCTATAAAATCTCAATGCAAGGACATTATTGGCAGAAACATATCTGGAGTAAGTACTTGACATTGAGGGGTTGGAAGACCTGGATTCAAATCCTGACTTCCCTCCATACTACTTGAATCCTGACTTCAGTTTTCTCATCTGTAAAATTAGAGAATTGACCGATGATTTCTAAGCTTCTGGATCTACCATTCTATGATTCTTATTGTACTGATATGGTAAAAATTAAATTTTGGCTGGTAACTCTGCTATAGTTGGAATTTGTTTTAGCATATATTGTATACATAACATACCCGGGAGCAGAGATGTCCAACTAAGCTGCTCCCATGTGGCCCTAACCAGATTAAAGTGCAATTGGGAATGATCTGCAAAATAAACAAAAATATGATACAACACAGATAATTTAATGAGCTGTTTTCTAAGTCAATACGTGACCCAAAGGGATCCATTTCTATTTGAGTTTGACATCAATGCCTTGAAGAGATAAACTAAATTATAACATACAATAATAATTACAACTTGTGGAAAATTTAAGTATGAAACAGAACTGGAAATATTAAGCCCAATTTAAAATTCTCTAATGTCTACTGAATGGGGGCAATATCCACCCCTATGTTCAAGATTCACTATAAAGCTGTACTAGATGAATATCAGACCGAGCATCTGGCGTCAAGTGGAAGTGAAGCTCATAAATACAGAATGAATGCCTCGATGAGCAATCAACAAAATACTACTATGACAATTTACACGCATATTAAATTTCAAAATAAAGCTCCCATCATTGCTATGACACACCTAATTTTCTTCTTCTGCCTTCAAAATGTGTGCTACAAAAGGGGAAAACGTGTTCCTACTTTGGTTCTGCTGTCCTAAGTTGGGCTGGACCTAGAAAACCAAATGCTGTTTTCTTGATGGCTTTCACAACTCTGTAAAAAGGGGGCACAAAGGGCAGCAGAAACTACCTTAGTGATGCTGTATATTTCTGCCTCTATCCAGATCCTTCATGGAAAGATCATGTCTGTGTAAGGACTGAGGTGGGGAGAGAAGGGTGACATTTCCCCCTTCATGTAATAAAAACCACAGAAGGCTTCCTTCTAAGGGTTTATGACACCCTAATATGAGAGGGCTAAAAGAGGCCTCTGGTCCCTTCCAGCTCTAATAGTCTATGATCCAGAAGGAGTGGGTATTTAGCAGAGCTGTAACTGGCAGTTTTTCAGAAGGGGCAAAAGCAGTTGGGGGCAAGGGAGAGGAAAAGGACAGCAATGGTGAACATAGAACAATATTGGGGGCAAACATGTTGGCAAAGATGACGGGCCATCTCCTAGAGTATGCTCCCTATTCCAATGAGGGGTTAATGGATGAGGAGGAAGACCCTAAGAGGGACACTATAGTGACAGGGTCCCAGGAGTGACAACAGGGGCATGATGGTAACATACTGCAGGACAGCAGAGCATTCCTATGCAGGGCATGGGTATGGTGGTTACAACAGGGTGGAAATATATTTCCTCACTGAAATGAGGAAGTGTTTCTTCAACACCATGGACCAAAGCCTCATTCTCTTTGCACTAGTTATGGCTTTGCTATTTAGCACAGCAGGAATTATTTATGCATTCATGATGTTAAGGAATAAGACTACTGCTTCACATCTTATTTGATAATATAAGGTTCTATGCTGATCTGAGGGTAATGGAGTCCTTGGGCCATCAGGGCCCACTTCACAGGAATGACACGAAATCCTCCCATATTAAACACCAATACCACATAACAAGCATTCAATACTTCTCATAATTTATATAACTAGACAAACATACTTTGGTCCTCCACATTCAACTGCAGAAGCTTTTACAAATCGAATAGGTTGCAGTCCCACTGGTTCAATGCTTAGCGTATTGTTTTCCACAGCCTCCAGAACAGCTGAAGCCAACTTAAAAAAAAAAATCCAGAGAGATAGTCAACATTTGGTGCTACACAGATATTTTAAAATTCAACCTCCAAATTGAGTAACCTTGGTCCTAAGCAAGGAAAAGGAAGAAATGATATAATCACAGCTAGAATGTAAGCTCTCTGATAATTTCTTTTCTGTATTTCTATCTCCAAAGCCTAAAATAGTACCTAGTACATAGTAGGTACTTAAAAATGCTTAATGATTAATTCAACAATTTTTTTTTCCAAATAAAGGCAATTTAATCATTCCTGATATGGCATGTATTTATCTTCTTGACTCAATCCAGTAGGATGAAAATTTTGCTTTTTTCAATATCAGTACTTTTTTTTACTATACATTTTCTGCTTTTATATTTGTACACAAGATTCTATAAAAGAATAATCAAACATTATGTCCTCATATACAGAGCTGAAACATGAAGAGGCAGTTAAAGAGTCACATACCTTTTATTCTAGGAAACTCAAAAAGTACAAGATTATGATTTCTTTAAATTTCAAACAAACAAAAAAAACCCATTAACAAATTACTGTGTGCTGGCTCCCTTCTGATCAGGACAGAGTGGGGGGAGGGAGGGGCGCTAGACCACAGTCACTAAATTGAGCTGCCATGATTACATTTTAGCTGAGTGATTTGTAATGGAACACTGAGAAAGCTTCAGGCACAAATGGTCCTCACCAGCCGCTTACATTAATATACATGTTTACATTTCTGAACATCTTTCACATTCACTATCCCATATAATCTTCCCAAGAGGCCTATGAGGTAGTTGGGACAGGTGGTATCTCTATTTTATAGATGAGGTACCTATGCAAGCCTCTTGGCCTAGTACAGACAGAAACTCAATCAAGGCTTTTGATGATGATGTCTGAGCATAAAGTTAGCATTTCTCTGGGACTAAATCTCAGGACATAAATCTAATCCCCATTACACATTTACCATTTCATCCCTCACACACACATTTCAATGCAAATGACCATCTGCTCAAGATTAGTAAGAGGGCCAGGATTCAAGTGTTCAGAATTTACTGAGACTGTGAGTAAAATAGAGAGATAAGGAAAGGAGGGCCTGTAAGGATCTGTATGGATCAGGTGGAAGGAGTCCAGAGAATTTTGTAAACAAATACATAACATTTTAAAGCTATCTATTTATATTAAAATGTGTTTTATGCTAATAATATGTTAAAAATGTGGAAAGCACAAAACAATCCTAAACAATACCATATTTGTACAACACATCCATGTACTCAAACTTTTAAAAGAATTTTTACCTCACTTTTGGAAAAGGTTAAGCATGGAAATATATCTTCCTGATAAATTTTGTCTAAGAACGGGCATGTCCTGTCCATCGTGGGGTCATCCTTCCAAGATCTGAACTCGTTATACAGAGATAAGTCAGCCTAATAAACAAATTCAGAAAGTATTTTTTAAAATTCAAATCCCCAATTGTAACTATTTGTAAGTAAAGCCAAAGCAACCACTAACATCTTTTCATTTTCAACATTATGAGGCACGTGTATAAAGCAAATCTTTTTTTCTTCATCCTTATTCCTCAACTCTTTAGATTATGAAGAAAGGCAAAAGAAAGCAAGGTAGAAAGTTTCTAAATTAAACAATACTTCCCTCAACATTTCAAAAGATTCATGATTTCACTAATAGGAAATTACTCTTTACCAACACATATAGCAACACTTCCATGCCTTAGTAGAGTGTTTCACAAATTGCTATGGCCAAACTCCCACCCAAACCCGTGCTGTGTCCAACCTTCTGATAAGGAGGTTTCTGAAACTTAGCTAAGCTGGTCCTTTAATAATAATCAATTGCTGAGCCTGCATCCTAAAACGATTTCAGCCTGCCTGCAGAGCCTACTAGAGCTTGTATTCCACTAGCACAGCTTTTAAGCACCCAGAAGATGCCCCAAAACACACATACACAAAGACCAAAATTAGGTTTAAAACAAAGGAAAATGTACTTGCAAATTTTTTTTCTTAAAAACAAAACAAAACAAAAAAAACTCTTCAGGTACCTAAGAGTCAAAGTAGTGTCACATATCCCAGAGAAAGATTCTGGCCTAAGGAAGTCATTCACAAATTTTGTGAGGTTACCTCAAAAGCTTTCAACTAAATGTCTTGAACACAATAAAGCCACTGCATATGTGTTTCCATTAAAGCCATAATTAAATGTGATCACAGTATCTTGTGGAAAAGGATAAGTTTTGTGCTACTTATCAGATGAGTATATCTGTTCTAGATACTAAGATTTAAGCAAAATTTGTAGATTTCCTTTAATACTTTTTTAATAACTCTATAAAACATTAACATGTATGCTAAACAAAAAGTTTTTGTTATTTGTTAAATTATAATATACATATGTACATACTTAAAATGTAATATATTTATTATGCATTTCGAAGCATTCATAAAGTAAAAGTAAAACTTTACAAATGCATCTAAATAATGGTAGTTAAAGGTAACCTTGCATATTAAGTAAACAATGGGAGAAAAAAGGCATATTCAAACATTACAAAAGGCAGTAATATTAATGCAAATGTTCCCAGTACTTTGTATTAGTTAATGCACCACACAATGGAAAATTTAGTCTAAATATAACAGAATTAAAAGTAACAAATTTAAAACAATTTCTTAAATGTACAGCAGAAATCAACGCAACAAATTCTACAAAATGTTTATTTTCAAACTCTGAAGCTGTATGCCATGCTTAGATTTGCCCCAAATGCTGGCTTTTCTTGTACATTTCCTATTATCAATTTTTAAAAAATTAATAAAATTGGATATTTTTTCCTTATTAGTGTCATCCTTTTTTCCCCTAAAATGCTATCCAATAAATGAAATTACACCAGCTTTGGTTGTTCATCTACCCTCTACCTCCAGACTTAACTGAACAAGACTAACCTTACTCCCACTAAGAGTTGCATTCAAAAATCTGATTTGTGGCTTCAAAAATACAACTCACAAGTTGACAAAACCATCTACTATTAGGCCCATTTTCTGGGAATGGATATGAGGGTTAATGAGAGAATAACAGCTCTAGTCTAGGTCCAAGGTCCTAATTCTAAGTGACCTGCTAAACTCTGATAGTTCTACACCTCCCCAGTTTTTAGAAAAATTCAAAATTTAAAATCACTACAGCTTGGTGGGTTAAAGAAATCTTAATTCTGCAAGTCTTTTTCATTTTAAGACCTAGCACTAGCAATAAAATTACTATCATCCAAGACAACTTCAGTTGGCCATTTAAAATAACACAAAACATGTAAAGATTTTTCCTAACTGAAATAGCAAGATTCAGAAACTTACCGAGATTCCAGTTGGTATTCCCAAGGTCAGCCAGAAGAGAAGGGGACTGGAGAATCCCTGAAAGAAGTCAGCTCTACATAAAGCCTCCCCCATATAAATACTGTATTTTGTACCACAGAATTTGTTGGCAAAAAGCCTAAGTGACATCTCAGTGATGAAAATTAATAAGCATCAAAGGGCCAGGGGGTACAGTCCTTGACGAGTTACCTCTTTGCAGTCTTTTACAATAGGCTGCATCACAGTGAGGTCCTGATGACTGCTACTCATAGCACTGCTTGTGCTTTTATTTCTCGCATGTCCCTTTTTAAAAGGAGCCTTTCCACTTGGCGGAAGCTCTTGAATTGGTGATGTTGGTGAAGTGGACAACACAAGTGTCTTTAAGGCAGCAACTTCTGCTTGAAGTACATCAATCTTAAAAAGAGTGGCTACAATTACTCATCTACTAAATGCTTTCTTGACAAATACAGACACATTTCATCTCCAAGGGTAGAGAGTTAATTTTCTTCCTACATTATACAAAATAGTAGATGGAGGGAAATAAACCCTTTTTTTTTGTTAATTTTTTTTTCTGGCTTAGATTCAGCTGCCTTTCAGATTTTCAGAATTCAAATCAACAAATCTAGATGGAAAAAAATCACTGTTTTAAAAATTTTTTTAGTTTTGTTTCATTTCAAAAGATTTCAAACTAAAAGCTCAAGATCAGTTCTAGTTCATCTCAGAATAAATGATGCTGTCTCTGTTGTTTTAGTGATCTGTTTTCAAGTATCACATACCAATACAAAACCTTGCACATAATGCGTGCTCAATAAATGCAAATAGTCACATTTATTGATAGAAGATTTTATGAGAAAATCTGATTATTTAATCCTTTTAGACAACATATAAAATGTATGAAGTAGTTTTAGAAAAGAGTAACTTTTACTCTTAAAATACCTGGGTAATTTCTATCATTTTTCTACCATTAAACAAAGCAAAAACTTACCTTTCCCTGTGCTTCTTTTAATTGTTTTTCAGCTGTTGCCTGCTTGATGTTAGCTTCTCTCACCATTTTATGAGCTTCCTACAAAATGTTAATATAGTGCAAATTTTGGAATAAAAAAATTCTTAAAATCAAAAAAAAAACTTTTCAAGTTACTTTTTACCTAAAGAACAGTAAAATCTAAATGGCAACTATGGTATGATAAAGGCACTTAACACTGAAAGGTATATTGGAAAGAAAACAGTTTATGTCATCTTCTGGAATTAATGTGTAATTGTGTACATAATATTGGGAATCATTTCTGATTACGAAACAGGTTATCTCCTTCATAAGTAAATATATCAAATTATACAAGTAACATAACAAAATGCAAGCATAATAAATAGATACAAAAACTTATAGGATCAATTTAATTAACGGAATGTTAGGAATGAGAATATACTCTGTATGTTATGGCCCAGGTATCAATTTTGCAGTTATAGCACTTGTAATTAGCTTTCATGTATGGGTCATAGCATATACATGCACAAAGACAAACACATGAGTAAGGATGCAATGTATAAATATGAGTCTGTTTAAAAGGCTTTAGCATTTTAAAAGATCTAAAAGGTCAGGAAATTATATATAAGGCTACTTTGTATTCTATGCATTGGAACCTAAGACATTTTAGTTTTTAATTAATAGGGTCTTCTTGTATTATTAGTACCACAGATAAATAACTAATTTGCTCCCTTTCTTTAGTGTACTTACATTAAAAGTAAGAAGACCTCGGTTCTGGTCCTAGCATTGCCACTAACCAGGAGTGAGACCAGGGACAAGTCAATTAAACTCTCTAAGCTTCAGTTTCTTCACCTGTAAAATCATAGTACCTGTTCTACATACCTCAGAAGGTTATTTATAAGGGCAAAATAAGAATGTGATGCACACAGTAGGCATTCAATAAATATTTCCTGAATGGATAAATAATAAACAAGAAATGGCTTTAGGGGAAAACAGCAAAATAATATGCAAATTCAAATTACTAGCTATTTGAGGCTTTAGAGGAAGTATGTTACAACCTCCTATCTTTTTAACATTACAGCAATAGATCTCTGCTTTTTTATGTGTGTATAAACACACACACACACACACACATACACACACACACCCACCCCAAATAGGTTAAGACCAAAAATTAATCTTTAAAAAGCTAATGGCTACATTAAAACAAGTCTAAATAGACACATAAATAGATCGACTTTTAAATTCTGGGTTCAGATTCAACATTCAAGTACATTATTCACAACTATCTAAACTCTGAGGGAATTTGTTACCCATCGAGTTTACTGACAGAGTAAATAAAGTATAAAAAAAGTATTTAAAATAAGGCACACATGCAAACTACCTGATAATAAATTAAAAGAATTCATTGATCTCGTTTTGAAAAATAAAGACATCAGAAAGTCTCCAAGCAAGAGAAAAAACTAGAGACCACCAAAAGAAATCTATTTTCAATACATATTCATGTGTGTTTTGGATACTATTTTTTTTCACAACAGAAATAAAGATTACAAATAATATGTGATATTTACAAACACATATAAGTAATACATTATAAAAGCAATAGCTATGGGAGTTCTATTTCCAGGAAGCATATAACACAATCACAGAGATAACCTGCAGTTATTTATCTGCCAGACACCTGCCTGGATCACTCTGGAGAACCTAGAAATAGGAAGGCCTGTCTTTCTGCAACATCCTCTCACATATAACACATATTTCCACAACACCCTTACCCAACTCCTGAGAAAAAGGTGTTATGACTGACCAACTCCTTCGTTTTTGTTTATGGGAAGTTAAACATTAGGAACAAGTCAGTTTGCTAGACTCAAAATTTAATTTCCTAGCATTACATAGTTCCAATTTGCTTTTTTCTTCAGGATTTATAGATGGCAACTCTGGAGTCTGCTTTGGTAAATCTTTTTCAAAACTATAACTTTGCTTTATATAATAGTGTTATGGCTGACCTTTTTATAAAAGTCTTATTAGTTATAGACCTCGTTCTAAATCTCTGTCTTCCAATTTACTTAATTTACCTGCCTCTTGTCCTGTTTCATGGACTTTCTATTGTAAAAGAAGATAGCTTGGCTCAATTACCTCTATTTTAAAACCTTCTCTTATTTCTTGCTCACAAACTGTATACTCCTGTGCCTAGGACACCGTCCAACTGTTAAAGCCAGCCAAATCTTAGCAACACTGTGTTTTAAGACAAGATCTCTAAATTCAGACACTGGATATGTCTAGTTTCTTAGTTATCTGGATCCTTTTGTACCTAATGCTTTCTCTTCTAGTTTGTGGACGTATATAAGACATCTCAACTTTTTAAGGGTCTTCCTGAAGAAATGTCTTTCAACCTAGCTAGTTATTGTTTCTTTTTTAATAAAAATGATGGGCAATCTTGCCTGAAAATATGGTGTGACTCCATGACACAAGGTAACTATCAAGGCAATCTGATAAACTAATTTATGCTAAAATGATAATAAAAACAGCACAGTATAGTCTTGAAGATAATGACTATAGGCACAAATCCTGCCCCTAAAGTAGTCTCTCTGATGCTGTGAATCTGAGTCACGGTGCCACGTTAAGGGAAAAGACATTTTATGTCAGGTGATACATAGCCACCTATTTTGCTCTTGAAAGTCAAACAACTTTGTGACAACATCTCTCTTTCTAGAGCTATGTCAGGTTAACCCCCATAAAAGTACTAATAAGTTCTCTCTAACAGGATGGCAGAGGTGTTCCTGAGCTTCCCAAAGGCTGTAACAGTGTTGCCTATGTTGGAGAGGCGACAAATAAGAGCCTGGCAGTGTAGGAGACATTTATTGTCTGAGGACTAGTCTAGCTAAGTACAGAAAGGCTCATAAGCAGATGGCTAAGTAAGAGGTGATGGATTTTTTGGCCACAACAACTCATTACAATCTAATAATATATCTGAGGATGGTGACTTGCAGCTACAGAAAGAGTGTACCCAGATGGAGCTACAAATCTTGTTAAGTGTAGAAGTGTACCAGGTTACATTATAACTTCTAGTACTCTTGATAAAAATTATCAATCTCCATTGTAAATTATTAACATTTACCTCCTGAAAAAAATTTCTATCGACAAATAGATGCACCATAACCAAAAGAATATACATTTTCTATTATAGAGTAACTAAAAAGCAGCTAACCTCAAACAGACTAGCTGTGAGTTCTTCTAATTCTTGTCCCAGCTGATCTCGGACTTTCGAAAGCCTCTCACATTCTTCATCTTTTAGTTTCAGTTCCTATGAAAAATATGCATTTAGTGTGCTTACAAGTGAAATTGAACATAAGACAATCTTATAAAATTCTGACTTTTCCCCCCTATTTTCTCCACTGAAGCTCTATGCTGCACCTCTTTACAATGTGGAAGTGGATCCCGCTGAGGCTTCTCAAAGGTTCTAATATCAGAGCACAAGTTTTGGCAAGTTCTCTAAAGCTGAAAAGATTTTATGCATGAGACTGGTGAGCAGACTCTGTGACATTTATCCAAAGACCAAACTAAATTCAGAGCAGGGTTTGTGGCTCATATCTGGTTAGCCACTGGGTAACAAGTAGGGGCAGAAGGGAAGAGCAGAGAACAAGCCATACTCCTTAATGAACTGAACTACATCCATACTGATGGACAATCTCATTACAAAAAAAATCAGAAGCTGTTACAATGCATTTAAACAGAAGGATTGAAGACAGATTTATTATGTCTTCAAAAGAAATAAGAAACACCATGAAATAGGATATTGGTCATTTGGTGTTACAGTACTCGTGATGAGTATACACAAATAGACCACCTTTATTAAAGCAGCTTGTGTGACATCTACAGCACTAAAGTAGTAGTGAAATCCGAAAGACTATGCTGACCCACCCAAAATTACCTTGTGCATTTATTTTGCATACATTATGTTTATATACTTACATATGTAAACACTGTCTCCCCTGATAGAATGTAAGATCCATGAAATACCCCCAGATATAACACAATGTCCTGTTATCGGGGGTGCTTAAGAGATGATTGTTGATTTAATAACTCAGCAAGAATCTCCAAACTAATTCACTATATACTTTGATACTCAGCGACTTCAAAATGAAAGCAGACAATAGACATAAGGGAGAATAGTGCAACTATGTTAGAAAATATGAAGAAATGAGAAATAAAGTAGGCCAAAGATTTGCAGACAACTCAGAAACCTAATCCTATATACCAAGAACTGGCACACAGGAGGCACTTAATAAACTGGAAGAAAGGACAAAAGGTGAGAAGATGACACTGTATTCAACTAAAGTTGCACCAAAATAACTTCATAAAGACAAAGTCAACTCCAGGAACACTTAATAAACTGGAAGAAAGGACAAAAGGTGAGAAGATGACACTATATTCAACTAAAGTTGCACCAAAATAACTTCATAAAGACAAAGTCAACTCCAGAAAATGGGAAAAGGAGAAAAGCAAAAACTGATCCTATTACTATATCCTAAAGAAGTTTAAATAACACAGAACACTTATCACAACAAGGAGGTGGGAAAAGAGACCATGGAATTCTGCTTTAGCCAGCAAACTTTTCATCCCTGTTTCAAGTAGAAAAGCAGAGAAGTCAAAGGCAATTTGGACTTAAGAGAATAAATTCATTTGCAAAAAAACCCAAACAAACAAAAACAACCTTTAGAGGAAGGTGTCAGAACAATAAGAATACATTACTGTATGAAAAAATGAGAAAACAGGTCTATGAGGTTGGCATGAAGTATAACTAAGCCACTTACTCTTAAAGTATACGTAAATGAAATTCAACTTTAAATAGAATCGCCCAAGTATCTAGTCTCATGGAAAATAAGAGTAGAACCTTCAGACATAGTAGATGTCCAATGTGCTCATGCTAGAATAGGATCATTGCACAGAAGATTATGCCAGGAAAAGGGGCAAGGACTAATCAAATACACACACACAGACACAGACACACACACACAAATCCATGGCGAGGACAACACAATTTTAAAAGGCATGAAGGGATCCCCAACAACAAAAAGAACAAAACCAGTAACCTAAATGACATCAGCAACCATTAAACAACATGCCTCCTTTTTCTTATCTTTATGAGAATGATCTATCTCTGTGGCAATATGAGAAGGTAACAGATAAGCATTTTAAAGTCTAGTTTCTATATCTTTATAATCACATAATTGAATAAGAGCAGCAGAGAATCTAAGATCCCACTATGTTTATTGAATTTTTAAAAATCGTTTACCTCAGGGCAAAATGGAGTCTTCAAGGCTCTTGTCAGACAAGGCATATCCTAGATATACATTAAAATCACCTAAGACCATGCCCAATGTAACAACTAAAATGACTTTGTCAATCACATGCTGAAACTGATGTTCTGTGTAAAGTCAAAAAAAAAAAAAGATTCCTGTTTGACGGCAAGGTTCTTTCTCTGAATTCTCTTTGGACACAACATTCTTCTAACCACATTGAACATGTTAACAGTTAAAGAAAAAATTCTCTTCCAATGAAATCCACAGACATTGAAGAGATAGGCCTACTCATCCACACAGGAGAAACAATGGAAATTGCTATTGTTCAGATATAAGCAGCTGGACACAAAGCCTCAAGAAGAGTGCTTCTCAAAGAGTGCCTGCACAACAAATTTCATCAGGTATGCTGTGAACTCTTAGATCTTAAGCATATTACAGATAAAAGAAAATTTATAAATAATTTTAACCAGACCATAAACTCACAAAGAATACAATAGAAACTGATACCCTTATTGAAAAGAAACTTTGCAAGCTCAAGTCTCTCAACTTTCCCAAATTTAAGAGCCTGTCTTGTGATTCCTCACAACAAAGAACACTGTTCTACGAAAGAAAAATAATGTAAAAACAACCATCGTGGAATTAGTCAAGCAATATGTGCATCTTGGGTAGAGGCAGCCAACAGAGCATCCCTTAGAAAAGGAAGAGGAGACTGCATTAGGCCCCAAGAAGAAGCCATCCTTTCCTTTTATACTGTCTACTGCAGCATGAGCCACTCTTGCACACCAATTAGGCTTCGGGAGATGCTATTAATAAGTAAGCGGCCATGTAGTAGAACCACAGCGGCCAGGCTCAAATGCTGGCTCCACTTTGGCCTGGTTGAGGAGAGAGCGCACTAGTACTAAGTGTTAAATTCAGGATATGCAGCTACCTCTCCTGACTCCAGAGCCAGCCCACTAATAAAAGCTAATCAAGGGAAAACCTGATTACTACAGAGTTTGTCAAAGTATGTGAGAGTTGTCTCCAGAGGAATTAAGAACCTGGAATCCAAGAACCTCCTTTCTCACTCTTCTGGTGAGAAACCAAACTGAGATGGGTTGGTATTTGCGTAGCAAGGTTGACCTCCTTAGCTCCAGGGGTTGGGGTAGGGGCATGTTTCCTCCCTCTGCTGCAGATGAGGGCTGCTCTGGGATGTTAGGTACCAAGTCCTACCACAAATCAGCACTGGGTCCAGGGGAACTAAGGTCTTTCCCTTGTCCTTTTCTCCCTAAGGCGCCTCTCTACTCTTCACCTACACATAACCAGGTATCAAGATAAGGGTGATGGAAAGTGTCAAAGGCTGCAGAGAGGTCAAGAAGGAGGACTGAAAAAAACATTAGATCATTGGTAACTTTGGAGAGAGTAGTTTTAAGAGTAACCATGAGGTCAGAAGCCAGAATGTAGAGCTAAAGAGTTGAGGGGGGAAGTGGAGGCATCTATTTTAAATAGCCTTCTCAAGCAGTTTTGCCACAAAGGGTAGAAGAGATATGAGAGAAAAGCTAGAGGTAATAGACAAATCAAGGGAGCGATTTTTGAGGATGGGGGATGCATGGGCATGTTTATAGGGCAGTAGGGAAGCAACGAGTAGATGAGAAAACATTTAAGATAAGGGAACAAGCAGAGATGATGGAGCAGGCAATATGCTAGAGTAGATGGAATGGAATGGGATCATCATGGGCAGAGGTTTACCTTGGAAAGAAGAAAGGCCACCTCTTCATGGAAATAGGTCAAGACAGGTCATACTTTGGTAGGTTTAGTTAATTCAAAATGGCTATTCACATAAATGAATAATAAATAATTTTAAGTCCCCCAATCCATAAAAATGTAGGAATCCCTGACCCCTAGGCCACATTAGATCTTCAACTTCATCTGCTTTCATTAGCTATCCCTTTCCTTCGAGAGCAACAAAAGTAGTATTATGTAGTAACTCTCAGACATGAGCACAATTCACTTGGAGCCTGTGTGGTACACAGAAAGGTCAGTGGAGATGGACTCAGGAGATCTGGGTTTGAACCCTCTGACCAGCTATTTATTATTTATGTGACTTTAGGCAAGTCATTAAACCTGATATTTTAAAATGAATGCCAAGACTAGATGACCACAGTCTCTTTCAGTGCTAGATCCTCTAAGAAAATAATTTCAGAAAGAAGATTCTAAGTAGAAGATTGGTGGTGATAACTAAGCTCCTCAGAAGTTAGAGAGTAAGAATGGAAATGGAATTTCTGACAGGACAGAGAAGGAGGCTAAACAAGAAGGCTGAGTTTAGAAGGTACAGAGCAGGGGAATCCCTGTCTACCATAGCTTCCTTTTTTGTTTTGTGCTATTTCCTCCATTTCTTTTTTTCTCTCATCCCAGCATCACTCTTTTTTCTCCTTCTCTTTCCTGTTCTCTCTTTCCCTTTGTCTTACTAAAGTATTAGTTATATTATAGCAGAACAAAAACGAAGTGCCCTTTGCTTATTTTTATCTACCCCACAACTAATACTGAACTAACATAGTATCTTACATACAGCAAGCACTTGTTGAATATTTAATAAATATTTCTTTTTGACAAAATATACCTTAGTCTTTTCTTTTATTGTTTGAATAAAAGTTGATAGTTCTTGCTTTTAATGCTTTAAAATAGTGATATGAATATATTTTCCTGTCAGAGAAGAGGGGAAAATAAAATAATGTATATTATTTTATTTTTACTTATGCAGCCCTCAATTGTTATCCATGAATCAAGGACCCAGATTTTAAGAACATTGGTGATTTCAGTTTAGAAAGTCTTAAAAAGTTAATAATCTAGTTAAAACTGTAAAGAAATGGTTTAAGGTACAAGAGTGAAAGGCTCCTAGCTATGCGTGGCAGGTAACTGACAATAAACATAAAAAAGTAGCATGATCCTCTGAGTACATTGTGAGGATTGGTCATATTCAGAATGACCTGAGGCCATTAAAGACAACTCAAAGAGTTTAGGTTATTGGAAAGGTTATGAGGAAGGCAGGGAAGATCCGAGAAGGACCAGAAAAATAGAACAAAGCAGCAGCTTTGGTGGATGGCACAATGATAACATATTAGAGAGAAAGAACATAACTCCTCAACTTTTTTTTTTTTTGCCTCCACTTTCTTGATCAAAGAGAATAATACACAGACTGAGAAGATAGAACAAAAACAGGGAGTTGACCATGGACTCACCATTAATAGGGTATATCAAACAAATCTTTTTTTTCTGGACATGGTTAGATCAAAGGGATGCCACAGACATAGTATACCTGTAACTCAGTAAAGCACCTGACAAGGACTCTAATAATATCCTTGTAGACAAGATGGACAGATTGGCCTAGTAGATGTCACAGAATTATAACTGTTTGTATGATCACATCCAAAAAGTAGCGATTAATAAATGATTCATGGCAATCTAGAAGGAGATCATAAGTCAAATGCAATTGAGATCAGTTCTGACTACGTTCTGTACATTTTTATCAGTGGCTTAGATGAAGACCCAGAGAGCACGCTTATCAAAAATGCAGATGACACAAAGGTGGGGGTGGGAGATAATTATCAGGTTGGATGACAGAAGCAAGATCCAAAAACATCTTGATAGTCTATAATGATGGGCTAAATCTAAGGAGATGAACTGTAATTAGGACAAATGTAAATTAAGTACTACAGCTGAGTTTAAAAAAATCAACCACGCAAGGAGAGGATAGGAGAGGAACTACGAGACAACAGTTTATGTGAAAAAGACCTGGAGGATTTAGTAAAGTACAAACTCACTATTATTCCACAATGTTATGCAATAGGCAAAAAAAAAAAAAACCCTAATACAATCTCATCCCACACCAAAAAAGAAAGAATATGGAGAATAAGAGATGTAAAAGTGCTACTCAATTCTGCTCTGACCAGACACCTCTGGAATCATGTGCTATGATCTGAGTTACCTTTTAGGAAGAACACTGAGAAATCTGAATGTGTCCCAAGAAAGCTTATCAGGAGAGTGAAAGATTGAAGGGAAACAGAGTGGTAAAGTGGACAACCCTGGGCATGGAGACAGGAAGACCAAGATTCAAATCCCACCTGACACTCAGTTGTATGACAAGGGTCAAGACAGTCAACCTCAGAGATTCAGTTTCCTGGTTTGCAAAATTGGAATGTTTTTTCCTTAAATTAAATTTTATTTGAGAATAATAAGTCTTACCTCAAAGCACTGCAGTGAGGTACAAATATGTGAAGCACAAACTTTAAAAAGTATTAACATAAATATTATTATTAAAAATTAGTATGTTTAAGTCCAGAGAAAAAACAGAACATAGAGTAGACATGCTTTTTTTTCCCAATCAAATAACAGGCTGGACTAGATTACCTCTGATGTACCTTCCAACCCTAGGAAGCTGTGATTCTGTAATTTTAAAAAATGTTCCCTCCATCCCTGTATTTGAGAAATCAATTTAGGTAAAACTATTGAAAAAGACCATAAGTTCTATAGACAGGAGCGTTATTATGTTAGATATGACTAGTAATCTCATCACTGTGTCACTGCTAACCAAAGTGGATAGATGGAATGACTTGAGATGAAGGACCTATGATCTAATCAGCACAGGACCTCCGTTCTCTGACAGAGATCAAAACCTATCCATAACTGATGGTTTTAGAGTGGCCTAAGGCTCAGAGAGCTTCAGTGACTTCTTTCCTAAGATCATACAATTCATTAGTAGCACAGCCAGGAACTTAATTCAGACTCTCAGGCCAGCACTATTCAATCTGATCATGAATGAAAACCAGCGGAAAAATCTATTGAAATCTCACATATGGACACCAATTTAAGAACAAAATATTTACTCATCACACAGAAGAAATCTTAAATAGTAAAAGTAAACGGAGCAGATTATTAAGGAAAAGTTGCCATGCTCAAATTCTACAAAACTCAAATCAGTCTGAACACTGAAATATTATAACTTTTAAAAATACTGCAGATCTAAAGAATTAAGATTGAACAGTTCCTATAATTTTCTGACTAACTGAGCCCACACCATATGAATATTTACTCAATCAATCAAGTGGAAGAAATCTCTCTGTAACATCCAAGTCTAACAGATTAAGCTTGCTTGAGGTCCTCCCAAACACTGCCCACCAAGTACAAAGATAATGGTTAAGTACAAGCCTATATTGACCTCTCTTTGTGAAAAATCTACCACACTGTCCCCTACTCATCAACATGAATAATTGAGAGTGTTGTATCTAAAGAAAAAGGATATTTTTTTTTCCTTACCCTCTGAGCTTTTGCAAGTTCTTCTTTTAATCTTTCATAACCCTTTTCCCTCACTTCTAGAACAGATGGGCTCCGTAAACGAGACAGACTGTCAGTACTCAATCCAAAAAAGTCATCATTGCCATCGGAAATCTCTGTTATTGTGGCATCCTGTAAAAATTCTCTCTCAGCACTGCTGCTATCCTTTCTGGATGGCAGTTTAGTTAAACCAGCTGTGACTCCAGAGGTGGAACAAGGTACTGAATCTGCAATATGAATGCTATAAAGGAAAAAATACAATTTAATACACAAAAATAACATGGCCTCATATTCTGAGCATATAAAAAAACAGTAACACTAGAATTCAGCTAACATATTTGCATATAACTTTATATAAAATTACATAGGTAATTCTCTATTCTTTAGATCAGAAGCATCAAACTCATATGCTAAAGTCTGCTGTAGAAACAGGTTAAAATGTAATGGGAAAATGTTTAACAAAATAAGTAAAAATATAGTACAACACAGATTTTAATTTATGGTTTTCTGAGTCAATACGTGGCCCGATTTTTTATTTGATTTTGATTCTAGTGCTTTAGAAAATGAAAATCTAAATTGTAGTATCTTAACACTGTCCCTGTATTTCATAAAAATTCAAATAAAAGTATTTTTATTTACCTACCTAATACCTGCTATTTCTCCACAATTCAAATGTCTGGGAGATGAATAAACAGGTTGTGTAGGAAGGTCAGAAACATCTAATGTGTTAGGCTGAACAGGTGTTGCACACAGAGGATATGGCCGGTAGATAACACTTGGTGAGGTAGTTTGCTCCTGAGTTGCTGGCTCATATACGCTAAGAAGATCTGGTGAAGTAGGGGAAGCTAGGTTTACTTCATGGAAACCTTCCAAGGGGTCATTAGCCATTGTAAAAGTCTCATTATATAACGGCCTAAAAAAAAAAAAGAAGCAGGTAGTTAGCATTCAAAATAAATACACATATTTTAACCTGGATAAAATTGTAAAGATCAAACAAATAAGAATAAATAGAAAATGGCTTAATATTTAAGTACGAAAGATAGAAAAAATAAAAGGCAAGCTTTCTCATCTTTTGAAGTAACAATAACCTGAAAGAGATGATAGTATATTTTTCTATGAAAGTGAATATAAATAAGTTAATGGAATAAACACAGAATATTACTTCTGGCTCTGCTACCATATATGACCTTGCCAAGTCAATTACTATTATGCAAGTGTTTCTCCATCTGCAAAATAAAACTGCTGCCTAAAACCAAAATTTTTTAAGCTTTCTGAGAACTAAAGTGTTTCTCACAAGTTTTTCATGTAAAGATCCAAAGAAAAAATAACAGCATTGTTATTCGACAAATTTAAGATTCTTGCTTTCCAAGGTTATGGTGGGAACATTGTGTCTTTTACATTTAGGTGCATCAAAGGTTCTTCATATAAGCATACAAATATGCAATAAACATGAAATAGCAGAAGAGAAGAACTAAAATCAGAAAAAGGTAGACAAGGGAATTTTCCAAGTAAGTCATTTCAGTATCACAAAAAAATCAAATTTAATAATAAGAATTATAAAATACTAATTACTTTCCTTCAACAATGAAAAACAAATCAGTCCATTAATTCATTTTAGGTTGAATGTAGCATTTCTTAACAACTAATAGTAGTCCCTAAGATACAAAGTGTAGAGAAACTACCATAAATTCTTATTTATATTACACTCATTTTGTGAATCTGTTTTTGCTTTTAAATAGCCTTACACATGCTCAACATGAAAAGTCACAATATTTGTATAAATTAAGAACAGAGAAGCTTGACTAAAAGGTGTCTTGTTCTGTTTTTTGCTTTCATTACACAAACAATAAATTCTTATTTACCATGAAATCAAACCTGAGTTTTCCTAGTTCTTCACAACGGTAATATGAGCCTGCAACACATGGTGAAAAGAGAACTCAATGGTTCTGGAATTAGAAGACCGGCGATTAAATCCCACTTGGACACTTAACACTTGTGTGACCTTGGACAAGTCACTTAATTGCCTGGGCCTGTGTTTCCTCATTGGCAAAATAAGGAAGTTGAACTAGTTAGCTCCTGAGGTCCCTTCCAGGGTCAGATCACAAGTTTTAGTATCAAACGTATTTTATTAGGGCATCACAGGACGTTAGAAATGGAATGGCTCCTACAACAATCCAGTCCCCTCATTTTACAAGGAGTAATGAAGGTCAAAAGAAGCAAGGGTGCACTGGGCAAAGCTATGCCCACTCCAGTCTCCTAATTTCTACTCCAGTGTACCTTCCACTATACCATACTGGTCTCATTTATTTCCCCCAACTAAGGCAAGCACTAGAACAAACAAGAAGAGGGTTAAAGAGAATATACATGCCCATGTGAGAAACTGATTGCTTTGGGGGAAGTTATGGAGCTAAGAGCAAAGAGGGAAGAGTGTCACACATGGTGTGCTAGTTCCTTGAGGGGGAAAGAAAAAACTATCTTGAATTGGAAGGGATCTCAAAGGCTACAATTCCAGCAGGTTCTCACTGAGAATTCCCTCTGAAACATTCTCAACAAGAAGCTTTCAGGAAGAAGAGGAACCCTCCGCCTTCTGAGGGGGTCCATTTCACTTTTAGATAAGTCTGTTAGGAAGACTTTCCTTATCCAGCCTATATTAGCCTCTTTACATTTTCCACCCCACTGCTCAGCTATCTGTAGCCAATCAGAACAAGTCTTTCCCAAGACAACCCTTCAAATATCTGAAGATGACTACCATGGCCAGTACACAGCTCTATTTTTCAAGTCTTGCTGGAGCTCACCTAAAGGACCCCCTAATAAGAGACATGGTTTTATGATTTCACAAGTTCTAATACTCCTTGAGATTTTCGAAGGGTGGCTCCAAAGACTGGTGAAGGCCCTACTGGGATAAATTATGGGCAAGACTAAGTTCTCTGACCTCCCCTGGTAACAACCAATACATGAAGAGCAGTCAATACTGAAATATCAAACTTGCCTAGCTGGGAAATTAATTAAAATTAATTAAATTAATTAAAAGTAATTGGGAAATGTTTAACAAAATAAATAAAAATACAACACAGATAATGTTAATTTGTGTCTAAGTCAATATCAATACCACTAATTTAGAGCTCCTCAAATCTAACCACAGAATCAAGGATATGGGTCATGGGAGGTTTGGCTATGGCTGTCCAATATACAATTACTCTAAAGTTCACATACACCAGGAGGCTTGAGTACCACTTGTTTCAAACTAATGTCCTAATTCATCTTATACTTTCCTTTTAGGAAAGACTTACTGGAGTTCCATCAGACCATTCCCATGACCTTTCAGATAATGGGTTTTTTTATTAAATCCAGTCCAGAACTGCTTTCTTCTGCCCTGGAAAGGGAAACAAAACAAAAACTCCATAGTTTTCTCACTATCCTTAAAATGTTATGAAACAGAATCAGATCATTTATTTTGAAATTGTATTTATCTACAAAATACTCTGTCAGTGCACAATTGGCATTATTACTGATCAATCCAGATTGACCACCATTTTATGAGCATTTATTGTATGTACTGCCCTGTGTAGTGAACTGTTCTGATAAAAAAGATAATTTGTTTTTTACATAATGAACCCTGACATGGTTTTAATGGTTTGCTTGATGTGCTCCCCAGACATACAGAGGGTCCTCATTTGGAATAGCAATCTACTCCCATGAGGCCAGTTAACCACTATCAAACTAAGTGCTGAGACAAGAACAGAGAATCCTTGGAGAAAGGTAGTCTACAATGCGCTATCTGAATGTACAGCATATTAGTAAGGCATTAGTAATTGGGGAATTATGAAGGTACTATATTACTGATCAATTAAGTTTTGTTCAGCTAAAATTCTCAGGTCTTTTAGTCTTATCTTCCCACCCTCTGTGTTGTTAGTTTTTGTCTCAAAAGTTTACCATAATATTATCCTTCCTAATTCAGTAAAATATCCATTCTAAACTTCAATCTATTTTGTGAAGCTGGTTTTTTAATTAATTGTGGCAAATTTGCTTTGTATTCCTGTTTCAGTCAGTCAGTCAACAGACATTTATTGAACACCTACTATGTGCCAGGTGCTGTACTAAATACTGGGCATATATCAATTGGGTATGGCCAAGTAAGTTATAGTACATGAGTATGATGGAATACTAGTGCAGTAAGAAAAGGTGAAAATGATTTCAGAAAAATCTGGGAAGACTTGCAGAACCAGAACAATTTATACAATAACAATATTGTAGAGATAATCAACTTTAAAGACATGTAATTCTGATCAAGTCAACAATCAACCACAATTTCAGAGGACTCATGATCAAACATGCTATCCACCTCCAGAGCGAAACAATGAACTCAAATGACATACTGAAACAACATATTTTCTTCTCTTTTTCTTTATTTTTTTTATTGGACATACCTAATGCTGAAATTTATTTTGCATTAACATTCATATTTCTAATGCATTTTGTTTTTCTTGCTTCATCGATGGGGGGGTATATAATTCAGAACTGAAAATAAAGAGGACAAGAGATAATTCAGAACTGAAAACAATATTTAATTTTTTTAAATTAAATTTAAAAAGAAATTAAGTGACATGCCCCCATGGTTCCTGAGGTAGCCTGTCAGGTCAATGAGTTGATATAAATCCAACTCTTCCTGACTCCAGGGTCCCACCTACCCATTATAACAAAACCATCCTTCACTATTATAATCCCCCCAGCAGATTTTTTTTCCAATTCCTTTTACTGGTTCCTTCCTTGCTGACAATGTTCATTTGACCCTGCTAATCCCTCAATAATTCTACATCTTATCTCCACTTTCCTGCGACAGTTAGACTCAACACATCCAAAACCAACTTATTATAATTTCCCTTAGGTCTGCTCTTTCTTCTGACTTCATAAAATCTATCAGCAGCCACTAAGTCTCCTATGTTGAACTCCTCTATGACCCTCAACTTTGAGAGTCACTAAATCCCGTCAATTCTACCTTGGCAACCTTTCCCATCCAAACTCTTCTCTCAAAATTTCCTTATGTGATACCATAATCTTGGTATGGGTCCTCTTTAGCACAAGTCTGGTTGATCATAGCCTGTTTGTGCAGATCTATCTCCATTCTCCTTCCATTACCAAACCTATCCTTCAGAAGAATACGGCCAGACTAACTTAAGGATAATAGGATTAGAGATAGCAGAGTAACTGAAATCTCCTCATTATAGAGATAAGGAAACAGGCACATTTTCACTGTGTATTACCCAAGGTCACATAGCTAGAAGCCAAGATGGAAACATCCTGATGCCTCTAATCTTGTCAGGTCACTCATCTGCTCAAAAACCTACAGCATCTCCTTCCTTAAAGTTGACAGAGTAAATTTCAAACACCTTTGGTTGGAATTCAAAGCTTTCTACAATCACCCACCTTCCCAACCTTCTCATGATATTTTGTCACATAAAGTCTATACTCAAGTATTCCTCTAACAAATGGGCAAACTAATGCCTATACCATGATCACATAAGTAGTAAGGTTAACACACATTTGCACCCAGGTCTTTTAAATAAAAATACAGTGGTTTTTTTTCTGTAATTGTAACACAAAGACCTGGTTTCAAGGCCTGACTTTGCCAGTGTGACCCTGGGTAAATCATTTCAACTCTTTGGGCTTCAGTATATAAAACAAAGGAGTTGGACTAGATAATACCTGTTATCCCTTCCAACTCTAAGAAGATCTCTAATAAACTGGTGTTGCTCCCACCAAGATATAGTAACCCCATTAGGCATAACCTGAAACAGGGAATCAGTAGGTTATGTAAGAAAAGAGGAAATTAAATTCACCTGGCATGATTTACTATTCAGAGTCCAGCTGGCTGTTTTCTAATTGAACTCTTTTTTTTTTTCTGCTACTGATGTTAAGCTGACTGTAATTACTAAGGCCATCTTTTTAAAGGATGTGTCCTCCTAATCTACTAGGACTTTTCTTATCCTTGCCCCCATCTTCCCTCTCTCTGCCTTTGCACTGACAGGACTGAAATGCACTTTCTCCTCACCTCCAAAGGCCTCAGCCTCAAAGAATGTCTCTCTCTTTAAGCTGGAGCTCTCAGACAACATCTTCTGCATGAATCTTCCCTAATAATTCCTCTCTACCTTCACTCCCAGCATCAGCTACAGCAGTAAAACAAGAAAAAGAAATTTAAAAGTAAAGTATAGGTAAAGAAGGAAAAAAAGTTGCTTCTTTCTGAAAGCATAATGGTTTAGAGAACCCTAGAAAGTCACTCTAAATTAACTAAAGAATTAATACCTTTAGCAACATAGAAAGATGTAAAATTTACAAACCTGCAAAAAACAATCAGCCTTTCTTTATATTACCAACAAACTCTAGCAGAAAAAAATAGAAAAATAAATTCCATGCAAAATAACTACAAAATTTATAAACTTGGTTGTCCAGCTACCAAGAATCACATAAGAATTAGATGAATACAGCTACAAAATACCTTTCACAAAAATAGACAGACATAAATAATTGGAGAGAGATTATTCATGGCTGGGGCATACCAATATAATATACATGACAATAAAATTACTTATAGATTCAGTGCCATACCAAGCCAATTATTCGAGACCTTAAGAATAGAAAAAAAAAATAATATTCATCTGGAAGAATAAGAGGTCAAGGAAGGGAGCTTGGTAAAAGCAGTAGTATTTTGTAGTAAAATTATACTACAAAACAGTCATTATCAAAACTATTTGGTAATACTAAAAAAAAGACTGTTGATTAGTAGAGCAGATTAAGTAAATCAGATCCAGAAGCAGTGAGAGAGTAGTGCTGCCCAACATTTGGGTAAGGATTAACTCTTCAACAAGGACTGCTAGGAAAATTGGAAAGCAGGTGGGCCAAAATTTGGTTTAGATCAGTATCTCACACTATATACCACAATATGCTCCAAATGAATAGATGTATGGGAGGAGGGGGAAGAAGAGGAAACCATATATGGTGTAGTAATGATGTAGTAATATAGTAATAACAAAAAAAAAAGTAAAATGGAAAAAGATTTAGAAGGGAACACAAATAAGTAGGCAAGTACTGGAGTTCCCATGTTAAATTCAAAGTACATTTTCTTTTTTTAAACCAAGCACTGGCCCTGGAGTCAGGAGGACCTAAATTCAAGTATGGCCTCAGAGCCACTTGACACTTATTAGCTGTGTGACCCTGAGCAAGTCAAACCTCAACTGCATCATGAAAAGAAAACAAAACAAAAAACAAGTTGTTCCTAGGGAAGATTCATGTTTTATCTGCAGTCCTTTTCTGAGTGAATGTGGGAAATGCTCATATTAGTTTAAAAAAAAAAGAAAGAGAAGAAGTTATGGGACCAAGCCTGGCACCAAAAAAGAGATATGGGAAGGTGCTTTCACACTTTCTTTGCAGATATAGGGGATTATGGGTACCTTCAGAGTAAATAAATAACCAAGAGACTGGCAGTTCACATATTCTAAATTGCCCTGCCATAGTCTCAAAATGAATCCCCAAGGACTGTTTATTTACTTCACATAATCTAGTTTCTTCTTTAGAGGCTATAAAGCATACTTACCACACAAGAAAACACTGAACAATATAATATTTTAAGAAGAATTACTCTTGATACCTAAATGCTAAATTTTCTTTCCATTTCTGTGTTTACCAGTAAACCCTATTTCAGAAAATCATGGAATTTCAGAGTTGAATCCTCTAGTCCATCCATCTCCCTTATTAAAATAAAGGGAGGGGTGTGTGTGACTCTGATGAGGGTGACTCATACCCCAGATACATGATCTTGAACAAGGCATTTGACCTTTTTGTATATCAGTTTCCTCCTCTGCAAATTAGGACAAAGACTTCTAAAGTGCTTTCCAGCTTGAATTCTATGATCCCATAAAGAGAACCAAGCCTCCAAACTCAAAAAACAGCACACTTTCCACCAGACCACATTTCTAGGTGATGGCATTTGGTGCCACCAATGGATTAATTTCACACAATTTTAATGCTTTAATACTAAAGAGTAAAGAAAGAAAATATTCAATAAATTGCTGAGTCATCAATATTGTTTTGTTAGCGATGTATTTTTCAAAATTAAAAATGGCACAGACACCTAAAAAAGATAATTTGATCATTTTTGAAAAAAAATTTCCTCCTTTAAAATCAAAAAGCCTTGGATTAGGAACATGAATCAAAGAAAATTCAGGAACTCTATGTAACTAAGAAAGAATAAATGTTAAGACTAGTAAACAGCATTGATTGTGGAATCAGAGAACCCAGGTTCAGATCATACTAGCCCTAATGTTTACTACCTGTGTGACCTTTATTAACCTTTATAAGCCTCAGTTTCCTCATCAGTAAAATTGAGAGGATCAGACCAGATGACCTCTGAGATCCTTTTCAGCGATAATCTTAAGAACTTTTCTTACAAAAAGTACACTTATTCAGTGTACTCTCATAACATATCTTATTCATAATTTAAAAATTCTTCAGTTTTAGAAAGGTATATAATATGCATGTTGAAGCGATTATTTTGATAACTGTGTTATAATAATTTTCTATAGTAATTTTATAGCCATATCTGAAATCAGAATAAGATAATTTTCCAATCATCAAAAGCTAATTAAACTATAAAATCAAAGGAAAATGATCACTCTCCAAAGCAACAGGTCACATGAGATCATTTTATAATGAAAAGATCAACAACTTGGGAGTAAAAAGAACTGAGTTCTAGCCTTTGCTCCACCATTATTACCTCTGTGACTTTGGTAAATCATTTCCACCTCTATGAACCTGTTTCTCTCATCTGTAATTTTAGCCAATTAGGCAAAATCGTTTTTTAGAGTCACTTCTATAAGCATCATGAACACTTGAGGGATTTTTTTTTCATATTGTACTAATATAACCACTATCACAAAACACAGTAAACCTTTAAATTGCCTTGTTAAAATTCAAACCAATATTTAAGCTAATCCAAATTAAAACAAATTAATGTAATAATAGATATTTTTCTTAGAATAATTTTAAATTTTTACTATTATAATAAATATGAAATTATTTTATTTTATTTTTGATAAAATTACATAAGAATGTCTTAAGAATACATTACTGCATTGTAAGAAAAAATATATATAAAGAATCCTGAGAAAAATAGGAAGACTTATATGAACTTACACAAACTGAACAGAACCAAGAAATCAAATACACAATAACTACATAAATGTAATAAAAAGATAAAACAATAAAACAAAATAATGCTATTTAATTCTGATGGCTAAGCTTAACTCTTGAGGAATGTTGACAAAATGTAACTCCTCTCCCTTCATTTCACAGTGTGGGGGTGTGGAGAGGTCATGGGAGTGTCCTGTGGGTATAGAATATCTCACAGACTGTCAGGAATGGCTGCCGATGGTTGATTTTGATAAACTCTTTTATCCTTCATTTTTGTGACAGGGCT
Organism: Phalanger gymnotis; assembly: GCA_028646595.1. Lineage (NCBI taxonomy): Eukaryota > Metazoa > Chordata > Mammalia > Diprotodontia > Phalangeridae > Phalanger > Phalanger gymnotis. Next base: position 203,168,067 of record CM053623.1, read on the forward strand.
CCCAAATTTTGTCCTGGGCACTCTGAGGCCTGGTCTAGACTGTTACAGTTCAAAACTCAATAAAATGTAAGTTACTTAAACTTCAAAAGCAATCTGGTCTTACTCCCTATATATCAATGTAAGCACCAAATGGATATATGACTTAGGTATAAAAAAAGGTATCCTAAACAAATTAGAGGAGTAAGGAAGAAATTACTTTTGAGTCAGAACAGGAAAAAAAAAGTTGATGATAAAACAAAAGATAAAGAAGATCACAGAAGATAACAGGTATTTTGGGTTATAAGTTTCTACACATACAAAACCAATGTTGTTAAAACTGGAAGGGAAATAGATAGCTAGGAAAAAAGCTTTCCAACAAGTTTCGGTGATAAAGGTCTCATATACAAGAAATGTAAGGAATTAATTAAAATACATAAGAACAAGAGCCACTCCATGCTGGATAAATGATTAAAGGATACTAATAGATACTTTTCAAAGAAGAAATATCCAAGATATCAACAAGTATTTTTTTAAATGTTCAGACTCACTAATAATTAGGGGAAATGCAAATTAAAGCAATTCGGAGTTTCTACCTCAGAACCATCAGATTTGGAAGAGATAATAAAAATATAAAATGGCAATCACTAGAGGGGTTGTGAGAAAACAGGCACACTTTGAAAGACTTTAGAACTTTGATCAATACAATAACCAACTATGATTCCAGCATGTTACCTACCTCCTGACAAGAGAGGTGATGGATTCAAGACAGAGAAAAAACATTTTCAGACAGAGCCAGTATGGGAATTTGTTTTGCTTGACATACGCATATTTGTCACAAGGGCTTCGTTTTTCTTTTCTTTTTTTCCCTCCAGTGGAGTGTAGTGTGGAAATACATAGGGGAAAGGCATAAGATAGCAAAGAAGGAAAAAAAGTAAAAGAAAAGAGGATCACTGAGGCAACTTTCTGAAGGCCAGAAATTAGCACAGACAAGCGGAACAGCTTTGAAAGCTATCGGTTAAAATTATACACGTAAAAATAAAAGCAAGCTGTTCATGACAGAGATAGAGTTTCAAATGCAACCCTCTTTTTTTGTTCTACAATGTATATGCAAATATTTATTTTATTTGGTGTTTAAGTTGAGAAGATATTTTTAAATAAAAAAATAAGTTTCTTGAAGACAAGGGCTGTATCATTTCTTTTCTTTGCATGTCCAGAGTCCAGCACAGTGCCTAGCTGCCTAGGCACCTAGTATGAAATGCTTGGTTTGTTGTATAATTTTCTTTTGAAGTTCAGCAGCAAATATTTCTTGAGTAGTTCTATTTTAGCCTCATGTTTTAGCATTATGAAATATTAAGCATCTAACAATAACTATTCATGATTATTTAACCAAATCCTCAACACCTGATTGACACTTGTACCAAGTATCAAGGAACAGTGACAAGAAAGTGAACCAGAGTTGGTGAATGAATGACTTGATGGTATCTGCTTATATATAACTTCTGAAAAGGTTAAATAACCAATGTTATAAATTCAATTATATGATAGCATTTATGTGCAAAGCTCAGAATGTGTTTTTAAATTTTTCATATGCTTGTTTTATGTACATAATTTAATTTTTAAAAAGGATTTAAGGTTCTTTACTTTTATAAGAGATTTTTACATATCCTAAAGTAACCAAAAAAGGGATATAAGAAAAGGTTTAGGGGCGGAGCCAAGATGGCGACTGGAAAGCAGGGACTAGCGTGAGCTCCCCGCCAAGTCCCTCCAAAAACCTATAAAAAATGGCTCTGAACCAATTCTAGAAATGCAGAACCCACAAAATAGCAGAAGGAAGCAGGGCTCCAGCCGAGGATAGCCTGGATGGTTGCTGAGTAAGGTCTTTTGCAAACGGAGCTGGGAGTGGAGCACGGCAGAGCCCAACGTGGGTTGCGTGGACCAACCAGACCAGGAGCCAGGCAGAGCAGGCCCTAGCACCCTGAATCAGTGAGGTGCAGCAGTTACCAGACTTCTCAACCCACAAACACCAAAGACAACAGAGAAGGTAAGTGGGAAAAGCTGCTGAGGACAGAGTGAAAGAAGGAGTTCGCAGTTCGGCCACTGCCCCAGGGGCAGCAGAGGTGGGGCAGCTACAGAACTGCAGCTGCAGTTGCTTCAGGCCCCAGGCCCACCTGGTGGGAGGAATTAAGTGGCAGATCAGGGCAGGAGTGCAGAGCCAGCTGAAGATCTAAGTCCAGTCCTGGTTGGGAGTTCTTAGGGAAGGAGGAGTGCTGCTGTGGCAGTGTATCCCCTCAAGCTTGAACATAGTACTCTTTACTCTACAAGCAGTCATACTCCACTGAAAAACCCAAGGGTCAAGTTAGTTGGCTGGGAACTTGGCAAGGCAGCAAAAACACACCCAGATTCAGTCTCAGACTCTGGAATCCTTCTTTGCTGACAAAGAAGACCAAAACATAGAGCCAGAAGAAGTCAACAAAGTCAAACAGCCTACAACAAAAAGCCTCCAAGAAAAACATGAACTGGTCTCAGGCCATGGAAGAGCTCAAAAAGGAGTTGGAAAAGAGAGAAGTTGAGGAAAAATTGGGAAGAGAAATGAGAAGGATGTGAGAAAACCATGAAAAACAAGTCAATGACTTGCTAAAGAAGACCCAAAAAATTACTGAAAAATATACCAAAGAAAACAACACCTTAAAAAATAGACTAACTCAAACGGCAAAAGAGCTCCAAAAAGCCAATGAGGAGAAGAATGCCTTGAAAGGCAGAATTAGCCAAATGGAAAAGGAGGTCCAAAAGACCACTGAACAAAATACTACCTTAAAAATTAGATTGGAGAAAGTGGAAGCTAGTGACTTGATGAGAAATCAAGATATTATAAAACAGAACCAAAAGAATAAAAAAGTGGAAGACAATGTCAAATATCTCATTGGAAAAACCACTGACCTGGAAAATAGATCCAGGAGAGATAAT
>CM053623.1:203171509-203191977 GCA_028646595.1 Phalanger gymnotis
CAAAAACAAACACTTTCGAAAGGGGACAGAGTCAAGGGAGAAAATTGGATAAAGGGGGATAGGTTAGGAAGGAGCAAAATATAGTTAGTCTTTCACAACATGAGTATGGTGGAAGGGTTATACATAATGATAACACATGTGGCCTATGTTGAATTGCTTGACTTCTTAGGGAGGGTGGGTGAGAAGGGAAGAGAGGAGAGAATTTGGATCTCAAAGTTTTAAAAACAGATGTTCAAAAACAACAACAAAAAAAAGTTTTTGCATGCAACTAGAAAATAAGATACACAGGCAACGGGCACAGAAATTTATCTTGCCCTACAAGAAAGGAAGGGAAAAGGGGATGGGAGGGGAGTGGGGTGACACAAGGGACGGCTGACTGGGGAACAGGGCAACCAGAATATACGCCATCTTGGAGGGGGGAGGGGGGTAGAAATGGGGAGAAAATTTGTAATTCAAACTCTTGCGAAAATCAATGCTGGAAACCCAATATATTAAATAAATTTTAAAAAAAAGAAGTAAAAAAAAAAAGGTTGAAAAAGGGTTATGAAAAAGTAGTGGTCTTCCTCACACAAATGAAAATTATGTCCCAAAAACACCTCTCTTGTGCTTTATCATCTTCATCTTATTTTTCAAATGAAATTCAGACTGAGCTCTGCAGCCAAGTAAACTTACCCATACTTCTTCCCTTTCTTCCTTCTGTGTCCTTTTCCCCAATTTTTCTCTTGCCCTTCCATCTTTATTCCCATCTCTATTTTGATGCTGCTTCACATTTAAATTGCTTACAAGGCTCGTGGCATCAACTGGCAAAGCAACACTTACTTAAAATAAATATGGATAATAGTTGCATTGGCCACATTTCTGACACACTGTATATAAAGTAAAAAATCTGTGGGACTTCCAGTAAAGATGGTGATACGAAATGCTACAAAAGAATCTAGCCCTCCTAAGAAAGTCCCCACCAAAGACGTAAAAGAAGAGCAGGTGAAGCAATGAATAATAAAGCCAAAGGGAAACACCAGTCAACTTCTCCACATGGTCTAAGCCTGCACAACATGACTAAAGCCTGTACATGAATTAGGGTCCTACCAAGAAGACCTGAAACCAAAATGACCTCCAGTAAATGGCAACCAAGCCAAGAGGGTCTCAGCTCTGGCTTTTAAGAGTTGTATCAGGGTACAACACCAGCCCCCAGTTGGTGATGTCCCAGGGGGAGTTTCTAAACAAGCATGGGAGAAAAATCAAACAACACGCCTCTATTAAGTGCCTACTATGTGCCAAGTACTGTGCTGGTCACCTGGGCTACAAATTCAATCCCTGAAACAATCCCTACTCTCAAAAAGCTTAATCGACCAAGACGATAAAAAATTAAAATGGATAATAATTCTGATTACACAAAATCGAAGTACTTTTGTATAAACAAAATTAATCCAGTTAAGATTAGATTATTTATTCCTCCCTAGAGAGTTGACTGGGAAGGAAATCCCTGCAACAAATCTCTCTGATAAAGATCTGACATCCAAGATACAGAGAAAAAAACAGATTAGAACAAGAGCCAATTCTCCAATTGATAAATTTTCAAAAGAAATGAAGTGTTTACAAAAGAGGAAATGCAAGTTATCAACAGCCACATGTAAAAAATGGTCCAAATTACTAACAAGAGAAATGCATATTAAAACAATCTGAGGTTCTATCTCATACCCAGCACATTGGCAAAGATAATTTTAAAAAAAAGGAAAATAATTGTTGGAGGGGCTATGGCAACTCAGGAACACTAATGTACTGCTGGTGAAGCTATGAAGGGGTCCAACCAACTCTGGAAAGCAATTTGAAACTGCACCCAAGAATTCACTAAATTGCACACTTGCTGCCGTTGCTGGTTGTTCAGTCGTGTCTGACTCTTCGTGAACCCACGGACCGTACTGTCTATGGGATTTTCTTGGCAAAGATCCTAGAGGGGTTTGTCATTTCCTTCTCTAGTGTGCATCTTTAGAGCAAAGTGGGTACCTAACAATTGAGGGATTGTTGAACAAATTATGGTATATAAAGGTAATGAGTTATTATTATGCTCTAAGGATGAAGGGGCAGATGCAAAGAAACCTGGAAATACCAATAATTCAATTAAAAGAAGTTGGTAGCAGAGGATGCAAAAATCAAAAGAGCATTAATAAAACATTTTTTTTTAATTTATAGAAGCATGCAGTACAAAGTTCAGAAAGAGCCATAGGTATCATTATGTTAAAAATATCATTTTAAAAAAAAACAAGCTCCATGTAATAGATTTGTGGTTCATAACCAATTTTTTTTCTTGTCTTTTGTTCATGCTTTTTGACTGTCGATTTCATAATAAAAATGTTTTAAAAGAGGAGGGGCAAGTTATGGGGGAGATGGTGATAAGTTCAGTGTTAGACCTGCTAAGTTTAAGGTACTAGTGGGAAAATCAGGTAGAAATGCTGAGCAAACTTTTGGGGGAAAAAATAAAAGCTTAGGAAAGTTTAAGGCTACAGATGTAGACTTGATAATTATGTTACATTGGTGAAAAACGAATCGAGATCAGCAAAGGTGGCAATGTAGAGAGAAGAGAGCTGAGTACAGAGGATCAGGGGATTTCCACACTTAGAAGGTAACAAGAGGTAAAGAAACAAATGAACTACAGGCTAGAGAACCAGCAGAGTGGAATGTTACTGAAGGCAAAGAAACAGGAAGTATCCAGAAAAATGGACAGTTACCAGGAAAGTCAAACCATCACCACCTCCCCTCAAACCCTGACAGTAACAGGCCCAGTCCTTGAGCCCAAGAGTCCTGAAGAACATTGCCACCTCCTCTTCCTCCACCCTTTGTAAGCCAGGTGGAAACGTAGAGAAGCTGTGTCCCTCATACTCCTCTCTGCAGTCACAGATAACAAAGAATCAGAAAAGAAAGTCCTCAACAAAGTGTTAGGCACTATCAAGGGGTGCAGCATTCAAAATCTACACAACCTTACCAGTACCACCATCCACTCTGTCAGTATACCAGAACCACAGGGGCATTCCATCTGACTTGGAACTGAAGCACTCCAGCGAGAACATGAGCCCCAAGAGCACAGCTGCCTTTCTTTTTCATTTATACCACTAGTCCTGGCACAGTATTTGCACAAATGCTTCTTTCCTTCATCCTATTCAAGTGTCAGATGCCTGAGAAATATCATGGATGATCAAAGGACAGAGAAAACACCTTTGGCCAAATTAAATTCCAGCTCTGATCTGCCTCCCAGGTCACCCATCTTCCTCTCAACCCCCTCGTCTGGATATGAGGCAGTTAGGCCAGATAGTCTGGGGTCCTGTCCCCACTTTGTCACTCATTCATTGTGTGACTCTGGTCATGTCAATAACACTCTGGGCCTGTTTTTTCATCTGTAAAACGAACCTCATCATCTACTTATCAAGACTGTTGTAAGGAAATGTTTTATACATTTTAACCTTCCATGGACACCTAAGTTATGAGAGGTAATATAGCATAGTGGAAAGAACACAGACCTAGATTCAAATTCCAGCTTATTCTCTATGTGACCTTGGGTAAACCATTTCTCCTCTTTAGGCCTCAGTTTCTTCAACTGAACTAAATGATCTTTCAGGTCCCTTCCAGCTCTATATGAGGCAGTTAGATGGTACAGAAGAGATGGAATCAGGAAGACTCAAATTAAAATCTGACCTCATTTACTAGCTGTGTGACCCTGGGCAAGTCACTTGCCTGCCTCAGTTTCCTCATCTGTAAACTGGGGATAACAGGACCTACTTCAGTGTTGTTTTGAGAATCCTCCCATGATCCTTGTGAGAATAAAATGAAACACTTGTAAAGCACTTTACAAACCTTAATAAAGCACTGTATAAATGCTAACTCATACCTATGATCTTCTGTCTCAATGACCTCTAAAATCATTTCCAATCTTAATTCTACCACCCCATCATAACTGCAAGGCCCACTTGCCTTCTAAATGCAATGATTAGGAGATCCTTAGTATCTCTAAAAAGAACAGTTTCGGTAGAGCAGTAGGAATGGAAGTCAAATTGTAAAAGGATGAGGAGGGAGCGAATGAATAATGAAGTGGACCCAGGTACAAATCATTCTTTTTGGTAGTAAATTTGAAATTTGGTAGTAAAGGTGATACAATTGCTTAAGTGGTCAGCAAAATCAAGGGAAGGATGTTTTAGATTACAGGAAATGAGTATTTCTTTGTTGTTGCCATAAAAAAAAATACTGGGTCTCTCCCTCTCACCCATGCTGGAAGTATAGGGGCTATTCATGGTCTCCACTACTGCTTGGCCTGGGAGCTTTGACTTGTCCCATTTCTAACCTGGTCTAGGAAGGCAAGCTGGTGGCCATAGTGATGTCTGATTTGTTGCAGACACTGATCATCAGAGCCCATGACAGCTCAAGAGAGCCATCCACAGCTTCTGATTGTAAAGTAACTTCTTTTGCAAAGCTAAAAATATTCGGAAAGTATTTGTAATTTCAAGGATACCTATGATTTACTCTTTGCTTATTGAACTGCATGCTGGAGAAACAGCACAGACAGCATAGAAGCAAGAAAGCTGCCCTCCAAGTCAAGAAGACCTGGGTTCAAATTTCATCTTTCAACACCTCCTGGCTGTGCGTCTCTGGGCAAGACACTCAAGCTGTCAGAGCTCCAGATCAAGCCACTCTGTAAAACTTCAGAGAAGTTTCAGTGGGAGCTTCCATAGCCAGAGCCCCCATACAAGTGAAATGGCAGGTCAGTTCCCATCTCTCTGTTAAGCCATATATTTATCATTTCAATGGACATATTTGTTTGCTCTCTCCCACAGCACTTCTGATGTGCCTGACAAAGAGGAACCCCCAAAACATCCCTCAGACATCAGTCAAACTGCAATTACCTTACCTAGTGTGTCTTTTAACCTATCATCCTATGGGTCTTTCAGCATTTGTTTTCCAAGTCCCTTCATCATTTCAGAATAAAAAAAATTTTCATTAGAGTATTAATTTACATTTCTATGTTGAATTTCATTGTTTCTGCTATGCTTAAATTTATAAGCCTGAAGATAACAGCTAGGAGTAGCTGGGTGGCAGTTAACAATAGTTTGTACCAAAAATTCTGCCCTACCAGTCTGTGACCTATTATTCCACAAACTCAGAGAGCCCAGGGGAAGGTGGGCTCAAGCTTAGAGACTACATGTGGTTAAAAGAGGACCTCAGAGCCACTGACAAGATAGAAGTCCTTTTCTCCCCTCCTTGAGTCTCATGAAGTTTTCCTGAGATGTGTGTAGTTCTCTGCTGAGCCCTAAGGGTCAGAGCCCTTGTGGAGCAGATGAACTTCTCTCCTTCCCAAGAAGTCATCCTCTGAAGATGCTTTACCTGAGGATAGACCCAGTTTGTCCTGTCTCAGCATCTTGTGAGATGCCTTAGGTTACTAATCCAGTCTCTCTGATGACCTGATCAAAGAGGGGACAGGAAATTCAATCTTTCCTCTGGTACCACTCCCCACTCCTCCCCCCACTGACCTAAAGGTGCACGGGTCTGGCCCCTCAAAGTGTTCTCAAAGCTTAACTCTCAAAGTTGCTGCGACACTTGACTTGTGTTACCTAGTTCTCTGATGAGCCCAGAAGCTTGTACAATTCTTTCGGCCAATCCCAACACATTTCCTCTTAAGGAAGCACTTCACTCCTTGTGCTCATTTTACATTTGTGACTGAATGATTCAATAGAAGTGTCTGGAGAATCTTCACACTTAGTTTACAAATTTGGCTGATTCTGTAACTCAGTCCTTCTCACCTAATAAAGGTATCAGAGCACAAAGCATTTTGCTACTTACATTAATTGGAGTAGGGAGAGTGTGAATCACTCCTCTCACTCTACATACACTGTTAGTTCCTTCATAGTGTTTTACACTTTCCAAAGAAATTTCACATACATTATTCAATTTATCCTCACACCACCATTGTGTGGATAACAGTATCCTCCCCATTTTAGAGATTAGGAGTTTTCCCCAAGCCACACAACAGGCTAATAAGTGGCAAAACTGGCATTTGAAGTCAGGTCTTTTGATTCCTGGTCCAGCTTTCAAGGGGAATCAATGTTCTTGGTCAATCGCCACTCACCTCTAAATTCTCTTCTGGAGGCAGAGAATAAATAATCTGATCCTGCAAACAGCAAATCACAGTGACCACCCAGATCCGATGGAATATAAACTCCCCGAGGACAGAATTATTTCCTATCACAGTGCCTTAAACAAAGTACTTAATAAATACTGAATTAAATTGACCTGCTTTCCTGGAACTAGGACAGAACCAATCCTGTTTCCAAATGTTCACGGGGGACCTTCAGCCAGATGTGTACCTTTATCATTCACAGGTACCATCCAATCTTCCATCTCCTTAAAATGCAAATGTACTTGCAAGTGTAAAAAAGTTTTATAACACCACTCAATATTTTCAAAGTGTCTATCTCAAAGAAACATAGTTCACAGAAGTAGCAAATCTAAAAGAAAGGTCACTTACAAACTGAATTCTAACCTTAACTGTTACCAATTAAGTAATTTCCTATAATTCATTTAAGTTTTCTCCTTCAATTTTCCTATGAAAACAGATTATTTGTATACTTTATATATTTATACTACTATCCTTCAGGGGATGTGCCAGTAAATAAGTGATAACTGAAAAATGCCTTTAGCTCTTCTAAATGGAAATTCTTCCATAAACTCAAGATAAAAGTTGTATACCGTAAGCAAAGAATTTCTTTTCACATGCTTATTAAGGATATGTGAACAGAATGCTAGAACAAATGCAGGGCTGATAAATGAAAGCATGTCCTTATAGACATTTTGTTTGGGAATAAGGTAGAGGGAAGAAATAATCTTATGTCATTCATAATATTTATAAATATTATAATATGGCTAAATTTTATAACAGAAAATTCAATTCTGCCAAATGATCCTCATAAGACTCTGACTTTTACATTTTAATTTTTGCTTGGGTGAAAATTACTAGAAAAGCTTCCATAGTTTTATTAGAAGTTTTTTATTTAATTTTTTTTTTTTAGCAAAATCAGTTTTCAGTTCTGCCAAAGGTACTTATTTTACTTATGTATTCTAATTATATCACAATAAATCTTGAAGCATATATTTTTTTCCTAGAATTTTGCTTCTCAAAAATACTGCAAAATTAAATAATCTAAATTTAATTTGTACTTTGACAATTTATAAGTTTTGAATGCTTGCTAGCATACTCTTATAATTTCAGCAAATATTCAAGATAGGCACCATGGAAGAAGTTACACTACAAAAAGCCAATTACCAGTAGTCAGAGAGCTAGGTTTGAGAAGCACTACTGATAAGGGCTATGTAACCCTGGGCAAGTCATTTAACCTGAATCTCAGTTTGTCATCTATAAAATGAAACATGTATGGTCCACCTCACAAGCTAACTATAAAGAAAGTACTATGTAAACCTTTAAGCACTATATAAATATTATTGTTCAGGAGGGAAAATCCACCAGCATATGTATTTTTTTAATATTCCTTAGGGTTTTTTTCTAAGACATTAATCAACATTTATTAAGCACCTACTATGTGTCAGGCATCCTGCTAAGTGTAACAGATACAAAAAAAGGCAAGGTAGTCCCTGACCTAACAGGGGGATAACATATAAACAAAAATACAAAGTAAGCTCTATACAGGACAAATACGAAATAATTAACAGAGGAAAGGCACTGGAATAAAGAGGAATTGAGGAAGGCTTCCACTAAAAGGGATTTTAGAAACCAGGGAAGTCAGCAAACAGAGCAGAGGAGAGGGAGTGTTACAGACCTGGTGGACAATTAGAGAAAATGCCTGGAGCCAGAGATGGAGTGGCTGGTTCCTAGAACAGCCACAAGGTCCATGTCACTGGATCAAAGAGTATTCTTCAGAGCATAAAAGGTAAGAAGACTGGACATGTAGGAGGAAGCTAGGTTATAAAGGGCTTTGAATGCCAAAGAGTGTATTTTGTATTTGATCCTAGAAGCAAAAGGGACCCAAGGAGAGTTTATAGAGTAGAGGGGTGACGTGATCGGACCTGTACTTTAGGAAAATCACTCTGGCAGCTGAATGGAGAATGGATTGGAGTGGAGATAGACCTGAAGTAGGCAGAATGAGGGCCTGCACTAAAGTGGTAGCAACCACAGAGGAGAGAAGGTGACATATACAGATGTTGAAAAGATGCAATCGGCAGGCCTGGCAACAGCTTGGACATGATGGGGTGAGAAAGAGTGAAGAGTCTAGGATAACTCCTAGATGCAAGCCTGATTAATTTAAGAACAGGAGTGTTAACCTTTTTGCATCATAGACCATTTTAGCAGTCTGGTAAAGCATTAGGGACTCCTCAAAATATTTTTAAATGCCTAAAATAAAATACATAGGATTACAGAGGAAACCAGATATACTCAAATAAAGACTCAATTTTTCCCCAGACAAGTTCACTGATGCCCTGAAATCCAGCCAAGACCTCAGGTGAAGAACCTTTGATTTAAAGTCATTTAACATTAATATTCTAGTAATATAACATGATTATTAATCATGAAATTCAGGATCTCAAAATGCTTAAATTGTAAATTACACAAAGAACCATGGAAAGACACATGATAAGTATAAGAGGGAAATATATAATTAATTGCTTCCTAACCAAAATCTTGGGCCTGGCTGTGATAGGCAAAGGCTGACCTAATTTGCCCAAGAACCAGACCTCCAGGACATGCTTTCCCTCCCACTCCCCTCACCAGGCTCATCTTTATGTGTGCTCTCCCTATATTACAATTAAGTTCACTGAGGACAAGGGCTACTTGGCTTTCATTTATTTTTATCCCAGGGTCTGGGAAACAGAAACCATTAAATAAATGCTTAATCTACTTAAGGATGACAGGTGAAAAGAACTGACCAAAAAAAAACAAACCAAAATTTCCTTATATTTATTTTGCATGTAAGTTGTACATAATTACATGTGTCAATGTGTCCCCCAATTAATGTAAGCTCCTTGGGGGGGAGGGGGCAGGGGCTGATTCATTTTTTTTTCCCACATAGCACAGTGCCTGGCACACAGAATATGCTTAATAAAGCCTGTTTATTATTATTATATGACTAAAACAGAAGGTAAGCCCCATATGTATTGACTACAAAAGAATATGAACACTCCTAGCACAACACTGGTATTGATAAAAAAAATTATTTTTAAAGAGGACTTATCTCTAGCACATTGAGTAGCTCTTCCATGGCAAATTTACACCAAGAGGCAAATAAGAATCACAGAGGAGGAAAAGGACAGATCCAAAATCATTTTGCCATTATAAAAATGTGTATGAGGGTTGTAGGGAAAAGGAAGAACAGTTTAGATGTAGAGAGAAAACAGGGCTCATTCTCAAAAGACCTGGTTTGAGTTCCAGCTCTCTTTCTTTAACCACCTGCCATGACCTTGAACATCTATCTACCTACCTCTGTCTCTCTGGGCCTCACTATTCTTCTACTATAAAATAAGAGACTTAAACTAGACTGTCTTCAAGGTCTCTTCCAGCTCTAAATCCTATAAACTTATGATCAATTCAGCATTGAAACCACATCTATCAATAGTGATTCATAAAGTACAGGCAGCATATGAATTTAGGATATTGATTCACAAATTACTGTATGATCTAAAAAGAAATTCACTCATTTCTAAAAAGCAAAGTTATCTCAAACATATTCAGATTAAATTTATTCTAATAAAATATAAAGTCATTTGGTACTACAATGTGAATTACTCATGTATCACATAAGAGATGTGACTTCTTTTTCCCTAGTGATAACGTTCAGATAATAAAACATACATATAGATAAACACCAGAAAGTTTTTCTCCATGAAGGAGCCTGTCAATATCTCATTTTTTGTAGCATAACCAAAAGCAAGAACAAAAAGGAGTTATTCTTTTTCTTCTAGAGGAACTCAAATAAGTAATACAGTATAATTATCACAATAATTAACATAAATTCTATGAAGCACTTAGCATCACACAACACTGCTAAACTGTATTTCTGAGATACACAAATGCTGCCCAAGTAACACTGACACACACAGTACAATAAATAACAAATGTTATCACAAGAAGACTTTATGAAACTGGTATACTATTTAACAGCATCAAATTGTTTATTTTGCCTGATCTTCGAACCCAGGCTATTTTCTCCTCAAATTTGTAAATAGACTATCATTAAAAATAACTAAAATTAAACAAGCTTTAATTAAAACTAAATAAAATGTAAATTTAAAATAAAAAGGAGTAACAAAATAAAAAGGAAAAACAAAAGCTGTTCTTTGAGAAAACAAGCGTTTAGCCTCCCAGGAGTCTGGAACATCCCACTGTCTCTCTAAAAATCATGTAACCATTCTGCATAGAAGGCGACAATCAGAAAAGAATTCAATCAATACGAACTGCCTAGACGTATAATGACAACTGCTAAATTTCCTCCAAATTAATATTTTGTTCCTCTCAAGGACTAAAAGATAACCTTCAGATATATCAGACTTCACATTAAGTGAAAACTGTAAGCCATTCTAATTTCCCATTTAAAAATCATACAAAGGCACTTCAGGGGTGAAACGCCAGTGCTAAAGTTTATGCCCATGGCTCTCCCCTCTACCCATCTTCTACCACTCAGAAAAGTTTCCTAAGATTAAAAGCTTTATTTTTCCCCCTGTTCTTATTCCCACCAGGAATCTGACTCATTGAAACCTCAGTAGAGTCACCTCTAAGCCTTAGGGACTTCATCTTGCCAAAAAACGGCAACTGAAAAAGGAGTCACAAATATTTAAGTTCTCTGACTAATAAACTGAAATCCTTATGAAAAAGATAGAGACCCTACCAATGTTATTTATATATGGACATAGGCTAATAAGTTCTTTTACCCGAAAAGGTGCACTTTGACACAAACTTGGCAGCACTGAGTAGTGGGGTAGAGAGCTTGCCTGTCTGCAAAAAAAAATTTCATGCTTTAAGGGAAGGAATTTTTTTTGAGTGTACAACTTGCTATTTCTCTTCAAAAGTAAATTTTTAATAGAGTCTTAAGAAATTTATAATATTTGTTGTGTATATTTTTTAATTCTCTGGGTACTTATGTTTACCTATGCTTTTGGTCTTCATGCAGAGTTTATAGCTGTCTGCTCAAAACCCAAAGGAAATAATGAACTCACAAATAAAAAGTTCACATTAATAAAGGATTCACAATTTAAAATAAAAAGCCAGTAGAACCTGAGTTCAAGTCTCACCCCTGACATTCAGTGACCAATTCAAGAATGCCTCTGATATAGACTGGCTGTTGGGCAGACACAACCTCTCAACAAGCTAATCCATTCTCTGAGGTTACAGCAAAGATAAGCATTGTTAGAGGGAGTTCTCCCACACCGATGAAACCAGGCACAGTCTCTAGCTATCTATGCAGGATCCATCCAGAGGGTCTATCCTAAACCTCTCTTTTCATCTTCGGATGAGGGCACTGAAGGCCAGAGAGATCGGGATGGCAGGGAGCTGACTTCAAGTCCCCACTCTTGTGACTCCGGACAATCACTTTAGCCGACCAGTTGCCTCCAAGTAACGAAGTCTTCAGTTTGCGATAAGTCATGGATACAGGCGGGGGTGGGGGTGGTCCAGTACAGAGCCTTCGTCTTCATTCCAGTGAAATCCCAGGTCTTACCCTAGCCCACCCACCAAAATTAGGCGAAATCGCCTTCCCGGGCACTTTACGCTCCTCGGGTCCGCCCCCTCCCCGCCCCCCAGAGAAACAGGTGCTCTTACAACCTTCAGCTGTGGAGAGAGTCCACTGAGAAGACAGATCATTAATACTAATTGACTGGTTTGGAAACCGCTGAGCCCCGCGCGTGGTACACAGGAGGTGCTAAATCAATGCGTGTCGCCATGCCCAGCCCCGGGTCGGACACCCCAAATAGCAGGGTCGGGGTCCCCACTTTTTCCGGGCGCACTCTGCCCGCGCACCTCTCTCGGAGACGCCCTCGAACTTCACGTTGGGCGGCCCTGGGCTGGCGGGGGGTTAATCAGTAACCTCCGCCGCCTGCGGAGAGAGGCCGGGGGCCCGCGGGAGGCGCTGCCTGAGCCTGCCCGGCGCCGCGGGCTCCCGGGGGAAGCGGCTGCGCTCGGTGCCCAGGCTCCGCGGCCAGCGCCCAGGGAGGCCCGTGGGGGGGCGGGGGGAGACGGGTCTGGGGTCCGGCCGCGCGCACCAACCCCTCCGCGGGCGCCTCCTCACCGCGGCGGCGGCTGCGCTCCGAAGGGCGGGCGGAGGCGCAGGCTGGCGGAGGGGGCGGTGCTGCGGCTCGCGCTCCCCGCTCCCTCCCCCTCTACTCCTCACCTGTCCTCTTGAGCCGAAGCCGACACTCACCTGACCGAAACCCCCGCGGAGAGACTCCCCCCGCCACGAGCCCGCCCGCCGAGGCACAGAGACCACGAGAGGAAGCCGGAGCCGCTGCTGCCCCCGGCCGACGCCGCTCCGCTTCTGGCCCAGCTCCGCGCACTGCGCTGGGGGAGCAGTCGGAGGAGTCGGACACTGCGCCTGCGCCGCGGGGACCGGAGCCGGCTAGAGGGACCAAATTCCCCACCCCGCCCCAACCCGCCCCGCACCTGACTCCCTTTTCCCCCTTAAAGTGGAGAGGCCGGGCAGCAGGGTCGGTCCGAAGGGCCAGGCGTGCTGCGGCGCCCCCTGGCGCCGAGAGGCGTCCCTTGCGCGCGCCCCGGGCACTGCAGGTTCATTGGGCCCCAGGTGTCTGGGGCTGGGAACAGTCACGAGTCGGCGCAGAGCTGTCTTGACTTGGGGCCAGGCTTGTCAATGTCACCCGAGCTCTTAAGTGTGTTCAAGTCCAAAAAAAACCCCCGAAAGAACTAACCAACCTATGGGATGGAGACTGCTAGAAACGAACATGCGGCGTGGGCTTCTCTGAGTTAGAAAATGGTATGCATTGAGCATCCCTCCAACTCAAGCCGTCATGGAAGGAGGAAGGGTGAGGAAAGAAAGCGGACTCCTTCCTTCCCACCCCCATCCCTCTCTTTCCAGGAACTGCTTGGAGGAAAATGTATTTTTAAAAAGTGGCTTTTGCCCTGAAAGCTTTTTATCCTGTCTCCTTTAAACTACTCTGACAAGATGACGGTTCCAAGACTTCCAAATGAGAGAGGAAAAAATGGAGATGGTGGGAGAAAAACCCTAAAAATAACCATTAAAGGAAATTCATATATGTGGATGTGAGGCCCAGAAGGCTCCATCTCAGGTCCACAGATCTAGAAGAAGAGACTTCAGAGGTCACCTGGCTGGACAAGCTCACATTTACTTTCTATGACTAATATCAATCCATCGACATTTACTAAGTGCCTACTATGTGCCAGGCACTGTACTAAGAGCTGAGCATATACAATAATGTGCATAGAATCATAGATCTAGTGGAAGAAGGAAAGAAAACAAGCGTTTATTTGTTGTTCTTTCAAGTTTTCTTGGCAAAGATACTTGAGTAATTGGCCATTTCCTTCTCCATCCCATTTTACAGATGAGGAAACTGAGGCACATTGGGTTAAGTGACTTGCCCAGGGTCACACAGCTCCTGAGTGTCTGAGGCCAGATTTGAATTGGCAAAGATCGGTCTTCCTTACTCCAAGCCCAGCACTCTATCCACTGCATGCCTACTATGTGTCAGGTGCTGTGCAGATAACTCACTTGATTCTCAAAGTAACCCTAGGAGGTAGGTGCTATTATTATCCTCATTTTAGAACTGAGGAAACTGACATAGTTAAGTGACTTGCCCAGGATCACAGAGCTAATAAGTATATGAGACTCAATTTGAACTCGAGTCTTCTTGACTCCAGGTCCAATGCTCTATCCGCTGTGCCACCTAGCTACCTCCAGCAGGAATTTCGGAGTCAATCAAAAATCCAGTCAACAAACAGAAGGAAAAAAAAAAGTTACAGGATAACTTTATTATATATTTAAAAGGAATAGCAAGTTGTACACAATAGATTTGCAGTTTCATGTACAATAACTTTTTCCCCCCTATTCTACTATGTTATAGAAATGCTTGTTTTATTTAAGTTCAGAATAAAATAATATTTTTAAAAAGATATACTAAAAATTAATTAAAAAGACATACGATGTGCCAGGCACCATGCCAAGCACCAGGAGTACAAAGGGGCCAAAGAGGCCAGCTAGTCCAACCTCCACATTTTACATCCCAGAAGGGATGTAAAGGCTCTGGGCTCAAATTTAATTTATGTGACTCATATGCATTTAGTAAGGATATTATCTTGATATAGGATCATGAACAGCCAGAAGGGACCTCAGAAGCCAACAAATCCAGCCACTTCATCTGACAAGAAGCTTTGGCTCTAGGCTCACATTTAGTTAATGTGACTCATGTACAATAATGTGTATATGTATGCATGACACACTACCTTGGAATGTGATGCAATTCAATTCAGGCAGCACTTAATAAGGAACAATAAACTAACAATCAAAAAACATTTGTTAAGTACCTACTGTGTGCTAGGTACTGTTCTGGGTACCAAAGATGAAAAGACAAAAAAAGGATCAGTCCCTGCTATGTAAAAATCATTGTGGTAGTTCTCTCACGTGTGAATGGTATATAGAATACCTAAAGTGCTGTGGGAGTACAGGAAATGGTAAACATTCCAGTACGGAGAGTTCTTTCTCCAGGCCACTAGAACCACCTACCATCAGCATGGCCCATTGGAATGGTATGTGGCAGTGCTCCCTCCCCTGCTCTTAGACTGCCAGCAATCTGATGATGAAAACCATGATTCATTTTGTTGTTATTCAAGAAACACTTATTAAGCGCCTATTAGGAACAAAGCAATTGGTGCTTGTGATCTAGTTGGAACAATGGACCCACCCTAACCAGATGACGTTTTGTTTTAACCAGGATGACCAGTAGTGGGGGGTTTTGTGATAAAAGGGATTGTTGGTGAAGTATAAGTTAGAACAACTAGTCTCTGAGTTCCCTTCCAACTCTGAATCTGTCAAAGTTGAAATTTAATACTAACAAATATAGCATCCTGCACTTGAGATCAAAATATAAAATGTGGAGGAGGGAAAAAAAAACCCCAAGCCTAAGAAATAGGAAAAAAAAACACACACAAAGGTTTTAGACGACTGCAAACTTAGTATGAGTTAGCAATGTTGTGTGCCTGACAAAAGAACTAATGAGGTTTTAGGCTGTGTTAAAAGTCCTCACGTGTGTGTGTGTGTGTGTGTGTGTGTGTGTGGGAGTACTGGTGAGGGAGCAGAGCAGAGTTTTACCCAACTATACATGCCATAGAAAATTTTGAGGACCTAGCAATGTTAGGCAGAAGAGAAGACTTAAGCTGTCAAAATATTCGAAGGGTTGTCAGATAAAAAAAGGAAGATTCGGAGGTTTCGGGACCCAAGGGACAGATTTAAGACCAGAAAGTAGAAGTAAAAAGAAGACAAATTTCAACCCCATGTAAGGTAAACTATCTCACACATTAGAATTGACCCAAATAGACATCCTTTGACACGAGTGACTTGCCCATAAATGGAAGTGGTTAAGCAGAAGTTCAATGGGATTCTTGATTTAGTAAGGCTTGTCTTAAATTAACTTTTGAGTCTCTTCTAACTCAGAAATTCTTTGGTTCTGGGAGACTCTAATTAGTTAAACTGTGGTTCCACGCTATAGTTTCCATATACAAACATACTGAAATTCTTAACAACATGGTTGGGGTTGAGGGTGGAGGGATGGAAGGAGACATGAGATGTCACTGGTGTGAGCAACTCCTAATAAGGAAACTCCTTCTACCAAAGCAGACTGACCCTCGTTCTGCTACTTTGTCTTAGGTTGCTTGGCAAACTGAGAGGGCTGTTCATTCCACTTCTAGACAGTGTAATTAGTAGAAGTATAATTTTCCATGACAGAATACTGAGAAAACAAAGGCTTAAATAAAGTTAAGTGATTTGCCCGAGTTGAGACTTAAACCTAAATCAGCTACAATACAATGCTCTTTCTACTACTCTGTGCCAACCTACTGGCCTTATGGCAAAGAAGCGGGGAAAATGGACCTAAGAATCAAGGAAGGAAGGAAAGTTGGCCTCAGTTTCCTCATATGTAAAATGGAGCTGGAGAAGGAAACAGCAAACCACTTCAGTATCTCTGCCAAGAAAACCCAACAGAGGTCACAAACAGTTGGACATGACTGAAATAACTAAACAACAGCAAAAACAAAATAGATAAATGATCAAAGGATATAAGTAAGTAGTTTTCAAAAGAAGAAGTGCAAACTATCCACAATCAGATAAAAATGTTTCCAATCACTAATAATAAGAGCTATGAAAATTAAAACAATCTGCACTTGTACTCACACCTGTCAGATAGGCAAAAATGATGAATAATTGTTGGAGTGACTCTGGGAGGAAATGCACTTCTGGTGGACCTACAAAGTGATTCTGGGATGATTCTGGAAAGCAATTTGGAACAATACTCCCAAAGTGACTAAAATGAATAACCTGAATCAACTAATAGCATGAGTAGGCGTATACTCTAAAGAGTTCAAAGACCAAAGGAAATCACCAACATGTACCGAAATAATTATGGCGTTTTTGTTTCAGCAAAGAACTAGAAGCAAAGTGGTTGCCTGTCAACTGGGAAATAGCTAATTAAATCATAATGTATGAATGTGTTGGAATATGACTGTTCTTTAAGAAATGATGAAATGGATGGATTCAGAAAAACCTAGAAGAATTTGTATGAATGGATATAGAATGAAGTGAGCAGAATAAAGAAAACACTTTATACAATGACTGAAATAAGGTAAATTATCTCTGATCAATGCAATAGTCAATTATGAGCCCAGAAGACCAATGATGAATTATGCTTCTTCCCTCCAGGCAGAGACACAAGTGACTAGAGGTACAGAAAGAGACGTGTATTTTCACACATGGCCAATATGTGGATTTGTTTCCCTTAACTATACCTATTTGTTACAAGATAGGGGCCTCTATGTGACAAGAGGGGCAGGGAAGACAAAAAAAAAATTAAATAAAGGACCGTCAATGAAACATTGAAAAAAATACTTAGAAGAGAGCAAAAGAAACTTCAGAAAAGGACACAAACAAGGGGGAAGGCTGTTACCATTATGTTAAGTTAAATATACATTTAAAAAATATTGTACATAATCAAGTTCATACTTTCATATACAATCCTCTTTTTCTGTTTTGGTTTTTTTTTTGTGTGTATGTGTGAACAGGTCATGGGTTTTTTTTTATGTTTGTCAAGTTCCTAATTTTAAAAATTTAAGGTTTTTATTCCAATGGAATGTAGCATATATGTTGACAGATAAAATTACTTTGTTGCTTTGTTTTTCCCTTATCTGGTTTTCTGTATTATAAAGGAGGATTCAATGTGTTCAGGGGATATGTCAGGAGGTGATTGTGGTATACAACACAAAAAGCATCAATGTAAGAGTTGTTTTTTGTTTTTTTTAAAGGAAAGCAGATTATTTCCACAAGGGGTTTTGTAATTCAAAATTGCCAAATGAAGAAATGTGAACAAGAGAAACAACCCAGGGGCTAAGGAAGGAGTTCTTCCTCTACACCATTCTTGAAATTTAAGGCATTTTAAGTGATAGGAAACATGTAATTGAATCTATGTTTGTTCTTTTCCCCCAAACAGAGAACACTTCAAAGCTCTCTCTCAGAGCTGCCTGGCCCCTTTCTTTAAGTTCTGGAGTTGCTCATTTCTGTTGAATCAGACCTCAGCCACCTTCTGTCTAATAGATCTGTCTTAATTGTGACATTCAATGAAATTCAAGCAAGATAGAGATGCTATAACAGCTTGTGATTACCTAAAGTCAAGTGCTCATTTATAAAGGAAATGGGAAAGGCTTAGGGAACATGCAAAAGGGCTGAATAATGTCATTATTACAGGGTAGAAGAGTATGTGCTGTTTGGGGAAAGCAGGAGGAATCCTGATATGTTTGCAAATGCAAAATGGTCAAATGAGGGTCTCTGGACCAGACCTCATTTGCTGTAATAACAGTGCTAGGCTAACTATCCTTTAAAATGGGGGTATGTAGACAGGCTCTTCCTCCTACACACACATGCACACACACACACACACACACACACACACACACACACACACATACACACACAGTTATTAGCCCTTAAATCATATTAACAAGTATAAGCAATAGGAATGTTTCCCTGACTCAGAACTCATTATCTTTATCCCCAAATCTATACTATACTATCCCCAAATCTTACTAGCTGTAAGACCTTGGGCAAGTCACTTAACTCTGTTGGCCTCAGTTTCCTCATATGTAAAACGAGCTGGAGAAGGAAATGGCAAACCGCTCCAGTATCTCTACCAAGAAAACCCAAACAGGGTCACAGACAGTTGGACGTGACTGAAATAACTAAACAACAGCAAAAACAAAATAGATAAATGATCAAAGGATATAAGTAAGTAGTTTTCAAAAGAAGGAAGTGCAGACTATCCACAGATAAAAATGTTTCCAATCACTAATAATAAGAGCTATGAAAATTAAAACAATCTGCACTTGTACTCACACCTGTCAGATAGGCAAAAATGATGAATAAGAAGAAAAAATGGCAATTGTTGGAGTAACTTCCTTATCTCTATCAGGGACACCACCATACTTCCAGTTTTCTACTTTCATATGCACCCAGTTTCATCCTCTCACTTGGCTCTATACCCAATCAGAAGCCAAGTCTTATAGATTCTGCCTTTATAGCATCTCTGGGGCCATCCTCTTATCTCCACTCACATGACCACCCCTCTGCTTGAAGTCTTATCACCTCTCACCTAGACTATAATAGTAGCTTCCTAATACGCCTCTCCGCTTCCTTTTTTAAAAAAAAAAAATTATTTTTAATTTATGAAATCAAACAAGAATTTCCACAACATAGTACAATAAAAAAGATGATCGCACATGAAACTGCAAATCTGCTATGCACAACTTGCTATTCCTTTCAAATATACAACAAAATTATTATGTACTTTTCTTTTTTTTTTCTTCCCTACCCCCCACCCTGCCCTAGAGATGGCTACCATTAGATACAAATAGGTATACACACACATACATATATATGTAAAATCATTCTATATATACTTCTATTTGTCATTCTTTCTCTGGATGAAGATAGCATCTTTCTTCACGTATCCTCTGTGCCTCTCTGCTTCCAATCCTTCCCCTCTCCAGGCCATCTTCCACTCAGGTGCCAAATAGATATTCCTAAAGTGTAGGTCCAATCATATCATTCCCCTTCTCAAGAAGTTTTTGTTTCTCCCTTGCCTCTAGGATAAGATATAATTTCTTTGGTTTGCCATTTAGAGTCCTACATAATCTGAATCCAGCCCATCTTTCAAACCTCATTACAAATCACTTCCCCCTCACTCTAGTCACTTTAACTTCCATTGCGTTCTTTTTATGGTACCACCTCCAAGGTTATACTTTCCCCCAACCCCCAACTTGTACTCAAAGATTTGATTCCTGGAGGTGATGACTACCTCAGGTTTATGGTATTCTGTGGGTCTGTACTCCTAAGACTATAGGTCATGAGCTCCCACAAGTGCACTTCCCTTTGTAGTCAGCCAGTAAACACAATTAGCTCAAAGCAAAGGCATTTACTAAGATGACATTACATGAATGACGGTAATAAAATATCTCTTTCCACCCCAATAGATCTGGGCTACACTCTCCCACAGATAAACACAGGGTCCATAGGAAGAATGAGCAGGTACAATGGGTATACTAGTAAAGAGATGCTCACTTTGGGAACACATGACCAAGGTTATTGGTCCAAATATTTGGTCCAGCACTGCAGGACCACTATGTCCTTTCAATTCTCTCCTTTTTAAAAATTATTTTTATTTATTTCATCAAATGTTTCCCAATTACATGTAAAAACAATTTTAACAATCATTTTTAAAAATTTTGAGTTCTAAATTCTTGCCCTCCCATTCCTGTCTCCTCCTTGAGAAGGCAATTTGATTTCAGTTATATATGTGAGGTTATGTAAAACATATTTCCATATTAGCCAAGTTGCAAAAGAAAACACAAACAAAATAGAGCAATAAGAATGAAGAAAGCAAAGGAAAAGTATGCTTCACTCTGCATTCAGAGTTCATCACTTTTCTCTCTGGAGGTAGGTAGCATTTTTAATAATGGGTCCTTTGGAATTGTCTTGGAACATTGTCTGATCAGAGTAGCTAAGTCTTTCACAAAAGTCTAGGTCTTTAAAAAACTTATCCTTACAATATTGCTGTTACTGTGTACAATGTTCTCCTGGTTCTGCTCATTTTACACAGCATCAGTTCATGTAAGTCTTTCCAGCTTTTTCCTGAAATCATCCTGCTTGTCATTTCTTACAGCACATTAGTATTCTGTTACATTCATATGCCACAACTTGTTC
>CM053623.1:203192077-203266900 GCA_028646595.1 Phalanger gymnotis
CACATCCTTTCCAGCCTTCCAGCATTTGCCTTTTTACTTTTCTGTTTTGTTAGCTAATCTGCTAGGTGTAAGGTAATGTCTTGGAGTTATATTAATTTGTATTTCTCTAATCAGTAGTGATTTAGAGCATTTTTTTAAAATGTGATTATTGATAGCCTTGATTTCTTCTTCTGAAAATTGCTTGTTCATATCCTTTGACCATTTATCAACTGGGAAATGGCTCTTGTTTTTATAAATTTGGTTCAGTTCCTTATGTATTCGAGAAATGAGGCCTTTATCAAAGAAATGCTGCAAAATGTTTCATGTTTTCCTTCTAATTTTGGCTGCGTTAGTTTTGTTTGTGCCAAAGCTTTTTTATTTCATGTAATGCAAATTATTTATTTTACATCCCGTGATCCTCTCTATCTCTTGTTTAGTTTGACAGGTACATTTTCCCATGCTCCCCTAACTTATTTATGATACCACCTTTAATGTCTAAATCATTTATCCATTTTGACCTTATCTTAGTATGTAGTGTGAGATACTGGTCCATATCTAGTTTCTGCCAAACTGCTTTCCAGTTTTCCCAGCAATTTTTGTGAAATGCTGAGTTCTTGTCCCCAAAGCTTGGATCTTTGGGTTTATCAAACAGTAGATTACTATGGTCTTTTACTATTGTGTATTGAGTACTTAATCTGTTCCACTGATCATTCTATTTCTTAGCCACTACCAGATTGTTTTGATGATTACTATTTTGTGATATAGTTTGAAATCTGAAACTCTATCTTCCTTCACATTTCTTTCACTGACCTTTTGTTGTTCCATATGAATTTTGTTACTATTTTTTCTAGCTCTATAAAATAATTCTTTGGTAGTTTGATTGGTATGGTGCTGAATAAGTAAATTAACTTGGGTAGAAGTGACATTCTTATTATATTAGCACAGCCTTCCCATGAGCAATTAATATTTCTCTAATTGTTTAGATCTGACTTTATTTGTGGGAAAAGTGTTTTGTAATTGCATTCACATAGTTCCTGGGTTTGTCTTGGCAGGTAGATTCCCAAGTATTTTATATTGTCTATGGTTATTTTAAATGGAATTTCTCTTTGTCTCTTCCTGCTGGGTTTTGTTGGTAGTATATAGAAATCCTGATGACATATGTGGGTTTATGTTGTATACTGCAACTTGCCTGAAGTTGTTAATTGTTTCAGCTAGTTTTTTAGTTGATTTTCTAGGGTTCTCTAAAGTTTACTATCATATCATCTGCAAAAAGTGATAGTTTTGTTACCTCATTGACTACTTTTATTCCTTCAATTTCTTTTTCTTGTCTTATTGCTAGAGCTACCATTTCTAGTCCAATATTGAATAATAGTGGGGATAATAGACATCCTTGCTTCACTCCTGATCTTATTGGGGAGACTTCAAGTTTATATCCATTACAGATAACACTTGCTCTTAGTTTTAGATAAATACTGCTTATCATTTTAAGAAAGGCTCCATTGATTCCTATGCTTTCTAGTGTTTTTGATAGGAATAGGTGTTGTATTTTGTCAAAGGCTTTTCTGCATCTATGATTTTGTTATTTTTATTGATATAGTCAGTTATGTTGATTGCTGCTGTTCCATCGTTTTTCAGTCCTGTCCAACTCTTAGTGACACTATTTGGGGTTTTCTTAGCAAAGATACTGGAGTGGTTGCCATTTCCTTCTTCAGCTCATTTTACAGATAAGGAAGCTGAGGCAAACAGGGTTAAGTGACTCGCCCAGCTCACACAGCCAGTAAGTGTCTGAGGCCAGATTTGAACTCAGAAAGATGATTCTTCCTTGAGTGCAGGCCTAACACTCTATCCACTGTGCCAACTAGCTGCCCAATCATGCTGATAGTTTTCCTAATATTGAACCAGCCTTGTATTCTTGTATAAATCCCACCTGCTCATAGTATATGATCTTTGCGTGTATAATATAATATTTGTGTGCTGCAATCTTTTTGCTAGTATTTTATTTAAATTTTTTGTGTCAATATTCATCAAGGAAATTGGTTTATAGTTTTCTTTCTCTGTTTTTGCTTGTCCTTTCTGTTTTCATTAAGTCCTCATGCTACTCATCTTAGGTGAAGCATCTCTTCTGGCAGAGTCACTCAGATGAGTCTCTGGGCTTATTTCTTTCTGCGGCTCAATTTCCAACAGCAAGATCTTTTTTCAATTCACAATTCAATTCACAGAGGTCACTGTCCTCTGAACTTTCTCCTTCCTATCTGCCTTTCACACACAAGTCAAGACATCACCCGTGATATCATTGGGCCTCCTCAAGAAGGAAGGAGGAATAATAACAACATTCCATACTTACTATATCCATATATCCTTTTAAAGGGCCACCAGGCATGTAGTTCCTCAGCCAGCCAAAAGTTAGACACCTTCTGATTTCATCATGATTAAATGAAGGATTTCTTTATTCCTCACAAAGGGTAACAAAGTGTAAACATTTCTTTGAACTTCATATGAGATGTTAATATACCTGGCCCTTTACATGGTATAATCTCATCAGCTGGCCTAGGAGGAAATCAGTTTATTTATATGCCTAGTCAGTATTATCTCTGTTCCCTAGGAAGTTTATTTGTATTTACTTTACCTACTATACTTTGTATTTACTCATCTGTGTATAAGTTGTATCCTTCCCTCGGGCTCTCCAGAATGTAAGCTCCTTGAGAGCAAGGGACTGTTTCATTTTTATGCTTATTTCTCCAGAATCTCCAGAATCTAGAATAGATGTTTACTAAATGCTTGTGATTAAATTCTTGAGGTATCTAATACTTTGAATTTTTTTCTTAGGAGGAATGATTTAAAGTCAAAGAATAGTTTCATTTCTCTACCTTTTTTCAGTCCCTGATGTTTCTAATTCAGTTTCATCTGAGCATACAATAAAGCTATAAAAAGAAAATTTAATGTTGGATTAAACTTTGGAATTTTTCATCCTTGTCATTTAAATTTCAGTGTGTCTGTTCTTTGCTGATAAAATATGTTTGCAAACTGTTTACAGTACTATGATATTCAAGACTATAATTGGCATTTCAATCTGCAGCTTACCGTAGACTAGATATTATATATTCAGAGAAATGAAATATGAATATCTATAGATCCTAAAAGCTTAAGGCTAGAGAAAAATTTGAAATAAAATTAATCACCAGCCATAAGGAACTACAGACACATAGGACAGCTTTGAAAGTTACATATTGAATTTATTATATACTTTTAAAAATAGAAAGCTCTATGTAATTTTTTTAAAAAAAATTAATCACCAACTGAAGTATTTATTTTAGCCATTTCTCATATTGCAGTGCCTATATGCATACTAGATGGAGAAATTTTCTATAGATAATGACAAATTTCACAGTGTCATGTTTTAAAGTAGTTAAAATGGCAAGATCAAATGACTGCAACTACTTTTTTTTTCTAGATTCAGTCAATCTTAAAAGTATCTTAAAATAGAACATTGTACTGTCTCTGCAGGGTGAGCAGAATCCTTGGAAAGAAAAAGATCAATACTTTATGAAAATAACTGATCTACTTATTACAGGCAAAATTGAGTAAAGTCTGTAGTGTAATCCTTGTCCCAGAAACAAAGCTCTCAGCATCCCTCACAATTCTCTGTCCTGCTAAGTCTTTAAACCTTAGGAAGATTACTTTGACAGCTAGGGGAAGGGAAAGGAATAAGCATTTATTAAGCATAAGCATTAATTAAGCAACTGCTGTGTGCCAAGCATATGTTAAGTGCTTTACAAATATCTTATTTGATCTCATTTGGAAAAGATGGATTGGAAAGGGGAAAGACTAGAAGCAAAGAGACCAATAAAGAAGGAGTGTATTACAACTGTCAATTACAGGTGATGGCTCTGAGAGTGGAAAGCTTCAGTCCAAGGTCCCAGACTGGACAGTTCCATCAGGAAAGATGTCCTTCAATTACCACAAACTCATCAAAACTGATCCATCATCATCTTACCCTATTCCCAACTTTCCTGTTTTTTAAATGGTACTCAGTCACCCAGGTTCACAAATTCAGTCATCTTTGAGCCTTTGTTCCATGCTATGAAGGGCTATCTTCATCTTCCATCCAATCCAACCATTTTCAAAGTCCTGTCAATTCTGTCTTGACAATATGTCTCACATTAAATAATAGGCTAATAAAATTAATAGTAGTATAATAATAATAATAATAATAACTGGATAACAATAGCTAGCATTTATATAAAGGAGCAGCTAGGTGGCACAGTGGATAGAGCTCTGGGCCTGGAATCAGGAAGACCTGAGTTCAAATCTGGCCTCAGACACTTTCTAGCTAAGTAACCTTGGGCAAGTCTCTTAATCCTGTTTGCCTCAGTTTCCTCATCTGTAAAATGAAATTGAAAAAAAAAGGTGGCAAACTACTCCAGTATTTTTGCCAAAAAAGCTTCAAGTGGTATCATAAAGAGTTGAACACACCAAAATGACTGAACAACAACATTTATATAATACTAAAAGTTTTGCAATGTGCTTTACCTATGTCAGCTCATTTTATTCTCACCATAGCCCTAAGAGGTAGGTACTATTATTACGCCCGTTTTACAGTTAAGAAAATTGAGGTCGAGAGAGTCAAATGACTTGACAAAATGATAAGGCCAGGTTTTAATTCAGGTCTTCCCTACTCCAGGCCCAGTCTTTTATCCACTACATTGCCAAGCTGCCTAGATTGTAGATCAATATCGAACTAGAACATACATTAAAAGCCATGTAGTTCAACCCCTCATTTTACAGATGAGAAAAATAAGGTACAGATTTACAAGTGATTTGCCTACATGAAGTAAACATCACAGGCAACTTTTAAACCCAGGTTCTGTGACTACAACTAGTGATCTTCCACCATACCATCCCACTAGGGATAACATACCACCACTGGGACAGAAAAAAAACAACAAAAAACAGCTTGCCAATTCCACTGCTATTATCCTAGATCAGAGCTTCATTTCTTCTTCTCTGTATTATTGTAATAACCTCCCAACAATGTCCCCTATCTACAGTTCCCTTCCTTTCCAATCTTGTCTTCCCATTACCAGGACAATCTTCCTAAAAGGTCTGACATTTTATTCTGCTACTCAGTGACCCACTGCTTGCTAAATAAAGTAATGAATTACTTCTTGATTGAATTGGATTGTTAGATTATGAACTCCTGGGCGTGGCGTTTAAAGCTCCGTTTCAACTGGCTCCCATCTACTTTATCATCTACTACTGTTCTCTCCTCTTCATGTCCTCTATATTCTAGCAAAACCAAAATACTTGTTATTCTCTGCTCTTATCCTGCCGTTTCCCACAGTTTGTGTCATTGAATGGACAATGTCTCTGGGCCTAGAATAGTCTCTTTGCGTGCCTCTTGAAATTTTTACCTACCTTCAAAATCTACCTCCTCTATCATCTAGGTGACACAGTGCATAGACTGCTAGGCCTAGAGGAAAGCAGACCTAAGTTGAAATCCAGTCTCACAAAAAAAAAAAAAAGACAAAAAAGAAATCCAGTCTCATACACTTACTAGCTGTGTGACCTTGAACAATTCACTTAACATTAATATGCCTCAGTTTGCTCAATTGTAAAATGGGGATAATAAAATGAGGACTGACCTCACAGCCAGTCAGTATACATTTATTAAGTATCTACTATGTGCCAGGCACTGCGCTAAGCGCGGGGGATACAAAAAGAGGAAAAAGACAGTCCCTACCCTCAAGGAGCTTACAGTCTAACAGGAGACAGCAAGAAAACAACTGAGATTGAAAATGAGTGAATATAAGAAAATACCAAATTCAGTGAAGAAATGCTAGGAGTTAAGAAACTCAAGAGATAAACCCTGAAGAATGAAATGATCTCACAATAATAAGCAGAGCTTCAGATGAGTAAAAATGGTTTCCACACAAGAATCACAAGAGTGGCTTGAAGAAATGATGCAAAGTATAATGAATGAGTTATACTATAGGAGGAAAAATGGAAAGGAGAAATAAATACATTGGAAGAAATAATAGAAACCTTACTCAAGTATTGGATTCCCTTAAAAAATAAAAATGAAGAAAACAGAACTCAATGACTCCATGAAACACCAAGAAACAAAGTTTAAAAAAAAATCTAACAGAAGAAAATGTAAGGAACTACTATCAAATAAAATGGCATGGAAAACAGACTCCTTGAAAATCATAACCAAATAAAAAACCTGAACACTATTTCAAGAAATCATTTTTTAAAATTCTCAGATCCAGGGTACAACTGAAAATAAAGGATCTACCAATCACTTCCTGAAAGAAACCACAAACTGAAAACATACTAGAATGTCATAGTCAAAATTCATGTCTCACAAGTCAAAGAAAGCAATATAGCGAAGAGCCATAAAGAAAGAGTTCAAGTACCAAGCAATGGCAGCTCCTTGAAAGTAGAGATTTTTTAAATTCTGGGTGGGGACATATGGGGGAGGCATATATCTGTGCATAGATGCATGTGTATATTACGTATTATATATAATGTTTTATGTATATAGAATATATTGTGTTTATATAGGATTATATATAGTATATGTGTGCATGTATATATTAGATGATCAATGTACATATTCGTATATATGTATATTGTATGTTTATATACATGTGTGCACATAGAATTTATATATAGTATATGTGTATATGTATATTATGTATGTATAAATGTGTATAGAATATGCATTATATTTATACATATATATAGAATTTATATATAATATACATATATGTTACATATGTATGTATAGAATATTGTGTATGTGCATGTATGTTGTCCCTTATACCTAGCATACTGCCTAGGACATAGTAGGGGCTTGACTGACAATAAGGATAACACAAGATTTAGAAGAAACTGAAAAAGAGAGAAAATCTTGAAATGCTGGATCCCAAAAGGCAAAAGATAAAGAAATACAAGCAAGAATAACTGACCCTGAAAAAAAAACACAAATAAAAACTGAAATACAAACACTGGAGACCAGGGAAACCTTGAAAAGTAAATACATTTGAACAGTTGGAGGGGGCAAAATGATGTACAAATGCTTCCATTCTAATAAGTGAAGAGATATCCCTTCAGAATCCTGCTATTTTGAAGGAGCATAAAGGGAGTAAAGAAAGACAAGCACAGATCTTGGGTGTGGTTTTGTTGGTTTTTAGAGAGGAAAGGAAAGGGAGAGAAAAGAAAGTGCCCTAGAAAAGAAATGAGGAAGAAGGAGGAAATTACTATTTCACATAAATGGGAGAAAAACTGTAGACAAAAATGGTGGAAGGTGTGGAGGAGCAAACATCTTATGGTTTCATTCTTATCTTGAACTTGATAAAGGAGAGTTGAACACATATACACACAATTTCATGTTGAAATAACTAAATTCAAGAGAGAAATAGGCAGGAACAAGGAAAGAAGGAAAATAAAGCTAAGGAGAGAGTAATAACAAAGCACAGCAGGAAGAGTTGATGACATGGGAGATGGGGGTCCAAATTTTGTGGGTAGTAGAGAAACAGGAATAGGAAGACCGAATTTCAATTATGTATGGATCAACAATGTTGATCACATTCCTTCTCTTTCTTCACCCCCTTTTTCTTTACAAATAAGAAAGGTGAATGGGAGAACGGGAGCAGGATGGAAAGATGAACACAAATGAGATGATGGTAGAGAATGATGCTTAATCAATAATGAACTCAGGAACCAGAAAAGGGTAGTAGCAAGAATTAGAAAATAAGAACCAATATATTGTTTATGAGAAACACACTTGAAACAAAGATTCACACAGAGTTAAAATGATAGGTTGGAGCAGAACTTATGTTTCACATAAACTCAAAAAATCAGGAGTAGTAATTTCATAATTTCAAGCAAGGCAATAGTAAAATAAACAAGGTTCAAAGAGATAAGCAAAATGTGGTAGGACCAGGATTCCTAAAGCAACTTCTCTGACCCTGACACAATTTCCTTCTCCCACACAAGCAGATTGACCCTAGATTCCTTGATGGAGCTCCATGGTTTGGGGACATAAAAGGTCCCAACCTTGTGTAATCAGGGCCTCTCATACTTGGTGGGCATCCAAGACTACCCAAGTCTCCATATCCTGATGACTGACATTTCCAGGTGAAGATGAGGGGGCTGTGTCTAAAGAATCTAAGTGCCACGGTATCCTTGTTGCCCTTGCTGTGTTAGGGCAAAGTAAATCTCTACCTTTGTTTAATGTTCAATGACTTGTGAGTGCCTCATTTCATATCAACATCGAACTTGAACGAAGAAGGTACTGATTTTAGAACCATGCCTACAACACAGGGAAGTTACAAGTCCTCATAGGTAATAATATGAATATTTATAATATGTTCATCAAATAGCGTAGCACCTATGCTATTATGAGGAAATAGAATAATAAGAAGTAGCAAAACTTAAGTAAGTGGAGACCTTAACCTATTCCCCGTTTAAGAGTTAGAAAAATCCAATAAAAAGTTATATAAGAAAAAGGTCAAGGACCTGAAAATAATTTGGATCAGTTAGATATGATAAATCTTTGCTGAGTACTGAATGGGAATGGAAAGGAACATACATATTCTCAACAACATATAACATCTTTACAAAAATTGACTGTGTTCAAAGTTATAAAAACCTCATAAGCAAATAAAAAAATAGAACCATTAGATATGTTCTTTAATGACAATAATGCCATAAAAATATAATCAATAAGGTACATTTAAAGACGGGACTTAAGCTTAAATGGAATCTAAATAATTTAATCTTAAAGAATCATTGGGGTTAAGGAGAAATCATAGAATCATTATAAAAACAAACATAATTTTATTAAAGAAAACAACAACAATGAGACAACATACTAAAACATTTGGGATATAGCCAAAGCAGGATTTAGGGGAACATGTACGTCTCTAAACATTTTCATAAACAAAAGAGAGAAAGAACAGATCAGTAAGCTGGGAATGGAATTTAAAAAATTTAAAAAAAACAACAAATTTTAAAATCTCAACTAAATTCAAAGGTAGAAATTCTGAAAATCAAAGATGAGACAAAAATGAAAGCAAAAAATCTATTGAAATGATCAAATTAGCTGGGTATTTTTAAAAAATAAGTAAATAGGCAATCTAATAATTTGCAGCTATACCAATTATGCATTTAGTATGCCTGTTTTCCTGTAGTCCTTCAAACATTTGACATTTTCTTATTTTATCTTCTCTACCAATCTGATGGGATGAGGTAGAGACCACATCAATATTTAAAAAATAAAAAGTATATGACTATCAATAGATGCATGAAAGGTTTGTTTTTACAAAATATAGCATCTCTTTGTTAAAAAAAAAAACATTAAAAAGGAATAGGAATAAATTAACTGCTTCCTAATAGAAGAGATGGTATCTACATAAAACCAAGAGTTAACATTATATGTAATGGTAAAACACTAGAGGCTTTTCCAATAAGATAAAGGATAAAGCAAGTATGCCCACTGTCACCATGATTATTTGATATTGTTCTAGAAATACTAGCTATAGCAATAATACGAAAAGAAATTGAGGGAATAAACATAGACAAAGAGGACATTGAAATGATTTCTATCTTTAAACAGCAGTATATAAAATAACCCCATTAAGTGTCTATTATGTGGTAGGCACTTTGCTAACCACATCATAACTTGGGACAACCCCCTCTTTAATGCAAATGGACACTACGTTTTTAAGTCATAATTGTGGTTTGTCCTTCATTCTAAAAGAGGACCATGACATCAGGGAAATGAGGACATGACTTGCAAATGAATTTGATTTGAGTGAGAGAGGGCTGTGCAAAGTCACCAGCCTCACTTTCTCCTCCAGAGCTATCTGGGTCCAGTGGCCAAATGTATATCAGGATGACTGAAGACGGCCCAGGATGCAGGGAGAGACCTTGGCCTTTTTAAATAAGGTCTTTTCAAGTCCCCACTTCCAGTGAGGCAAGGCCCATTCAGTGAATAAGTCTCTTTAGGAAGTGAGTCAAGGGATGGCCCATTTAAATAAAAAAAAAAAAGCTGGGAGGGGAAGACCCTCAGGGTATAATATATTTCCAGGTAACCCCGTTCCTGCTAGAGCTCAAGTTTTCTTTGTTTCTTACTAGTAGCTACAAATCTTCATTTTATTCTTCCAAGCTTCCTTTCTCATCAAATACTTTATTAAATCTTCTCTTAAACAGGTGAATCTACTCTAGTCCCTACCCAGCAAGAGTTGGAGAGTAAAGAGAACAATTCATGGAGTTTGTTTAAGTTACAAGGTATGTTATCAGATTGAATATGTTGTTTGGACTGAATCAGTTCTTACTCAGGCCTGTCCACTTCACTCACTTACCTCAGCCTTCTAGTCAACTCTCAGAGCAATATCTAATAATTTAGGGCAAGTCTCTTAAAAAAAAAAACTGGGGCTAGCACCATGAAATGCACCAGTAGGTTAACTTTTAATGACAAATTCACTGGAGGGGGCGGGCGGGGAGGGAGGAGACCCTGGGAAACAAGAAACGGGTTAGACATAGGATAGTCAGAAACCCCAGGCCATATAGGTGAGATCCCAGGACTTATTCTGGAGAGGCCAGCAGCAGCAAGTGTGGAGAAAAGGAGCATTGTGGGATAGGGCCACTCTAGAAGGAACCCACTTGAGGAAGAGCTACTAGGGAGGAAGTGTTCCATATGGCAGCTCACTATTTTTGGCAGCTACACTGGACAGAGTGCCAAGCCTGAAGTCAGGAAGACTCATCTTCCTGAGTTTCAATTCAACCTCAAACACTCACTAGCTGTGTGACCCTGGACAAGTCACTTAACTTTGTCTCAGTTTCCTCCTCTGTAAAATGAGCTAGAGAAGGAAATGGCAAACCACTCCAGTATCTTTACCAAAAAAGAAGAGTTGGACATGACTGAACAACTAAAAGCTTATGACTTAAGCTAAGTCTCGGAAGTGACTAGTAAGCTCAATTCTTTTTATGCTGCCCATTCTCCGTACTTTTCCAGCTTCTTGCTTGCAGGTTGATTCTTCCCCCCACTCCCATTAAACTATAAGTTCCTTGAGGATAGAGATATTTTGTTTGCTTGTTTTTTATCCCTAGGCTTAGCACATAGCAAAAACTTAAATACTTTATCTACACAAAAGGAAGGGAGAGAAACATTTATTAAGCACTATCTTATTTGATTCTCACAACACTGTGACCTCATTCATCATAAAAATGCTCTCTTCAAAGTTACCAAAGATCTCTTAGCTGCCAAATCCAGTGACCTTTTCATTCTCCTTGACCTTTCAGCAGCCTCTGACACTGTTGTTCACTCTCTCCTTGATACTCTTTTCTCTTTAGGTTTTTGGGAGACCACTCTCTCCTGGTTCTCTTCCTACCTATCTGACCTCGCCTCTGTCTCTTTTGCCAGATCCTCTTCCAGATCTCAATCTCTAACTCTTTAACCCCTAGGTGTCCTTCAGGGCTCTGTCCTGGGCCCTCTTCTCTTCTCCCTCTATACTGTTTCACTTGGTGAGCTCATCAGCAGCCAAGGATATAATTACCATACTTCTTCTGATGATTCTCAAATTCTACTTATCCTGTCCTAACCTCTCTGCTGTCTTCCAATCTCTTACCTCCAGCTGCTTTTCCAACACATTGAATCAGATGTAAAATAGACATCTTAAACTTAACATTTCCAAAACCAAAATCTTTCTCCCTAAACCCTCCCGAATCCCACCTTGCCAATTATTGTGAAGACAACACCATCCTCCCACTCCCTCAGGCTTGCGACCTAGAAGTCATTCTGGATTCCTCCGCTATCTCTCACCCACTGTATCTGAGCTATTGCCAAGGCCCGCTGGTCTTATCTTTGTAACATCTCTCAAATATGCCCCGCCCTTTCTCCTCTGACACTGCTACCACTTTAGTGCAGGTTCTCATCACTTAAAGTCTTGATTCTTGCAAGAGCTGCTGTTGGGTCTACCAGCCTCAAGTCTCTCTCTATTGCAGAGAGGCTCCATTCAGCCACTAAAGTAATTTTCCTAAAGCACAGGTCTGAATATGTCACTATGACACTCAAGAAACTCCAGTGGTTTCTGGCCAGCTCCAGGATCAAATACAAAATCTTCTGTCTGGTTTTCAATGATCTTCATAACCTGGCCCCCTCCTACCTTTTTGGTCCTTTTATACCTTAACTCACTGCCATATACTCTACGACCCAATGACATTGGTCTCCTTGCTGTTCCATGAACAAAACATTCCATCTCTTGGCTCCAGGCACAGCCTCTTCTAGGACTGTGTCGCATGCTTGCAATGCTCTCTGTCCTTATTCTCCTACTGGCCTCCTTAGCTTTCTTTAAATCTCAACTAAAATCCCATATTTTACAGGAAGCCTCTCCCAACCCTCCTTAATTCCCTTCTTAATTATTTTCTATTTCTCCTATATATAACTTATTTAGACATATTTGTTTGTTGCTGTCTCCTCCATTAGATTTTGATGTCCTTGAGAGCATGGACTGTCTTTTTCCTCTTTTTGTATCCCCAGTGCTTAGCACAATGCCTGGCATGTAGTAGGAGCTCAATAAATGTTTATCGTCTGACTGTGAGGTAGATGCTGTTATTATCCCCATTTTACAGTTGAAGAGGCAGACAGAGGTTAAGTGACTTGCTCAGGGTCACACAGCTAGGACTTGTCTGAGACTGCATTTGAACTCAAATCTTCCTGACTCAAAGCACTTTTTTTTTTATTGCACATCACTCCTTTATTATAGTGAATAACAAAAAAAAAGAAGGGGGCAGAATTAGTACAGTTATGCTAAAGCTGATGAGGACCCAGGTGGCTGCACATAAGGTGGAAGGCAATGGGATTCTGAGACACATTTCAAGATGATCTAGAAGCATTTCACTGCCACAGAATGGAGCGGGGCCTATAAAACACAATGGGATGTACTCATCCACCCCTTAGGAATCAAGGAACTCTCTCTTCTGACAGTTTGAGATCTCTGATGACTACCAAGTGGGACAGTTTAATTTCAAAAGCCACTAATAACCAGCCTAGAAGGGTCTTTTGTGAAAGGGAACATAACAAGTAAACATTAGGATATAATCTCAACCTCCCAGATCCATTGTTCTTGGATTAGGAAGGAAATAAAGACTTTCATGATATATTAAATGACCACCTGGGTTATGGGCAGCTTCCTACAACAGCCCCTGAGAGGGCTGACCTACTGGTAGAACTGGCTCATAGGAATAAATGGACCAATTGCTTCTTTCAACTCCCCACGTTGGTCACTTCTTTCTATGTTCCCATCCCTAACCCCTAACCAGGTCCTTTCTGAGCCAAACCACCCAGGAGGCATTCTGACTAATGTGGTTGAGGGGAAGGGCAATGAGAGAAAAGAATTGGTCTGAAATAGGGAGGAAATGAGAAAAGAAACCATCAGTCCCCCACCTGCGGCTGCGTTTTGTGATCCGTAAGGCAATGGTCAGTGTGTGGAGCTGGCAGGGGAGAGTGGTGGAGACAGTGAGAAGGGAAAGACCTGGCTACTGCTGGCACATACTGGTAGCCTGCTTTCATTTCTTGGCCTTCCCTTGGGCTGCCACGGCCTCCATGGCTTTGCGCACGGTCTCTTCATCCCCAAGGAACTGCATGGGCTTGATGGGTTTCAGATTCTTGTCCAACTCATACATGATAGGAATGCCAGTAGGCAAATTCAGCTCCATGACTGCTTCTCAAGATGTTTGACAATGCCTCGAAGACTACTGCCATGGGCTGCAATCAGAACACGTTTTCCTTCTTTGATCTGGGGGACGATTTCCTCATTCCAGAAGGGTAGAGCCCGGGCAATGGTGTCTTTCAGGCTCTCACAGGAAGGAAACTGATCCTCAGTCAGATCTGCATAGCGACGGTCCTTGCTGATTGCTGTAGAAGGGGCGGTCAGGCTCCATTGGATGTGGTGGGATGTCGTAGGATCGTTGCCAGATATTCACCTGGGCCTCACCATGCTTAGCAGTTGTCTCCGCTTTGTTGAGGCCAGTCAGACCTCCGTAGTGCCGTTCACTGAGGCGCCAAGTCCTCACTACAGGCAACCACATCGGTCAATGGCATCTAGGACTGTCCAAAGGGTACGAATTGCTCTCTTCTGGACAGAGGTGAAGCAGATATCAAATTCACAGCCAGCGTCTCGAAGCGCTTGGCCGCCGCGCTTGGCCTCCTCTTGCCCGGCAGGGCTCAGGTCCGCGTCGTACCAGCCGCTCTCTCCATGTCAGATCAGCACCAACTTGTAGGCGGCCATGGTGGGGCAGAGGCTCGGGGCGGTGGGTGTAGAGGAGAGTGGCACACAGGTGAGCACGCACCGACTCCAAGCACTTCTAATGCCTATAAGAGTTTTTAGTAAATTCTAAATTTTGGTTTTACTGTTGTTCAGTCATTTCACTGGAGATTTTCTTGACAAAGATCCCAGAGTGATTTGCCATTTCCTTCTCCAGCTCATTTTACAGATGAGGAAACTGAGGCAAACAGGGTCAAGTGACTTATCCAAGGTCACATAGCTAGGAAGTATCTGAGGCTGGATTTGAACTCAAGGAGATGAGTCTTCCTGATTCCAGGCCCAGCACTCTATCCACTGCACCACTTAGCTATGCCTCAACAAACAATTTTGGTGCCCTGATTGTTTTGTGTGGGCCCCATTTCCCCTGCCCTCCTTACTCCTTTGGGCCTGTAACATTATTCTGTGTTTATCATATCATAACTGTTTGTGTACAGCTCTCCTCCCCAAGCAAGGTTGCACTCTCCTTGAGTGTAGAATCTCTGTCTTACTTTCATCTTTGCATCCCCAACACTAACATAGTACATTACACATTGAATTGAATCCCTAGGGCTATGGCAGAGAAAAGTCAAGTGTCACCTTAGTAGGGGCTCTGAACCATCAACCAAAAATGAGCCAAGGCGCATAAGCTATGTCAGGACTACAAAAATAGCATCTGCTAATCAGCTTTCTATTTAGGCAGCTCACCACTTTATTAATTATAATAAATTATGTCCTACTGTGAGTGGGAATGATTCATTCACCCTCAGAAATGTATGTACACTCCAGCTGGGTTTTTTTTTCTTTTTTTGCTTTTAATTTAAAGCAATCCTTTCACCTGATAATAAAAATAGCCACTTTTGGCCAGTCAGCAGAAAGTGAAAGTCACTATAGAGCAGCTCAATTCATTCCTGTAAGTAACCTGAAGTTCTCATTGTATTGCTGGGGAATGGAAATTCGACACCATCAGGTATCCTAGAGACTTTAGTTTCAGGTTATTATTGACACTTGCTGAGGTTCAAGGTAAATATTTCTGAGAGGGAAGGAGTTTCACATGTTTTGGCAAAGCAAGAGGGGAGCAGGCCTGGCCAAGGAGACAAAGAAAGCCTCAGGAGAGAGAAATTTCATGCCACCCAATACATGTAATTTTTTTTTTCTTCAACTTATCAGATTTCTGAAAAGTTGGAGAATTGTGTAGACTTCCTAATACTTGGATCCACTTAACTGGCTTTTATAGTATTTATTGGAAGCTAGCTCACAGATTTAAAGTTAGAAGGGATCCTAGTATCCATCCAAACTAACCCCTTCATTTTACAGGTGAGGAGACTGAGGTCTGGAGAGTTAGGTAAGTGATTTGCTTAAGTGGTCACACAGGTAGTGACCTCTAATCTCAAATCCTCTTTCTCCAAATCTGTTTGAGAGGTCACATGGAATGGTGGAGAGCAAGGGAACCTTGAAGTCAGGAAAACCTGGATTCAATTCTTCTTTCTTACACATACTTGCTGGGTGATTTTGGTGCCAATTCTTTTTCCTTTTTTCTGATTTATTAAGACATTTTCCACAAGATTTCTTCAATTAGAAGTTCTTTGAAACAATACCATCATTTTTTGCCAGTCGGAGAACAGAGTCATCAGAATCCCCCATTCTACGAATTGCTCCACAAATTGCATAGGTTTTATACTGGCCATTGAACTTGCCTGTAACCTTGTCAACCTCGGCCATGTTCATCTGAATGGACACCTGGTCCTTGGCCCCGATGATCCTGTTGCTCGCAGAAGCATTTTGGCAGCACATACAGATCCACAAACTCTCCGGCATCGTTCTGCACGTCAGAGGCTAAGGCACTGAGTACAAACGCCAAAGCGGCGAAAGAGAAAACTTGGTGCAAATTCTGATCCTGCCTAATCCTATGATAAGAGGTAGCTAGGTGACACAGTGGATAGAGTCTAGGGCCTGGAATCAAGAAAACCTGAGTTCATATTTGACCCAAGACACTTACTAGCTGGGTGACCTTGGGCTTTGTTGTTTGACCTCTCTCAGTCTCAGTTTCCTCATCTGTAAAATG
The DNA here is from genome assembly GCA_028646595.1 of Phalanger gymnotis. NCBI lineage: Eukaryota > Metazoa > Chordata > Mammalia > Diprotodontia > Phalangeridae > Phalanger > Phalanger gymnotis. The sequence goes on from CM053623.1 coordinate 203,208,431, forward strand.
GGAATAATACCTCCCAGGGTTGTTGTAAGGATCAAATGAGATATTTGTAAAGTGCTTCAGAACTATATAAAGGTTAATGATTGTTATCATCCTGGTTACTGGGCAGATTACTTTACCTCTTGTTGTCCCAGACAAATGTCTAAGACTATGAATTAATGACAAGTGGCCAATTTACGTTTGTGGAGGGAGTTCAACCTTTTGAGTTCCATATGTAAGTTCATGTGGTCTATTTGTGCCCGATCTGTGGTAGAGCCTTCCAAGATTGTATTGGTATGATCAGCTGCAACTGGACACACTATACCTTGACTCCAACATAGTGTTGTCATTTTGGTCCTCTTCGAGAACAGACAACAACCAACTAACCAACATGATAGAAATCACAAGTCTAGACAAAAAGATATAGTATTACATATTTTGGTCCATACCTGTGATTACATAATTTGTCAACAAAAACCTAAGTATCAGAGAATCCAGAGCTGGACATGGCCACTTGCCAGTACACATGCCAGCTACAGTGATACAGAAATACCAATAGCCACCACTTATAAAGCAAAAAGACAAAGAAAGTCTCCAAATTTACAATTCACCGTTTCTGAACTTGGAAGGATAAGGATCTTGGAGCAGTAGAAAGCCCACTGGGATTTGGAGATGACAAACCTGAGTTCAAATTCTGGCTTTGCCCAAGAGATGAGTTGCATGAAACAAAGTCAGCCTTTTAATGGCAGTCCTCCTGATCCCCTGCACACTGCACTAGCTTGAAATCTTTCCTCTGGACCTTCACTTCCTACTTCTTTCTCAATCCCCTTGCATTTAGACTTTCCCAAGAATTTCTGGGTTCCTAACCTAATCTAGCTACTGATTTATACTTCCTCAAATCCTTATCTGGAACCTACATATCTTTCCCCAGAAATGAGTTTTCCCTCAATCCTAGTAATTGTTCTATTTACTCATTGGCTTATGTCCATCTACCTTGTCATCCCATCCAGAGAAATAGGACAACCCCCTAAATTTTACATATGTTTTTGTTGTTCAGTTGTTTTAGTTGAGTCCAACTGTTTGTGACCCCATTTGGGGTTTTCTTGGCAATGATACTGGAGTGGTTGGCCATTTCTTTCTCCAGCTCATTTTACAGATGAGGGAATTGAAGCAAATAGGTTTAAGTGACTTGCCCAGGGTCACATAGCTGGTGTCTGAAGCCAGATTTAAACTGGAGTCTTCCTGACTTCAGGCCCTCTATGCACTGCACCCCAACAACAACCAACCAGTTTAGTCTCTGATTTACCCTTACTGAAGTCCTTATCTAGAACTTAAATATCTTTCCCCTGAAAAGAGGTTTCCCTCCATTCCAGTAATTGTCCTAATCATTGGTTCATTTCCATCCACCTTGCCCTCTCATACAAAGAAATAGGACAACCCCTAAATTTTACATACAAGACAACCAAGGCTCAAAAAATTAAATGGCTCTCTCAAAGTCATACAGCTATTTTATGGTAGAGCTAAGATTATAACCAAGTCTCCTAAGTTCCTGACACATTTTTCCAGGGCATTAAAGCTGGTTAAAGAGGGTGGGGGTGGGGGCAGGGAGTGCCTTGAAATATTCTGAATGGTCTACATCATAAAAACATTGTTTTGAGTTGCCTGGTTGAAAACATAATTAGATCAATCTCTTATCCAAAATGCTCATTCTCAACATATTTTCATTTACATATTCTATACAAGAAGCAAACTAGGAACAAAGGACTGGCCTGCATTCTCTCATTGGTTTGCACATGCATAATGAACAATGCATGAAAGTTTAATCAGAAGGAAACTGAATAGAAACTACTGGCCTGGTAACTACATAGCCGTGGTCATTTGAGAAGGCCAAATCTTACAGTTCTGAGAGATTTGTTAGCAAAGTCACATTGACTTATCTGGAAGCTTCTCTTCCAGTAGTTACCAAAGACAGCAATGTGGCATTTGAGGTAATGGCAAAAGAGAAAATGTGTTTTCAAGAAAAGGAAAATTAAATAGAAAGTTAACCATAGTGCATTATTAGAATTAACATAAGGGATACATGTAAGTAGAATCTTTTTTTTTTTCTATTTTAGCCCATGATCTGGAGCTACACTCCAAAACCTACTCCCACTGGCCAGCTGGATCCACAGAGACTCTAAGGGACTCTCAGGGCCTGGGGTTTGTTTTTTTAATGCAATAACTCACAAGCCCCCACTGGCTTGCTTCCTTCCAATGATTATCAGTTAATATCAGTCAGACTTAATTTGATCTTAGAAAGGGGTATTTACTGAGTTGACATAAAATATCCCTGTTCTCTCTATCTCCCCAAAACTTATATTTCCCACCAGCTGATTATTAAATTTTCCTTGTGAGCATTTACACCTCAGAAAATGCTAATCACAACAAATCAGGACTTGATTTAATATTTTGTTATTATCTAGACTTAACACAATATTAATAATGCGAATGATTAAACTTAAAAGTACATGTACGTACTTCCCTTCCTCTAGCCCAGTTGTTAAACATTTACCAGTATATCCTTGTATTGTTCTATAAACATTGCTTGAGTTCAGCAGGAGGGCAGCAGAAGGTTCAGGGAAGGAATTCATCAGACTGGTGGCCTGGTGACTTTATACTACTGCTGCTGCTGCTGTTGCTGCTGCTGTTACTGCTACTACTACTATTGCTACTACTACTGGTACTAAAACTACTACTACTACTACTACACATCCATCATTTCATTTGAACCTCATAACACCTCTGTCTATGGCCTTCTGAAGTCATGCCTTATAGGCTCCAGAGCCCACATACAACACATACCAGAATTGGTGAAGAAGGCAATGATGATCCATTTGTCTAGAGCTATCCCAAACCTGCCTATTTGAATTTTACCAGCTGAACTTGACTCTCAGTTTCCCATTCCTCAAGAATAGAACCCAAGGACTGAACACATGTAACAAGAATTTCTAATACCTCCCAGAAGTTGACTAGAAAAAATGGATCAAAAGAACAATGGGAAAGGTGGGAAATGTGTAGAGTCATAAATTTCCCAGAGCCCCCAAGTTACAGCTCTTTGCCCTTGAAGAGACTGTCATTCTAGGCCATTTTCTTTCTTACTCCTCACAGAACAGGAGGCTACATAGCCACTTTGTTATTTATCCCTGAATCTACTATTACTACTGTAACCTGAGTAGAATGCAACAATGACAACATAAATAACAATAGCAACAGAGTTGAAACAATTCTGGAGAGGTTCAATAGGGAAGGAAGGGACTTGGAATAGAGAAAGCATCAAGGCATTCACTGCCCAGGGAGTAGTGAAGTTGCAGAATGGTACCAGGAGACAGACTAGGGTTGCTGTGAGACCTCAGTCAATGGTAAGGCCACATTAGGAGACTGATCCCAAAACACAGCGCTTCCTCATTTCTTCTGATTGTTTGCAGAGGCAATCCCAGTGAATTGTGAATATACAGTCCTTTCCCTCATTTATTCCTCCATCTACTGGTAAGGAAGAAATTTGAGGGGTTGGGGGAGATCATTGGGTGAAGCACCTCCTCAGGATTGGGTAATGTAGTTTCTTTACCATTTTGTTAAGTGATGACTCTTACAATTGTTTACTATATTGTGTTTGAATAAAATCATGTGTTCTCTAAAAAGCCAATCTTCCAAAAGAGGCTAGTTGGCCAAGAAAAGAAATCTAAAATTCAGGAGGAGTGGAACCACTTGAAGTTGACCAAGAAAAGATATCTGAAGCTCAGGAGGAGTAGAATCACTTGAAGAACCACATTATTTCCATAATTTTAAAATTCTAAAATTTTCCCCTTTTCTTTTTCCATACCCCTATATCAATATTGGATCAAGACCAGTCAGCCTACACCACAAATTTCTAGGAAGCTTGGAACAATAGGATTATGAGTAGTCTGAAAGTTCGTACACAAGTACCCTCTGGTAAGCAATGGACATAATTTGGCATTTGGAAAAGCCAGTACATTTGACATAACCACTTGGCTTGGAATAGTGCCCTCTGGTAGACAAAATATATACCATACTTACCTTGCTGGTCAATTACTCAGTTAAGTGACAACATTATTTTTCTATAAATTTTAGAAAGCAGAGACATGAACCTGGTATGATAGCTATTACTTCAGCAGCACCAAAGTGTATACCTAGCCTCTATCAATGTCATATTTTTATGAGTCCAAGTCTTCTTAGTTGCATGAATAAAATGAGGGCTATTGATTTTTTAAAACTTTGGCAGCATGCATGATTTACCCAATCTTTTCAGCGTTTTCTTTGACTATGTACTAACCTAGCTCCAATCTTATCTTCTTCTCTTTTCTCACACCCTACTGTTTGGAATTGAAGGCATTTATTACATAGTTTGGAACACCTTAAAGGACATCTAACACAGTCCCCTCATTCCATAGATAGGGAAACCAAGGGCCATAAATTTAGATGACTTGAGTCACACAGTAAATAAAAGAATTTGAAGCCGAGTCTTCTGGCTCCAAATCCAGTGGATTTTTTAAAATTACAGTCTCTTTTTGTTAAAAAGCAGCATTTCTATGCCATCTACACCTTGGCATATCTCTATTTAATGACAGTAAGAGACAATGATTTCCTCAGATTTTATCATAATGGTCTTGAAGGTCGGGTAAATGTACAAGAGACACCATCATGGAGGATGTTTCTTCCTAGTCTCTGGAGATCAAAAAGCTAGAAAGAGATTAAGTTCCTCTTTGAACCTTGATTGTCTAGGGATGGGCAACATAGAGTAAGGGAAGCTTTGCTCAACTGAATCAACACAATGTCTTCAATGAATATCCTTGAGTATCATCCCCCTACTATAACTCAGTCAATTTCCTCCTGTTAACTATTGGGTCTTGTATGACTGTTTTGTAACCCCAGTCCCAAAGGCCATTGGTATGGCACTCTCTCCTACATTATTAAGATTTTCTCCATTACTTTTTCAAATCAAGATTTTCAACAAAATAGTGTTCTGGGGATTGATATAATTAGCACATCATTGACAGAGACATCTAGAGAACCTAATTATCTATGGGAAATCCTTCTTTGTTTAGACTCAAAACTGGGTCTCCCCTAAGATAGTAGCAAATGTTAGTTGTTGAGCTTATATCTCTTTTTTGATGCTCCACTTGATATTAATAATCAGAGGATCATTGAATAGTTATCTCTGTTATTACATATTTCAAGGATTCTTGAATAATCTTGGTATATGCATGGGAGACACTGTGTTGGAGGTGAATTATCTCAATTTTAGGTAGTATAACCCTATTTCAGTTTGACAGAAGAGGAAGTGATTTGTCCAAGATCACAGAGATGACAGAGCTAGTTCTTAGACCCAGGTCTTCAAACTCCAAGACAGATATCCTTCCTTTCCTGCAAGAATTCAAAATCTTTTTTTTTCACAGACTCCTTTGGCAATCTGATGAAACCTATGGACTCCTTCTCAGAATGATATTTTTCAAAGCATTAAAATAAATACAGAAAATTACAAAGGAAACAAAATATATTGAAATAGAGTCATCAAGATTAAATGAAAAGTTCATAGACTTCAGGTTAAAGAACCCAGCTAGTTTATACTATGCTGCCTACATTGAATCCACTTCATATTCAGTTAATCTGATATGAAAACATAGGATCTCTCTGTTTCTTTCTTTTTCTATAGGAATCATATCTAAAGGGAGAAAAACCCTCAAGTATCTCAGAGTGCGCCATGGAAGTTGAGTAGAGAAATCATCACCATCAAAAAATATTCACAGTATTTGGTGCCTAATCATGTGCAGGGTTGTATTAGGTCAGGGCTAGTCAGTACTTTTGCCAGTTATTTGAGATGAGTCAATCATAAACCTGTGTCAAATAGATGCTCTAGAGAAGTAAATGGGAAGTAAAAAGGGTCCACTTGTCTTTGCTTCTGCCAGTTTTTAAATATTATGAATTGTCATGCTAGCTATTTTATGCTGAGTATATAACATTATTTTAATAATATTTTTACCGAGGAAGAGAAAGACTAATTTTTATCTCTTTACTTACCTATCCTACAATTTAACGAAGTTATTTAGCACTTTCTATGAAGTAATATTTGTAAAACACTTAGAGCAGTGCCCAGTACATAGTAGGTATCAAATAAATGTTTATCGACTGGCTGATTATGTGCCAGGCACTGTTCTAAGTGCTCAAGACTCAAAAATTAAAAAAAAAAATAACAGTCTCTGCCCTCCTAAGCTTCCAGTGCAATGGAGGGATACAATCTAATATGCATATGAATATATATATATATGACAGAGAAGACAGTAATGAGGACAAAAGATAATTCTAGGAAATGCTATTTTAAAAAATAAAAACTTGAAGGGAGAGAGATTACTTTCTGTGTGCTTGACATCAGACAAAAGAATGCCCTAGAGGTTCACCTTCTTACTTTCCCACCTCACCATAAAGATATAAACCTGAGAGAATAAGCAGCTTCAGGGAGTATAACCCTTTGTGATAGAGAGAATCCACTTAAAGATGGTATAAAGGCCCAGAAGAAAACTGCACCTCAGGGGCATTTCATGAAAACTCCACAAGGGAAGAATAGAACTCTTAGTGAGGTAACCCTTTCCTACCAATGTTCCCTATGTGTGTGACTCATTACTTTTGTGTTTTAAGTTTGGACCTACTTTCCCTATGGACTTTGTGCATGTAAGGGGAGACTACACCCCTAGTTGGGGGTGGGTAGGTGGGAGTATTTTGTTCTGATAGTTCTTACTATACTATCTCAGTAAAAATCTTTGCAAAAAGCTACTGGCTGATAATCAATGGGAAGTTCACTTGTGGGGGCTTCTGAGTGACAGAAAATCTAGCCTTTTAGAATTACCCCTAGGACCCAAAAGACAGCGGTCTTAGTAGCTCTCTGGAGAATTAACATTTGAGTATGACTATCTAGTTGGGTGAGTGGCTCTGAAGGAGACACTACATATAATTAAGAATATGTTAAATATATATCAAATGAAATCAAGGTAATTCGAGGGAGGAGGCACCAGTTGCTAAGAGCAGAGGGTTGGGGAAGAAGCTAAGGGGGAGCTAGGAAAGACTGGAAAGTGGATTCTTCTACATGTCTGCTATTTCCAAAGTCTGTCTCTATATACATACATAGTCAGGTACCACAGGTGTCCTCTCAAAGTCAACATGAAGAAGTAAGAATGTCTCTTCTACAAAGTTTTCAAACCAACTTTGTTTTTCACACAGTCATGCAGTGGTTGTGTCTGCCTTCTCCTCACCTGTCCAAAATCACTCTCTTCAGACAGCATATAGGACAGAAATCTCCTCCTGAGCTTGGCTGAAAGTGGAGTTATACATTTATACATGATAATTTGTTTGAATCCTCCTGTGTAACAAAATACCAGTCAATGCATCATTCCAAACCCATAACTTCCCACCTTTCTGGGGAGAAGTAGAAAGTATTTAATCGTTCATTCTCTAGGATCCTTTTTGGGTCATTGCAATTAATCTTTTTCACAGAGCAAACTCCACAAGTAGAAACTATAATGAGCCCAATTGAGTTCATATAGAATCAACTTGAGAAAGATTATGAGTCTCACCTAGGTAACAAAGCCTTTTTCTGTTCTTTATTCAGGAATGGGTTTGTGGGTTGTTTTGTTTAATATATCTTCATTTACAGGGAAGTCATCTTTTTATTTTTCTACTAGCAGAAAAAAAAGCATGTTTCTGTTTCCATTTACCTTAGTGACATGGCATTTTACCACTTTTCAACCTCTTCCCTTTTCTCAGCTTGGGAATATAATTTTTCATGGTGCCTCTTATGCCTTTGACTCTCTTGAAGCAATAGAATTTCATGACAATTTCATCTGAATAAATTCTCAGGATTTTCTGGATTTTCCTTGTAGATTTAGGCAGGGCCATGAATGCTATGCTTTCTTTTCCATTGTCCTTGGTTATCTGGAATCTGTTAATGCACTGTTTCTTTGTACAATGTCATATATTGTACAATTCAGTATATCCTTACAGCCCTTAGAAATAATACTCCATAATCTAAGCTTTCATCTTTGAAATAGAATTAAGTTTCTGGATCTTCCATTTGAAAAAATAGCCCTCAAAAAGAAATTGACTGCATTTCTGTCCTGTTGAGTTTGGCAGTTTGTAGATAAAAAGAGAGACTAGCTAGGATTGAGGCCAATAGAAACCTTTCCTTCTGTGCATATAGAACCTCAGTTATGAGAAAATTCTTAATCTAGTCTCCGTCCTTTAGAGATTCAAAGTTCTTCCTATGACTAAAAACAAAGTCCTTAGTAGAAAGTAATTGTTTTATTTTCTTAAAAAAAATTGGTTTACTAATTTCAGCCTAGTTCATCTCTGCCATATTAAGGTTTGGTGAGAAAAACTTGAGCAACATATGCAGCCATTTTAATGACAGAATTGGAGTGCCATATCCTTTGTCTTAATTTAATGACAGAATATAATATCATTTCTTTTAATCCATCATTTATTGAGTACCTACTATGTGTCTCACACTGTTCCAGGTGCCATGTTCTAGACATGGTCCCTGCCTTCAGTGGGGTTCCAGTCTAATTAAGGAGATCAAAGGACCATAAATGAAGCAGACAAGTATCAAATCATTGGACCTGATAGTGATCAGCTATTAATAAATCTCCTCCAAACCCGGATCTTCTATAAAAAACCTGGAGATTCCAATATCCTCTAAGTTACCCTTATGAAATTGTTTCTGAAAGACTGAAATCAGCATGAGCAAAAGGAATGTTCATATCAATGATTCAACAGATCTGATGGAGCATTAGAGGAAGTTCAGTATACAAAAAATCACCCTCAAAAGTAAATGACCACAAAATAGTTACATTCTATAAGTTTTTTTCTACTCTTGTCTTTTGATTCAGATTTGTGATTTCATCAGAGTAGGAAACTTCTTGTGTGGAAACTCCCTCTTAACTCTATCAATGTATATGTAATTTATAGTCTTAGAACAGCAGTTCTCAAAGTATAGTCTACAGACCTCTGGGGGTCTCTGAGATCCTTGGAGAGGGTATATGAAGTCAAAACTATTTTCATAATAACATGCACCTCTTAGGTGTGGTAATCTTAACCTTTTTTTAATGATATGGATCCCTTTGTTGGTCTGGTGAAGCCTATGAACCCCTTTACAGAATAATGTTTTTGAATGTATAATAAAATAAAATATCTAACGTTAGTGAAAATAAAGATGCAATTGTTTCCCATCCAAGTCCATAGACCCTCTAAAGTCTATCCACAGTCTTAAGATTAAGAACTTTGAATCTAAATGCAGTTTAAAGAAAAGCCTTCTCTTTTTCTATCCCCAGGTCCATCACTTCCATTCTAAAAGCCATTATCTCATCCTACTGCTAGAGAATTGTCCTGAAATAATATTTGTAAAGTTCTTAGCCCAATTCCTGGTGCATAGTAAGCGCTTAATAAATGTTTGTTCCTTCCTTTCAGATTTGATATGCTGAAGGTATTGAATAAATACTCAGACTTCTGGGACATACAATTCCCCAAGAGAACGTGGGGATCGACACCTCCCTTCTCCATCTCCATTTTCAGGCAGTTGGGCGATATGGTCTCTGAGGTCCTTTGAGGCTCTGAAGCCTGAGAGATTCATGGTTTCTGATTCATATAAGTTTGTTATACTTAAATAAACTGGCCATAAGAGGGAGGAACCCCTAGAACAAAGTGCATTGGTAGACCAAAACACAATGGAAAAGACATAGGAATTTGTAACAAATTGACTCCCTAAATGTGGGCTTTTAAAGAAAGTCCTATCAGTCAACATGCTCTACAGTCATAGATGAATAGTCACCACCATGAAATGTCATCACCTCCCAATTGTTTTACTTTCAACTATTTTATTGACTTATTTTATGAATAGTTCTATCACTGAAGATGGGCCAGCATTAAGTCTTTTCCAGGAGGGTTCAAAATAGGTTTGGTTAAAACCATATCATCATGTCTAAAAATTTCTAGTGTCTGTAAAAAATACAAAAGGATAATAGATAATATAATACATGGAAACTGCTTTTTCTGGAAGGATATATTCTGTGATTTGTCTAGAATTTTTATAGGATTAAACAAACCTCCCTAAAAAAAAAAAGAAAATCTTTTGGAAAAAGAGGATTTGGTATATGCTAGGTGTTTTATAAGAAATTATGGCATATGATGGTTATTGGTGAGTCTATTTCAAAGGGATGTCTTTCAGGAGCTATTAAAGAATACCCTCTTGCCTCAGGGTTCGTTCAAGATAATAGGAGTTTGTTCAAGCAATCTCATTATTATGAAGCATTTTACATTTTTAATGCCCTCTGCCATCACTAATTAGTCATTTCTCAGAAGAGCCCTGTGGGGTAGATGAACATAATAACTCCTTTTACAAAAGAACCAGGTGTACAAAGCTTCCCCGACCCACAAGCACCATCCACCATCACTACCAGAGAATGACAGACAAAGCTTGGCTTAGAGCTGCCCACTCATCCACTTATGTCTGTCCAAGACATCTTTGTATGTCTTGCCACACCAAAATCCACTGAGATTATGCGTGGAAAAATGGACAGAGCATCTCAGAAGTTTCTGTCTTGTAAATAGTCTGAGATTTACTAAAATGAATTGCTATATTTCAGGTTTGCAGCTTAACTCTTCATTACTATTGTATTTATTCTCCTTCCATGAAAAGCTAATTAAGTTTTGTGATCACTACATGAAAACCAGAGAAACATTTTGGTCCTTTGAAACATTTCCTTTTGGCTAAAAACTACGCTGCTACACATAAAACTGAATTTGAATCACTTTAGCACTTACTATAAAGTCTGCTACATGGCCGAATCAAGGAGCTATGGTTGGAAAGAACCTTAGAGACCAACTAATTCAATTGCATCATCTTGCAGATAAAGAATACAGAATTTGAATGATTTCCCCATCGTTGCACAGGGACTAACAGAGCTGAGACTTAAACCCAGGTTGTCTGATGCCAAATCCAAGTGTTCTTTTCTTTAGAGTTCTACTTTTAGCTGCTCTGACTTCCCCAAATATACAAATAGAAGCATGATATTTAAGTTGGAATAATCATTAATCAGCAAAAGCAAAGTGAAAACCTATCAATTGGAGAATTGCTAAACAAATTATGATACAAGGATGTTACGGAATTTTATTGGGCTATGAGAAATGATAAAAAAAGAATAAATTAAAGGGAAGCCCAGGAATATTTACATGAACTGATACAGATTAATGTGCATCGTACAACGAAAACAATTTACAATATCGTAAAGAAAAACAGCAGTGAAAAACTTCAGAACTATGTTCAACTCAATAACCAGCTCTATTCCAGACATTTGATGATAAATCATGTCTCCCACCTCTTTGCAGACAGGTGGTAGACTAGAGGTACAAAATTAAATAAACACTTTCATAGATATAACCAATGAGTGGGTCTGTTTTGTGTGTCAAGGGAAGGTTTTTGTTTTATTTATGGGGAAAGAGCAGTGTTGGGATGGTAGTGATAGTGATGTGAAAGAAAAGGAAGAAAAGAACATCCATGAGTAATTAAAAAAATAAACAGAAGAGAGCAGAAGGAAGTTCAAAAGGGGATACGGACCAGCAGAATAGTGTTGGAATTATCATGTTAAATTTGAATTATACAAAAGGAAGGCAGGCTGGTAGGAAGGAAGGAAGAAAAGAGGAAAGAAGGAAAGGAAGGAAGGAAAGGAAAGAAGAAAAGAAGGAGGGAGGGAGGAAAGGAAAGAAGGAAGAAAGTTCATAATTAAAAAGAATTTTTAATGTTCAAGTTTCAGGTACAATATTTAGTATGTAGTTATATACAGAGCAGCTGAAAATTTCCTTCATTCTGTAATAATCTGCCCTGTTATTTAATTAATATCCCCATGCCAGAACAACTCTCCCTTTTAAGGCGGGGAGGGGTTGTTGGACAGTGTAAGGGTCCTACTCAACCAAAAGGAAATATTCTGAAAGACCAAGAAATTTTTATGGTTTCATGAGGAAAGTTCACCAAAGAATTACCATCTAAGGTAATAAATGTTCTGATGAAGCAATGATGTTCTTTTCCCTATCATCCACTCAATTACCACATGCTATAATTCTGATCTATTCACTCCACCCACCATACACACAGACACACATGTAGATAGCTGTTGTCCATAATAACAAGCCATCTTCAATACCTTTGTGCCTGAAAGAGGGAGTAAGGGAACTCTCAAAAGAAAGCTCCATCCTGCTTAAAAGAGATTCATCTGCCCCCCAGCTTACAAGCTTCACAGGTCATAATTCTCCATACAAATCACCCAAGGCGTGTCTTGATTCTCTCTTTAGTAGTTGGAGGCTTGTTGTCCTCAAGCCCTTAGGAGAAAATGAGTTCTCCTTTTAAGACAACTGAGGAGGGCTGCTGCACATTCTCCCTGTCACTGCAGACTCATTCTGAGGGCTGCCTTGGGTGGCAGGTGGAGTTATAATTATAGATTAGAAAAGAGCCAAATCAGCAGCTGCTGCTTGCTGCCTGGTGCCAATGAGAACTGACATCAGTGGGCCCTTGGCATAAACAGGCCTCTGAAAGTAGAAAAAAACATTTTAACCCCTGTGCTTGTCAGTCCACTCAGTGGGTACCCAGCAGAACACAAAATCCGGACTGGGGATAGACTGGGGGTCACACAAAAATCCACAACTCTGACCTAAGGAAGCCTTTTCCCAGAGGAACTTGGAGTTAGAGGAATATCTTTCCTGTTTGGAGTGCCAAACCAAAGAAACAGGTTAGTGTGTACAATGTGTACCCAATGCACTTAATCTGATCTCCACTCTATTTAATCTTGCTGTTTCAGTCAGAGAAGAGATAGACAAAAAATAACAGAAGGGTTGGCATGATTGCTGGTTGAGGGATTCTTATTTATACTGTTCTAGCAAATTATGAAAAAAAGTTTATTTTGTTATGTTCTTGTAAGAATAATAGTGGTCCTTTAAACCATATTCATTAACGAGGATGTGAATGCTGTTACAAAAGGTGTTTGTGGTGCAAAATGGCATGAGATTTATGGCATGACATCCATGACTATGTAATGTGTTTATCTACACCAAAGATCCCTGTTTCTCATTAGTGCATTGGGAAGAATAATATTTGTTCAATTTCAGCCATTGCTGCTTAGTATCTGTATGACCTTGGACAAGTCACTTAACTTCCCTGGTCCTCAGTTTCCTCATCTGTAAGAGCTGGCTGTTGGACTAGATAGCCTCTGAGATCCATAGATGATCTCCAAGGTCCCTTCCAGCTCTAAATCTATGATCTCCATCCATCCATCCATTCATCCATCCATCCATCCATCCATCCATCCATCCATCCTTCTGTCTGTCCATCCATCCACCCATTCATCCATCTATGTATCTGTCTGTCTGTCTCTATGTCTCTATGTCTGTCTATCCAGTTAGCTAGCTGTACACACATACATGTATGTGTATGTATGTATATATATATGTATACATATATACATACCTACACACAGACCTGTGATTACATTTCTGTGGGGAACTCCCAGTGCAGAAATTCCCTTCACTCAGCATGTTAGCAACTCTCTATAATTTGTAGTTTTAATTTAATAGCAAATGTAATTGCAAATATAGCACTGCCAATTACCTCTTGCTTTAAATAACATAGATAGATAAACTGGCACACAAAGGCTTCCTGCCATAACCCCCAAAATCAGACATCAGTCTGATGATTTTTTAGTTAACAGGCGTGAAATGGGCTTTAATTTCGTGAGGCAGATCCAAGTGTTCTTTGCCATCTCTATGATTTTAGTCTCAGTAGATTTTGCAAGAGAAGGTCTTAGCTTACAAAGAGCAATCATGCCCATTATCCTTCCTCTGACAACCAAGATTTAAAAGTTGTCTTCACATTATTGTGTTCTGAATATGTTGCATATTAGAGGTCAAGCAGACTTTTATGTTTGTATTAGCCTTGATGTAGCACAACAACAAAAACCACCCTTAATATTTGAATGTCTCTTTGAAGTACTGGAATTCTCTGTGACCCTTTGGAAGCTAGATTTGATTGAGGCTATAGCCATGATTTTTTTCAATTTGTTTTGGGGTTACCTACATCACTAGATATGGTCTTTCAAGCAGGTAGTTACCAAAAGTAGGCTCTGTACTCACCCTAGCTGTTAACACACTAAACAATCTCCTACCCTCTTTTTTTCCCCATCCCCCAAAAGACCACCAATCTCTATGCATCTGATAGAGGATTTCTGATGGTGGGGAAACCCAACATCATTTAATTCCGGGAATGGTACAATGGAAAAAGAGTTGATTTTGTAGTCCGAGGATCTGGGTTTAAATCTTGACCTTGCTACTTATGATCTGTGGCCTTGGTCAAGTCATTTCAACCTTTGTGAACCTCAGTTGCCAACTCCATAAAACAAAGTGGTTGTACTAAATGACCAACTTCTAAATTATGACCCAGCTCTAAATCTATGATCCCATGATCCAAATTGCATTTTAAGTGTTCAAGAGTGAAGGTGAGTTACATTTTCTGAGATAAGCTCTTGCCAGTGAGATCTTGCCAGAGAGATAAGTCCCAAATACCCATAGCCAGGCCAAAATGATCAAGAAAGAAATCTGCATGTGGAATTCTCACAAGTTACTTGCATTTTTCCTCCTGAGTTCTATAAAGAAATGCACAGCTTGTTACAAGTGACTTAACTCTCCCTGTGTATCTCAAATGCACAACTCAAATCACAGGTAGATGACTTGATTCTGAATAATACTTCGGCTATAAATATTGAGTATCCATCCTTGAACTTTCAGATGAACGTAATGTGTCCAGTCTGCTAAACTTTCCCATGGTATGAAGAAAACATATGATAGAGGGCAGTGTCTCCATACAGTAACTCACTTGAGACTATTTATAATGTCATTTGTTTCCTTCAACCAAATATGTGTTGTCTAATATAACTAATACCTAATTCTGTGCACATTAGACACAAAGCCTTGAAAGGCTTTGGGGAAATTGGTATCCTTAATACAATTGATTCCAGAGAGTCCTTTCCACTCTATCCATATTAAAGATTTGGAGAAATCCTGTTGTGAAAAAAAAAAGTGCCAAGAGTTCTGTTGAGAGAGCAAAGAAGGACCAAAATACTGATAAACGTAAGGACTCATAAATCAAAACGGCATCAAAATCTGTAAAAATACATAAGAGAAGAAAAAAGCTCAGATAAGGACATAGAAACCACCAGGATTAGTTTAGCTATTGGTGTTTAGTCATTGTCAGTCATGTCTGACTCTTTGTGATTTCGTTGGATTTTCCTGGCAAAGATCCAGGAGCACTTTGCTATTTCTTTGTCCAGCTCATTTTACAGATGAAGAAACTGAGGCAAACAGAGTTAAGTGATTTACCCAGGGTCACATAGCTGAGAAGTGTCCGAGGTCAGATTTAAAGTCAGGAAGATGAGTCTTCTGACTCCAGCCCTGGCTCTCTATCCACTACGCAAACTAGCTGCCCCTAGTTTAATTGCTTTCTTGTTAAAGTTAATATTGAGTTTTTAAAATCCATAAATAATGGGAGCTCATCATTTCCTGTTCAGTGGTTATAAGATCACAGAATCATAGATTTTGAACTTGAAGAGACATCAGAGGCCGTCAATCCAACCTCTTCACTTCAAAGATGAGGAAACTGAGGCCCAGAAAGGTTATGTAATTTGCCCAGAGGGTCACACAGCTAATAAATATCAAAATCAGGATTCAAACCCAGGCTTCCTGACTCCAAGCCCAGTGCTCCATTAACTCTATCTGACTCCATTGCTACCTCTCCTCTGTTTTCTTATTTGGGCACTTAAGTGTTTGCGTATGGATGGTCACTAAATTTATAATTTTTTAAATGTCTAAGATTTCTACTGAAATGATAGCTCTTATCCAAGCATTCCTTAATCTACATATCTTGTGGATCAAGGATTTTTTCCTAATGGTATGGGTTTCTCTTAAGAAAAAGCAAAAGCTCTATCAACCACATTTTTGGTAACCAGTGGTTTTTCCTTTTTTGCTCTTTCAGAAACCCATTATCCAGAGGATGACTGTCACTTACTCCAGTAAGGTAGCAAATGCTACTTTTTTTGGATTTCATAGGTTACTCCTCAAGTGGAGAGGCAGCATCTACAAACTGCTTTACAGGGAATTTATTGCCTTTGCTATTCTTTACACGGCAATAAGTATGATGTACAGGTACTTTTAAGATATTTTTGCATGCCTCCTTAAACTGTAATCCAATGTGATACAAAGGTACAGTCTCAATAATTGGAGCCCTTTGGCTGCTGGTTGACTTTGCTTTATATATATGTATATATGTATATATATATGACTTAACCTTTTGCATGTGTTCTTTTTATGTCCTCTCTTCCTCCGGCCGGGTTATTTGAATTGATACCTAACACTGTTTAGAATGTTAAGTATATGCTAACCATCATGTCTAGATGGTTCTAATATCAGTGGGACAATTAGCTGATAATAATCAAGTATATGCCATGTTCAAAAATGTCACTATAGGCAGATCATGGGGTATTTATGCCAAGGTACAGACAAAATGATTATGTGGATAGCAAAGGCTAGAAACAAACTGGCATGCCACCCACTAATTGATGCCCAAGTACCAGTTAGCTTTGAGCTGGTACTGTGACAGGTAGTAAATGATTACCATGTTACTGAATAATAGCATTCTTTGTTCAGTATCAAGAGGCCTAAGACTGAAATCCTTATCCAGGCAAGTAATCTTTCCTCTAGAGCAGAGTTTCTTAACCTCTTCTGTGTCATGGACTCTTTTGGCAGTCTGAAGACACCTATGGACCCATTTCTAGAGTCATGTTTTTAAGTGCATTAAATAAATTAATTAAATGCATTAATTAATATGATTAGTTAATCAAATGCATTAAATAAAATATTATTCATTGCTGGCTCTCATCAATTACAAAGGGTTACGAAGGAAACCATCCATAATGGAATATATTTATTGAAAAATTTAAAAAAACAACGCTCCAGACTATAGAATCTAGAGCTAGATATGAAACTCATAGTAAGTCCGTCTTGACGATGGAGCTCAAGGTTGTGGCAAGATAAGCTCACCAGGGCAGATACAGATTTCGTAAAACATCAAATAGTCTATGTTAGGTGGCTGGTCAAACAAATTGAGTCAGAATCCTACCTAGGAATAAGTCCATTGCTGAAAAATAGATTCTGGCTGAAATTGTAACCCTTTTCTGAACGGAGCTTTGCTTGCTTTCATTCAAACTACTGTGGAGATTTGTATTCAAAAAGTTAGTATCATTTTCCCATGTATTTCTTAATAGAGAAGTAAACTAATACCCTTCATGGTTTATGAGGGCAATATCCTGAAAATAAAGGCTGATGAAAGGTCTTCAGTCCATGTCCTATTAAGACCTGTTGAAGGAAAAGCTTACATTGCTTGAACAAGAGAAGACCCAGAGGGATATGATGACCATTTTCAAGTATCTGAAAGGTTGTCATATAAAAGAGGGATTAAGCCTTGTTTTGTTTGGCTCAAGAGGAAAGAACCTGGACCAATGGATAAAAGTTGTAAAGAGACAAATTTAAGGAAAAACTTCCAAACAATTAGAGCTGTCCAAAAGTACAATAGGCTACCTTGGAAAGTAATGGATTTGCTCTTATCTGAGTCTTCAGGCCAAAGCTAGATGGCCACTTACCAGCCATATAATGAAAAGGATTATTTCTCAGGTATGGATTGTACTAGATGGCCAATAAGATTCCTTTCCAGTCTGACATTCTATGATTCTATGTTTTTATTGGTTTACAGTCTGTTCTTCATTCTTTCTCTTCATATAGACAAATTCTTATTTAGTTTTTTCCACAAGGTATTTGCCTTATACTCACCAAAAGCTCTCTACTCAGAATGAGAAGGACATGTGGATTTAACTATTAGTCAATATCTTCATTTGGGGTCAAAGACAGGAGGAGACATTTTACCACAAACCACAATGAACTCTAAATTGGATTTAAGGATATCTGACCAAATGTGATTTTACATTTTAAAGGGAAAGTTTTCTCAAAATTCATAACAAGTTTTTTTTTACATCACATTTTACAAAATAATATTGTGATGATTTGTGTGCATCATAAACTGAACTTTCAGAATATCGAAGGAACAAGAAACCAGCCCAGAAGAGTTGTCATACTGGTTTGTTTTCATTAACATGGATTTGCTGCTGGTGTTAATGATAATGACATTCCTCTTAAAGGCTTTAAACAGCTTTTGCCCTCAAAGAGGGCTTAACTCCAATACTTAACGCATCCCATAGAATTACATTAAATAATAAAGCTAATATTTATATAGTGCTTACTATGTGCCAGGTACTGTAATAAGTACTTTGCAAATGTTATCTCATTTGATCCTCACAATGACTCTGGGAGGTAAGTATTCTAATTTTACAGATGAGGAAACCGAGGCAAATGGGGGTTAAGTGTGACTTGCCCAGGGTCACACAGCTAGAAAGTGGTTGAGGTCAGATTTGGAACTCTGTTCTTCTTGACTCCATATCTAGTACTCTATCCACTAAGGCTGCCTAGCTGCCTCAATATTTGTAAATATGTTCTTTCTAAAGATAGCTAATGTCCACAATTGCAACAAAGAACAATTAGAAAATTCATGATTTAGTCTTCTGTTAAATTTTTGGAGTAATCAAATCATGGAATTTTAGGGCTGGAAGGGAATTTAGAGCTCTTCCAATCCAACTGCCTTCATTTTAGAAGTGAGAAAACAGATAAAAGTTATGGAACGACTTACTCATAGTTACATATTAAGTGGCAGGGTCAGAATTCAAACCAAGATCTTTTGATGCTAAGTACAGGACTATTCCCGTGACTCCATGCTTCCTGTTTTGTTAAATGAATCTCTTATATGTTGACCAGCAATGTAGCATTTGAATATGCTGTCTGAATGTGTCATCTTCCCATGACTTACCAGATTTGAGAAGTCAAAACATAGCTGTAAGAAGTATTAAACAGATTCTTATTTACTTATTATTAATGACCATAGTTTAAAAAAATTGTTAAAGGATTACCTAAGGTGAGAAAATAACTACACTTGGCAATAGACAGATTTATAAACAAAATCTTACTTCATAGATTTGCTAATTTTTCTTTCTTAATTTAGACAGCTAGGACTAGATAAGATCTGAAGTCCTTCCCAGTTATTTTCTTCAAATCTATATGTCATTCAATCCTGTGATAAACTACACATAAATCAATGAATGGATAGATAGATAAACAGATAGATGATAGAGATAGACAGACAGACAGATAGAGAGAAAGAGATGATAGATAGGTAGATAGATAGATAGATAGATAGATAGATAGATAGATAGATAGATAGATAGATAAATGGATGGATGGATAGATGGATGGATGGATGGATGGATGGATGGATGGATGGATGGATGGATGGATGGATGCATTGACAAGCCAATTGTAAACCCTCTTTGGCTATTTTTATACATGAGTAAGCCAAAGTACTACAGAACC
Organism: Phalanger gymnotis; assembly: GCA_028646595.1. Taxonomy (NCBI): domain Eukaryota; kingdom Metazoa; phylum Chordata; class Mammalia; order Diprotodontia; family Phalangeridae; genus Phalanger; species Phalanger gymnotis. The sequence goes on from CM053623.1 coordinate 203,228,015, forward strand.
AATCTCATTGTAATCTTTGGCCTAAGTGACCTTTCTGAATGACTCTGTGGAAATAGTCTATATCTCACAAAGTTCTTCCTCTTAATCTGAGATAGGAACACCAAACTCCCCAATTTGCTCTTCTTTTTATGTCCGCATTTCTCAGTTCACTGATTGGCCACTAATCATTACCTTTTTTCCTCTGGTATCCTTTGCCCAAGTTGCAAATTTCTACTCTCTTAAGATGAACTCTTACAGCTTCCTAATTATGTTTCTTTTCTGGATTTTTCTTCCTTAATGTAGCTCTAATACTTGACTTCTGTAGATTATTCTTTGAATATGTTGGTGTTTATTTTGTATTAAACTACTTAAATTTAATTGTAAGTTTGCTGTGCATCTACTACGGGCAAAGCAGTAGACAGGTAACTTAGAAAAATACAAAAATGAATGGGACCCAGTTCCTGCCTTAAGGAGCTCATACTTTAATAGGGGAGGATAAAACATGTTCACAAATAAATCTTTCTAGAATTCAGTTTTCTTTCAGAATGGAACCTACGCTCTGTCTCTATAATGTGAATAGCACTAATGAGCATGTAAATAAATTTAGGCTTAACAATTAAGCCAAATTAAGAGAAAATATGCTCAAATACACTCTAGGTTGGATCAAAGCTACAGTATATCATTTTCAAGTGATCTTCATGAATCTAAAAATACCAGTTTTTTTCTAATTTTTATCTGCTTTTTGGAGATATCTAAAATAAAATTTAACTTTAGAATAAATAATTCTGCACTCACTTTAATATTCATTCTAATAGGTATGAAGCATTTCATTCATGTAGAAGTATCCCTGGTGAATTGGGGGAAAATTGCCTCACTTTGAAGCTACCATATCCATCTGTATTAGTTGCAGCCATTATAGAAAGTAATCAAAACACAATGTTTTTTTAAATTGAGTGTTTATTAAAACCCTATATTTAATAATCAGTAATCTTTTATGACTGTAACAAGTTTACTACTTGAAATATTAAGCAATTACATTGTTTAAAGACTCACCTGTCAGCTCAAGTACATTTCCTTTCTTTGCTCCTGGTTGCTGCCAAAAAAAAAATTCTTGCTTAGTTGTTTGCACTTAATATCACATGCAGAGCAGGTGCAAAAGTACAATATCATAAAGGGATGTGCATTTTATTTTTGCTCCAGATTGTTACTTACAGGAGCCCAAAAACGTTACTTTGAAAAATTATCAATTTACTGTGACAGATATGCTGAACAAATTCCAGTAACCTTTGTGCTTGGTAAGTATAGGTTACATGCAGAATTAAGCCACCCAGCTGTCTCCATTAGGATGACACAGATGACTGTGCATGGAAGTGTTAGCAAGCTGAGAGGCATGTCCAAAAAGCAACCGCTTGCAATAAGAAGTCACCATCACGCATAAGAAATTCGCCTTCAAAGATGCTTTTGCTAAATTAACATCGGACAAGTTTGAGGTATTAATCTCAGTGCCTTCTGTTCACTAACTGTCTGTTTTGCAGTCATTATCTCAAATCTAATAAACACTTAACCAGGTTCCACTCGGTACCAGCCATAATGTATATTTTACATTTCTTATAGGGCAATATTATAAAGATATGGGGTAACATCTCTCTACCCCAAAGGGGTCAAATTCCACTAAAATGCATCCCTGAAAAGTATACTTTTAAAGAAAGACAACTCACTTTAATATTCTTATTCTTCAGGGTTTTATGTAACTCTGGTGGTAAATCGGTGGTGGAACCAGTTTGTCAATCTGCCATGGCCAGACAGACTGATGTTCTTGATTTCCAGCAGCGTTCATGGAAGAGATGAACATGGGCGTTTACTCAGAAGAACACTCATGCGCTATGTCAATTTAACTTCCTTGCTCATCTTCCGCTCAGTGAGCACAGCTGTGTTCAAAAGATTTCCAACAATGGACCACGTTGTAGAAGCAGGTATTGTGGGTTTGTTTTCCTTCTCTTGTGAGATTCTTCCTACCGCAAATGAAAACCTGGAGATGCTCCCCAAAGACTCTTTAAACCATTTTCTACATTTGTTCTCTCTAATATATGGAAATTAAGTGCCTCTAAAGCGATTCTTAACCTGGGATCCCATGGATATCAAGAAGTCCATGAATTTGGATGAGGAATGAAATGCATCTCTATTTCAATATATTGGGTTTCTTTTGTAATACCATGTATTTTAGTTTGTGTATTTTTAAAACATTCTGTTAGATATATGGCCAAAGGGGGAATTTATTTGGCTAGATTATGCATATTATGAGGGTTTTGTTTTTTGGTTTCTTTTTTTAATTGTTCAGTTGAGAGGGGTGGGAGGAAGAGATAATAAATGGTTCTAAAAATTCGTTGTAAGAATCCATTGTTCTGAGAAGAGGTCCATAGACTTCACCAGATTGCCATAGGTGTCTATGACAGAAAAAAGAATTTCTGTTCTAAAAAGTTTTAGAAATAAATCAACAAAAGCATTCTTAGCATATACCCAAAGTTATTACTGCTGGACCAGAAGGAGGTTCTCAGGGTCTAGTTATATCAGGAGCCTTTGGCTATCTTCAGCTTTCTATCTCTGCCCAGGTGGACTTTGATGCTGCCCTCGTTTTAAGGGTCTTAATCTGGGCAATGTCTGCGTGATAGCAATAATAGTAGTAGTCAAAATGGATTCTGATCCAGTTTTGGTCCGAAGTTGTATTGAGAGGCCAGCTCTCAAGCTCACCCTGATAATAAGGTTTCAGGGATGCCAAATCTGTAGTCATTAAAAAAGCAATCCCAAAAAATGTACGCATTAGGAACAGGGGATGTAAGCATCAGGAGGCAATATTCCATATATATTTAGTAGAATATTTAATGGAGCCTTATGTTCAATTTTCTTTTATGGAAAAGGTGTTTTAAAAAATATGATTCATTTTAATTTTTCATTTTCTTAAGCAAGTAGACAGGTTAGGCCACTGTTTCAAACGTATTTCAATGTTTTTGTTGAGACACTACCGTTGGGGGCTCATAGTAATCTGGGTCTTCTTAGAGAAAATTGGGCTCAATGATCATACATTTAGGTGGATTTGGAACTGGCTGAGTGATCAGAACCAAAGAAGCAGTTAGTAATGAGTCAACCTGACTGTCCAGGAATTCAGAAATTTGCTCTTGGCCAAATGTTGCTTAACAATATTATTAATGGCTTCATGGAATAGTGGATAGAGAGTTGGCCTCAGAGCCAGGAAGACCTGAGTTCAAGTTCTAGCTCCAACACATACTGGCTTTGCAACTCAAGGGAAGTATCCTAAGCTCTCAGTGCCCTAGGTTAAAGTAGCGACATTTGAGTACAACCTGAGCTAGATTAAAATATTATGGGGATAAATTAAAATTATGGTGTGTGGACAGTTAGATGGAATGTGAATGTCTGGATTTGAATCATGGGAAGGGGTGCTCTCTACCAAATCTTGCACTTTCTTGGAAAAGTTCATGGGCATATAATGGACCGAAAAATAAAACTTGGAAAATATGAGTCTAGACAATCAGTCATAATGACTTACTAGGTTACTTACTATTTTTTTTTTAAAAAACCAGACGTGTGATTTCATTGGCATAGGAAAATCCTATGAGGCAGCTAGGCAGCATAGTGGATAACATGCTGGACTTGGAATCTGGATGGATAAACCCAAGTTCAAATCTGGCCAAAGACTAGCTATGTGACCCTGATCAAGTCACTTATATCTCTTTCTGCCTCAGTTTTCACATATGTAAAACTGGGTTAATAATTACACCTCCCAAGATTGTTGTAAGCATAAAAGGAGATGGTATTTGTAAAGTGGTGTGCAAACGTTCAAGTGCTATATAAGTTATAATGATGATGATGATGATGATGATGATGATAATGATGAATCTACCAAAGCAGATCAGCAACTGCTCTGCAACTTAGATTCTTATAAAGGTACTTGGGCCACTGAGGGTTGAAGAGGTTTGCTCAGGGACATTTTGAAGGAAAACCCAGAAGGAGTGTGGATACATATCCCTTTTTCTCCTAAAACCTATGAAAATAGCCAAGGATACAAGGCCAAACTTAGGTACACACATACAAAATCTCACCTTAGTCCTGACTTATCCCAGATTTATGCCATCTTGAACCAATGGAAATAGGGGAAGCAGAGGAAAGAGGAGGTTAGTAAACTCTGTTACATTCACTTTTATTATTACTACATGGGGAAATGAGACCATGACTTATAAATGCTTTTTTGTGACCTTGAAACAACTCTAGGCATAGATGTAGGCCGCAGACAGAATTATCAAGTAGATGGAATTTTGTCTAACACCACCCCTCTTTCTAACTCTTTTCCACCAACCCCTCCACTTACAAGGCCATTAATGTTCTTCTGTTTGTCTCCTCTGCTTGATTATCAATGTTATTTGCCCCTTTAATATGCATTTCCTGCTCCAGTGATGCTTACATTCTAAGACCTCTCTTATTGTGGAATGAAAGGTTTTATATGATGTTGAAGAAATTTCAAGCATCATGAGGGGAAAAGGTGTGAGAAGAGTTGACTTCCCAGGATAAGGCCTTGTTATTTTTATTGTTTTTATGATGGCATAGGGAAGGGTTCTCCATTGCTCTGAATTCAATACACATAGTGGGACCACTTACCTTACCTAGCCCTAAAGATAGCTGAGTCATCTAGGGAGATGAGATATGAGGCTACACAAAGGGACATGTGTCCCATATATTGGCTCTCCCAGCTTGGCACATGCCCCATTGACTCTCCAGACTGTCCTAGTTCTATGCCAAGGGCTCTGGGTAGAACAGGAAATTCAGGGATGGGGTAAAATGTCATGGCTGATTCTCAGATGTAGGACACAGCTGCTAACACCATAGTGGGCAGAGAGAACTGATAAGTAATATGAGAAAAGGGATGCAAATGTTTCACAAGACTTTGTGGGGGAGGGACAGGAGACCCCGATGCAGCCTGCAGCCCATCTGCAAAATTTTACCAATAAGAAAAGGTCCAAAATATAAGCTAGACTCCAACTAGAATCCCAAAGAACCTGCCTACCCTCCCCCAATGCCCCCTTACCTCAGGGTGACTGTTACCTGGAAAGGTCAAATATGACAAGAAAATATGGTATGAGGGGTGAAGAGAAGAATAATCTTGTACTTTGAAGCAATTGGCGAACAGCAGACAGGATTCTAAGTGAGAGAGGTCATTGGCCAGTTGTAGTCTGAGATACTCCAAGCTCTAAATTATCATGTAAATCACATTAGTCTAGGGTAAAAGAACATAAAAGTACATGGTCTTTGTGATATCATAAAGACCTAGATGCCTAGATAAAACTTTTAAATCTCTAGTGTACATGTATGTACATGTACATGTGTATATACATATGCATCTATATGTGCACATTTACACACAAACACATATATATCATTTTATTTTCAGTTAAATTAAAGGTTGAACACTTTGCTCACTTGAAAGAGGAAATGAAGTAATCAAAATTCTCTAAATTTTGGTCATAGGATAAAGGTTTGCAAATCTCTTTGCAAACATCATTGCATTTGCCTCTGACAAGATTTGGGAGGTGGTTGCTATTATTATCCCTATTTTACGGTTGAGGGAACTGAGACATATAGAAATTAAAGTGACTTGCCCAGGATCATATAGACAATAAGTGCCTCAAGTGAGATTAGAGCTTAAGTCTTCCTCACACCAAATCCAGAGCTTTTATCCACTGATTAGAGCTGCCTGGATATCTGGTACTTGTTGTCTCCCCCACTGGAAGGTAAGTTCATTGAAAATAGGGATTATTGGATTATTTGTACTTGCATCTCCAAAGCCTAGCAGCATGGCTGGCACTTAACCAATATTTGTTCATTGATTGACTATTTAAAGATCACAAAATCATAGAATTTTAGCTTTAGAAGAGAACTCAGTGGCCATTTTTCCAACCCATCCTTGCAAAGAAACTTCACTACAAGACACTATAGGTGGTCATCCAGCCTCTGCTTGAAGACTTCCCATGAAGAGGAAACCATTACCTACTGCGACAACACATTGCACTTTTGGACAGCTCCAATCCTCAGGGAGTTTTCTTTTTCCTAAAATTGAGCCTAAATCTGTTTCTTTGCATCTTCTACCTATTGCTCCAGGTTCTGCACTCTGGGACATGCAAAACAAGGCCAATCCCTCTTCCACATGTTGTTTTGTTGTTCAGTTGTTCCAATCATGTCTGGCTCTTCTTGACTTCATTTGGGGTTTTCTTGGCAAAGATACTGGAGTGATTTGCCATCTCCTTCTCCAGCTCATAGTACAGCTTGTGAAATTTGGCCAGATGAGTGAAACTTCTGTAAGTTAAGAGTTTTCTTAGACAGATGAGGAAACTGAGACAAACTGGGTTAACTGATTTGAGCAGGGTCACACAGCTAATAAATGTCTGAGGGCAGATTTGAACTCAGGAAGATGAGCTCTAGGCCCAGCACTTTATCCACTGTGCCACTCTCACCTCTTTATTCCTAGAAGCTATGCCTCTCTTGGGAAGCAGTGCAGGATAATGGGTGGCTGGACTTGAATGTGACCTTGGGCAAGTAATTTCATTTCTCTAGATTTTAGTTTCCTCATCCATATAATCATGAGGTTGAAATAGATGGAGTCTACAGTCCCCTGCTACCCTAAATCTATGATCTTAATGCAGTCCAAGATGATATTTCCTTTTTCTTTCTTTTTTTTTGGCTGACCTAATACACTGTTGGCTCATGTTAATATTATTGGCTCATATCAATATTATTACTAAAACTCCCCAATCCTTTCCAGACGAACTGCTATATAGCCATGTTTGTCCCATCTTGGATTTGCGTGAATAATTTTTTGAACCCACGTATGACTTTACATCTATCACTAGTCAATTGCACAATAACAAATACAAGAATCATTCTAGTGTCAGCACAATGTCATGGCTGTCAAGCTATAAAGATTTTTTTCGATTTGGACTCTATTGTCTAACATGTTAAATACCCTCAGATCTATGCTATCCATAATCATGTTGAGGAGACTGGAGTCCAAATGATTTGTCTAAAGTCATTCCAGGTAGTCAAGAACAGAGCTGACTCCTGAGTCCTGGTTTCCATGGCATCAGGCTGCCTCTGGTTTGGGTTTCTTAGCACAAAGTTGTTTGCCGGTGAATACTACAGCATAAGCTCTCTGACCAAGTGTTTCAGACTTGCCCCAAAGCATTCCAGCCATTCTGGCCATCCAGCCAAGTTCTCATTCCTCAGAGTCAGACACTTCTTAAAGTGACAGCCTCATCTGAGGTTTCCATGATTGTAGTAACAATCATTGGTTGAACTATGCATTTTTATTTAGACTCATGTACTATTCAGGTGGAGAAAATGCTTCTCCAACTTACTTAGTAAGAGAAAATAATAGATATTATTTTAAGACTCACAATGCAGCTTGTAAAACTGGGTCAGATGAGTAAAACTTCTATAATTCAAGAGTTTTCTTATGCTATTACTCTTTTGACATTTTCAGTAAAATTGAGTAATTAGTTTTACTCTGTTGTTGTTAAGTGGTTATGAAGTTAAATATCCTAAATTTTAGGAGATGCTGGGAAGGCTAATTTAATTTAGGGTGGGAGCCTTCCTGGAATACTAAGATTATTTAATCTGTGGTCTTTCACTGTGGTGCCTCTTCTGGGGCCTGCCCCTTTCCCCTCTACCCTACCAGGTCAGTTGTTGAAGGGTTTATACCTCTACCCACCACTCCTCTCCCCTATTCCCCACCCCCTCAAAAAAATTAACTAGTTTTGCTCCCCGGTAAAAAATCCCTAATTACTACTCCAGACAGAGTATATGGTATTATTACCTCTTCCACATTGTGACTTTCCCCATCGAGGTTTCACTATATCAAGGGTCGGCATACGAAATTAAATGGGAACTTTTGGGGAGTTTTATGGAACCCACAGATGACATGCAAAGACCAGCAGACAACACAGAGCCTATGACCAAATATTAACCCAAATTTTACAATAAGGTATTGTAAACACTCCATAAAGAGAAAAAAAAAATCAGACTTCTTCTCTGGCATAAGGAAGGGCCCAAATCTTTTACTGGGATTTTCCAGATCACAGAGGCACCACACCACTAAACCCCAGGATGTGGAAGGGATAACTGTAGAAATGTTTTAGAAGGTAATATATTTAGAAAGGAAAAAGTCATCAGTCACAAGCATTTATTTTGTGTTTACTAAACTGTGGAGAAGGGAAAAAGGCAAAAAATGGTGCCTGCCCTCAAGAGCTCCCATTTTAATGGGGGAGACAATATGTAAATAAATTATGTGCAAGCAAGATACCCAAACCCTGTTAGAGGACCTTAAATTTAACCCCATGCTATTTGCTCTTTGGCAATAGTCATGCAGAGCTCAAATACTGAAGACCCTGGGAAGTAGATGTGTTTCCATTGACATCAGTGGTCAAATAATAGCCAGTCAATAACATAACCCTGAATAGACAGAGTTGGTAAGTGGTTATCAAGGTAAATATCCTAAATTTAGAAGATATGATGGGAAGGCTAATTTAATTTAGTGTGTGTGGGGGGCCTTCCTTGAATATTAAGATTATTTAAATCTGTGGTCTTTCCCCTCCCAAGAAATTGAAGAGCATCACAGAAAATTTACTTTCTAGCCAAGGTTGTGTGCCACCCTCACTCTTGCAAGGAGGCCTCCAGTGAAATCACTGGGTGCTCTCTGTACCCCTGAGCTAGACACTCGAGGATACCATGGTACAAGGAGAACTATGCCAGCTGTTCCTATCTTGGCATGTCTTTCCAAAGCTGAGTTAGTTACCCCGAAAGTCTCATACGATGACTCCAGGAATAGATGGAATGCTTCAGTGTGGAATGTAATAATTTCCTGGCTTATGGCAAGATTGTACCATGTTTGAAAGAAAGGACACTCAGAGATGAATTCACTCTGAATTAAAACCACTCAGTGAGACGTTTCAAAGGGCTGTTGCTTGACGGACTTCACATGGTTCTATTTTAGGAGTTTGCTCACATGGATCCATCAGGAGTAGGGCACAGATGAGGAATACATCAATTAGCCAATTAATCAAGCATCATTTATTAACAAACACACCTGCTATCTGCCAAGCACTATCCCAGGCAGTGGGGCTACAAAGAAAAAAAAATCACATACCCCTTGCCCTTAAAGAGCTTATATTCTACTAGGAGAAATAGCACAAACTCATGTAAATCCAGTTTACCCTAGCTTCTTTCAAGTCCCAGCTCAAACCCGGCCTTCTGCAAGATGCCTTTCCTGGTCTTCCTCAACACTAGTGCCTTCTGTCTGAGATCACCTCTAATTTATCCAGTGTATTTCTTGTATATATACAGTTGTTGTCTCCACTAGTATGTGAGCGTCTTGAGGGCAAGGGTGATTTTTTGCCTTTTTTTTTTACCTTCCCAGTGGTTAGCACAGTGCCTGACACCTAGTAGGTGCTTAATAGATATTTGTTCACTGACTGCCTACTTGAGAGGTTAGCAAATAACCTGCCAGGTCTATCTGGCCCATACATGTGAAAAACAAATGATATGACAAGTTACTTCAAGATAATTGAAAAAAATTATATAGCATAACCCAAAAGTCTTAATGCCATTTTAAGTTTTAATAGCACTAAGATTTTTGGGCCATCATGAATGGTCATTTTTAGAAGTTTTATTGCATAACCCTGTCCACTAAAGTCCTAGTCTGATACCTCATACCAATGTGGAGATGACCCTCATTTCTCAAAGCCCATACTAGTGGAGTGTACACTCTGGTATTACCAGCAAGGGACAACTAGGTGATGCAGTGGATAGAATGCCAGGCCTGGAGTCAGGAAGACCTGAGTTCAAATCTGACCTCAAATACTTACTAGCTATGTGACCCATGGCAAGTTGCTTAACTCTATTTGCCTCAGTTTCTTCATCTATAAAAGAGAAGGAAATGGCAAACTACTCCAGTATTTCTGCCAAGAAAACTCCAAATAGGGTCACGAAGAGTCAAATACAAATGAAAACGACTGAATAACAACAGTACTACCAAACTGAATGGTCTTTGGGTATGGACCCAATGAAGGAGAATATATCTGTTGTACATCAGCCTAGCTAAGTTCAGAGGTATTCAGCACCAGATTGACCACAGGATGAGGAATTCTTCATGTACAAAAAAAACATGGATGCTGTGGACTAAGTCATAGAGGAAATGCAATCTATGTTAGCAGAAGGCACACCCACACCAACAAAATAAGAGGTCCTTAAAGTACTGAAGAAATATTGCATGTCTCAAGGACAAAACGGGAATAAAGACTGAATTCATTGGTATAGGAAATTCCCAGGTGAAGAAATCCCCTCGAATAATGCGGGTTGTTCCCTTGTATGTAACTCATAACTTAGAGAGTTTCCCAGAGCACTGAGAGGCTAAGAGACTTGCCCAGGGTCATAAGTCATATTTGAATGCAGGTTTTCCTATCTAGCTCCCTGTCCACTATACCACATTGCCTCTCACTCAAGGGCAAAATTGTATCAACCACCTGATTTAAAAGCTTGTGAGTGGGTTCACTGTTACAAAGCAAAGTGAACCCAACTGCTACATTCAAGCAGGAGGTCCAGTTAGTCAACAGCTACAGCTGTAGACCAGGGACACTAGGTTCTGAGCTATTGATTATGAGCACCAAACCACTGAATTGCAAAATTTCAGTTGGAAAGGACCTCAGTGGCCATCAAGTCCAACTCATACCATCCCATCTCCCCAGAGAGAGTGTAAGCTTCTCAAGGGGCAGAGACTTTATCTTACACTTTTTTGTTGTTGTTTTGTTGTTGTTTTGAATATACCAACATATAAGAGGTTGTCCAAAAAAAAAAAAAGGAAAAGCTTATTGAATTGAATAAGAAATAGGATTCTTCAGCTGTCTTTCCTTCCATACAGGCTTTATGACAGCAGATGAAAGAAAATTGTTCGATAACCTTAAATCTCCACATCTGAAATACTGGGTTCCATTCATCTGGTTTGGAAATCTGGCATCTAAAGCCCGAAAAGAAGGACGAATCAGAGACAGTGTTGATCTACAGTCATTAATGACTGTAAGTACTTCACAACCTGACGACAAAAGCTAGCAGTTGTGGAACAAGAAGAAGGAATAGTCATCTCCATTACATTGGTCGGTAATTTTGCTCCACGACAAGGAAATGAAAGCCCCATATAATGTCACCTGAAGAGCCTAGAGCTAGATGAGGCTAAAAGTGTCTAACTCCAAGCCACTCTTGGTCCCGAGTAACACTGATTAGTTCCAGGACAACTTTAAAACTTAGAATTTGCTCCAAGATACTTTAAAACAACATCTCACTTTACTGGGGATCCTCAAAATATCCAAGGTCAATCAGTTCACCAGGGACTGCAGTGGACTAGATCAGGAGCCCTGAGCCCATGTTGAAATCAAATTATCATTCTAGTATGAGAAGAGGATATTACTTGTCTGTAGCATGTTCCTTCTGTTGGGAGAAAAGTAGTTAATCTTTTCAAAAAATTAACAACAAATTATAGTCTCCTAAAACTCCCTACTGAAATGTTTAGAGTGATTTTATTTGAATTTTTAACCCTTATCTTTCCATCCAGAGAAGAGCAGAATGGTATAGCAGTTAAAAGCTGGCCTCGGAGTCAGGAAGACCTGAGTTTATGTTCCACGTCTGACACATACTGATTGCGTGACCTTGGGCAAGTCATTAGCATGCCCACGGCAGCTCTCTAAGACTGTAAGTTACAGAGCCAGTGTCAGTCTGCTTTGGTAGAGGGAGTTTTCCGTTGGAAATCACAGGTCTAGTAAAAAAAAAATCTTTCCATCATGACCTCTGACCAACATCTGAAATCATAGGATGATAGACTCATGGGATCCTAGATATAAAATTGATAGTGACCCAAGAGATAACGATTCAAAGCTCTCATTTTGCAGACAAGGAAACTGAAGTCCACAGAGGCTAGTCATGATTACATGAGTAATAAGTAGGCAATAGAGTTAGAATTTAAAGCTGGTCCTCTGGCCCTCTTTTTAAAATTTTTTTTAATTTAAATTTTTTTCACATTTACTAGTTACTTTAATTACAACATCTCTGTGAAGTAGTTAATTCAACTATCATTCTTTCAATTTTCCAGATGAAGAAACAGTCTCAAGTTCAAGAGACTTGCTCATAGACACACAACTAGGGTCAGAGCCAGAGTTTGAACTTAAGTTGCTGAATCCAAGTTCATTGTTTTTTCTACTGATCCATATTGCCACACTGATGAAAGATGATATGAGAGGCAGCATGTTATGGTAGAAAGGGTATTGAACTTGGAATTCGATGAGACCTAGGCTCAAATCCTAACTCCAACACTTACTTTGGTGACCATGGGCTTGCCTCTCTGAACCTCAGTTTCCTCATCTGTAAAATATCTCTGAATAATGCTTGCTCCATAAGGCTGCTTTGAGGTTCAAATGAGATAACACATGTAACCTGTTTTTCGAACTTTAAAGCTCTATGTATTCGTCAGTTATGATGATTATGACAATGATGATGATGGCAATGATGAGCTATAACTACACTAATCATGAGCCTTTGTTTTTTCTTGAAAATTAGATGTTCAGATTAATGGTGTACCCTTCAAATCCATCAGCTTGGGAGGTGACGTGTTTATTTCAGTGACATTGCCTGACTCAGAGCATTTTTAAAATTCCCTTTGTTAGCTATTTTTAGAGGATCCTTACATACTCTGTATGAAAACCTATCTGATAAACATTACAGATCTAGCTTGTAAGTGCCATGTCTCTATTCTTAATCCTGGTTTGTACTCATCTCTCATCCATTCTTACCACCCCTACTTCCACCCCTCTCATTGTCATTTTAACAAGTCACAAAAACTGTATGTTTCTGAATTAGGAAATGAATCGGTATCGATCTTGGTGCAGCCTCTTGTTTGGCTATGACTGGGTTGGGATTCCACTCGTCTACACCCAGGTAGAGAATTACTTCCAAACCTTATTTATGCTCCCATATCCCCATTCTCCCTCTCTCTCTGTCTCTCTCTGTCTCTGTCTCTCTCTGTCTCTCTCTGTCTCTCTCTCTCTCTGTCTCTCTCTCCCTCTCACCAAGATTTCTCTTTATTGCAGGTGGTCACCCTTGCTGTCTATACCTTCTTCTTTGCATGCTTGATTGGACGTCAATTTTTGGATCCCACCAAAGGTTATGCGGGACACGACTTAGATCTCTACATTCCAATCTTTACTCTCTTACAATTCTTCTTCTATGCGGGATGGCTCAAGGTAGTCAACAATTTAAGCCCTGGCCACTGAGAATTGGTTTGTAATTTCTCCCATTGGTTTCATTTCATTTCTTTGAGAAATTAAGATTATATCTGTGCCATGTGCCAAACTGCCTTCACTGACGCCTTAGAAGCTCATTATCTTTTTAAAATTTATTTTCTTATTTTTTTACGTTTCAAGTTCTGAACTGTCTCCTTCCCTCCCTCCCCAACCCGCACCAGAGAAAGCCACCATTTGACACAGATAGACATATGTATGTATGTAAAACCATACTATGCATACTTCTATTTATCAGTTCTTTCTCTGGGGATGAATAGCATTTTCCTTCATAGGTCTTTTGTAGTTGATTTGAGTATTCATAATACTCAGAATAACTTAGTCGTTCATAGTTATTCTTCAAACAATATTGCTGTTACTGTATACAACATTCTCATGGTTCTGCTTATTTCACCCTTCATTATTTCATGCAAGTCTTTCCATGTTTTTCTAAAATCAACCTGTTCATTATTTCTTGCAGCACAGTAGTATTCCATTACAATCAAATCCCACAACTTGTTTAGCCATCCTCCAATTGGTGTGCATCCCCTTAATTTCCAGTTCTTTGCCACCACAAAGAGAGCTGCCATAACTATTTTAGAACATATAGGTTCTTTTCCTTTTTCCTTGACCACCTTGAGAAACATACCTAATAGTGATATTGCTGAGTCAAAGGGTACATACAGTTCTATAACTCTTCAGGCTTAGTTCCAGATTGCTCTCCAAAATGGTTGGATGGATTCACAGTCCCACCAACAGTGTATTAGTGTCTCAATTTTTCTACATCCCCTCCAGCATTTGTCATTTTCCCCTTCTATCATCTTAGCCAATCTGATTGCTGTGAGATGATAGTTCAAAGTTGTTTTAATATGCATTTCTCTCATCAGTAATGATTTAAAACATTTTTTCATATGACTCTAAATTGTTTAGATTTCTTTATCAAAATCTACCTGGTCATATCCTTTGACCATTTATCAATTGGGGAATGAGAAGCTCATTTTTTAGGAGGATAATCAACAAGAATTTATTAAGTGACTATTATGTGCCAGACACTGGAGATACAAAGACAAAAATGAAACAGTTCCTATGTCAAGCAGTGTGGCATACTGCAAAGGACACTGGGTTTGAGTTGGAGGAAGTAGATTTAATCCCCTTCTGCAGCTTGCTACTCATCTGAATGACCTTGAGCAAATCATTTAATCTCTCTAGGCTTCAGTGGCCTCATCTGTAAAATGAGGATCTCTAGAATCCCTTCCAACTGTAAATCCTATGAACAAATAGTTCAGAGACATTATGATTTTGCAACTGGGGAGCAAATTGACAGCTGCTGTTGAATACAGTATAACAATAGCACGAGGTGGCTTAGAAACAGTAAGTGCTTAAATGAAGATGGACACTTCTTTGATGGCTAATTTTTTTTTAATTTACTAGGCTGAATGGGCCCTCATTAGGTTTATAATATGATTCTTTGTGCCCCAATGCCCAAGGACTGCAGAGTAAAAAGTATGAGCTTTGAATTGGGAATATCTCCTCAATTTCATAAGCAGTGAAGAATTAAGCACTAACGGTTCATATACCAATCATTTATAGGTTGTTGTCTTATTTCTGTTAAAAGTAATTACCATATAACACAGCAAACATCTCTAAGTACACACTATGGGCAGAGGCTGTCCCACAACATTAAACCTGACATGCTTTCAAACAATAAAAATGCTATGACACAAAACGGGATAAATCAGAATAAAGGTGAGAAATGCCAGGATCGATATTGATTTTGTATTTTGTGGAATTAAAAATATTTCTGGATAATTCCCACAATGGCAGAGCTCAACCCAATTACTGACATTGAGTATGTTTGTTTTGACCTCATGTGTTTGGGGAAATATCAGCGGCCTAATTCTCCTTCTGGATTATTTTCGCTATATGAACATCCAAAAAGGTGTCCTGTGTAAGGGGGGGAGTGGGGGGAGGACAGGACCTGAGATGATATCATAATTAGGTTATCTATAATTCATTGTAGAGATAAGCCTTGAGAGAGGGTAAGGGAGCTTGAGATAGAGTATTGAAGTAGAAATCAAGTTCACCTAGCAATACCACTTCTAAGGTTGTATCCCAAAGAGATCACACAAGTGGGAAAAGGACCCATATGTGCAAAAATATTTATAGCAACTCTTTTTGTAGTAGCTAAGAATTGGAAATCAAAGGGATGCCCATCAATTGGGAAATGGCTGAACAAGCTGTGGTATATGAAGGTAATGGAATACTATTGTGCTGTAAGAAATGGGGATGATACGGACTTCATAACAACCTGGAAAAACCTAGAAGACATAATGCTGAGCGAGCAGAGCAGAGCCAGGAGAACGTTATACACAACCACAGATATATGGAATTTGTCAGACTTCGCTCTTCTCAGCAACACAAGGTACAAAGACAACTCCGAAGGACTCATGATGGAGAATGCTATCTACATCCAGAGAAAATACTATGAAGTATGAATGCAGATTGAGGCACACTTCATGCTAGCCTTTCCCCTACCCCTTTTTTTTTCTTTTTCTCTCTTTTGTTTTTGTTTTTAGGCTGGTTTATTTATTTTTTTTTGGTCCCGTTTCTTCTTTCACATGATTCATTTCATTGATCACAGTTCTCCATAACTTGACTAGTGTGTAAATTAATTCAATGCGAAGTTATACGGGGAAGCTATATGGGATTCCATGCCATCTTGGGGAGGGAGGCAAGAAAATCTGGAACTCAAAATTATGTAGAACTGAGTGTTGTGAACTAAAAATAAAAAAAAATACTATTAAAAAATAATTTTAAAAAAACACAGTATTAGCCCACAGGGGAAAAAAAAAGCTGGTGGAACTGAATGTTGTAAAATAAAAATAAATTAATTAGTTTAAAAAATAAAAAAAAAATCAAGTTCAAATCTCACCTTTGACATTTTCTGGCTATGTGACATTAGGTAAGTCATTTAACCTCTCTACCTCTCTGAGGCAACTCTCTAAGACTCATTTATTATATCACAGAGGGGTTGTGATTTGGCTTTGTGTATTCCTACAGTGGGAGTTGCAGATGCCGAAAAATTGGAAATCTTTCTGTACTAGCTTGCACATTTTCTTCATAAAACTGGATTTTGGAAGCTCAGCCTTGCTTTATCCTATGCCAGCTACCTGTCTAGGAGGCAGCCATGTGGAGAGAGTTATTTCGCATGAAATCCTCCTCAAGAAGAGGTTTCTTAGGGAAGCCTCAGTGTAGAAGGATTTTAGCTTTGGTCAATTTAAAGGTATTTATGTCATAAGACATAAGGTCATAAGAAGGAAACATTAGGTAGCTCAGTGGCCCAGCCTGGAGTCAGGAAGACCTGAGTTCAAATCCAGCCTCAGATATTTACTAGTTGTGTGACCCTGGGCAAGTCATTTATCTTCTGTTTGCCTTAATTCACTGGAGAAAGAAATGGCAAGCCACTCTAGTATCTTTGACAAGAAAACCTCAGGGACAGTATGGCCCATAGGGTCACAAAGAGTCAGACAAGAATGAACAACGTGTCATAAGCCATCTCTTATCCACCTATTTAGCTTTCCCTATCCCTAATTCAAAATGTCTAATGAGCTTAATATATTGGTAAATACCAAAGTTTTCTAAATTATTCACACTTTTCAAGGCCAGCCCAAATTCCAATTCCTTCCCTGATCACCCTAAGGTGAGGTATTCAATCTCTCTCTTTCTCCTCTGACTCCTATAGCATCTATCTATCTATCTATCTATCTATCTATCTATCTATCTATCTATCTATTTATCTATCTATCTATTCATCTATCTATACATACACATATGTGTACGTATATACACATGTGTGTATATGTATTACATATATGTATGTATCTATACCATATATAGCAATGATAATCATATTTACTTTTTGCCATTAAATAAACCAAATTATGTCTTTTGAAGTCTTTTATTATGATTGCCCTGAACTATAAATGCCAGCTATATAAATGCAGATGCCTATTCTATTTGGCACTTGTCTAGTTCAGAATAAAAATAAAAATGTGATGAGTTGATCATTACTATCTGGAACAGCAGAAACAAACAACTGCTTTCCTGGACTTTGCTTTTTATCTATGATGGATCCGAAAAGCATCAAGGAGTAGGCCTTACTTCAACCCAAGGCCTTATTTGGGCTTTGTTCCTAACTACAGGTGGCTGAGCAACTTATCAACCCATTTGGTGAAGACGATGATGATTTTGAAACTAACTGGTGCATAGATAGAAATTTACAGGTCAGTGGCTTTTTTCCCCATCTAATACAAACATTCAGAGTTAAATAAATTGCTGACAATATGCCAAAATGTTAATAAAGGCTCTATAGTTGTGCCTGTGAATATGGTAAATAATCTCGGTGATAAATGGGAGGAAACTACCTCTCTGTGTCTTGTATGATCAGATAAGGCTCATTTCCCCTCTCCATGTACCTGCTCTTCTCTCATAGGATTGAATCTGGGTTTCAGGGATACTTAGCCCCATCAACATTCTTTGTAAGTTTGATCAACCCTTCAGAACCCTCCCCTCCCTTCCAGTGGAGAGGCTGAGACCTTGTTACTAATTCATTCTTCAATCTCTTTCTCCAGTGCCACCAGACAGGTCAACAATCATGTAAATGGTAGCCCATCTCAAGATGGTATAAGACCCCAAGTTCACAGAGGTGACCAGATGTTAAAGATGTCTGATCACTGGGAATCTGGGCCAGGTCAGAATCAGCCAGTTAGTCCCTTCCCCCCACCCCTTGAAGGAAGGCAGCCTGGGAGGAAGTGCTACAGCATTCACAGACCTGGCCATAGGGAGATATTCCTCCTAGAAAGACCCTACACCAGCTTCCTCTTCCCTCACAGGTACTTGGCCAGTCGAATAAAGGCCATTCAACACTCCAGTTACTACTGCTTTGTATTTGTATGAGCCTTCCCTTAAAGGATCCCAAACATCACAGAGAGGACCACAATGTTTCAATAATGCAACACAGTCCTTCAGCCTAGGTCCAAGACTAGTCTACTCTTAGCACAAAATGCAGCGCTAAGAAGGTAAGCAACTTCCCCAAGGTCACCTGAAACCTTCAAGGCAGAGTCATAGCTAGAAACTGGTACAGTCTACTCCAGCAGAATATGGTTATAGGCGCACCATTGGGTGTGTGCTGTTCTGTTCCTAATCCCAGACCAGTCTGTGGGAACTTCCTATATGGAAAGAATGTGGGGTTGGAGTCAAGAAGAACTGGGTTCAAATCCTGGCTCTGCCAATTAACAACCTGGGTGACCTTGGGCAAGTAACTTGACCTCTCTCCATCTGCTTCTTCCTCTGTAAAATGAGGAGGGTTGGACTGGGTGGCCTCTAAGGTCCCTTCCAGCTCGCAGCTATGATCTTGCATCTTATCCTCTGATATGATCTAGTCTAATAATATAATGCTGGTCTTAGGTCTCCCTTTTGGCTGTGGATGAAATGCACATGAGACTACCCAAGATGAAGAAGGATATTTACTGGGATGACTCAGCCGCACAACCCCCATACACACTGGCAGCTGCTGACTACTGCATTCCCTCCTTCCTGGGATCAACAGTTCACATGGGGTAAATAGTATATCTTTTGTGAGCAATCTGAGTAGGTACGAATTCAACAAGCCATAGAGCTAATTCATTCTTTAGAAGAAGCTTGGTGGTACAATGGCTAGGGCACTGGACCTGGAGTGAGGAAGCATCAGCTTACTAACTGTGTGACCTTGGGCAAGTCACTTAACCCCAATTGCCTTGCTTCCTCGCCTCCAAAAAAAATGTAGCAGCAGAAACTTATTAGCTGTGACTACATTTTTTTTTGTTGTTCATCATAGAGGGTTCAATCACAGTAATGGCAGAGGGTCATCCAGAAATGACTAAGATATAAAAACAAAAGTCATCAATAAAATTATTTAGATTTTTTTTAAAAAAGAAATTATCTAGCTGTGTGACTCTGGGCAAATCATTTAACTGCTGTTTGCCTCAGTTTTCTCAGCTGTAAAATGGAGACATAAGAACTTCCCAGAGTTGTTATGAAGATCGGATGAAATGATATTTATAAAGCGCTTAGCACAGTGCCCAACACATAATAGATGCTATCTAAATCCTAGCTATTATTATTGTTCTTATTTCTCACCCCTGGTCTTGAAACTGTTTTTATGATTACCCACAAAAACTGTATTCTCAAAACTGTGAACTTATTCAATTTTAGTTGCAATTAATGGCTTCAAAGTTGGGGATAGGGGTGGAAAGGAAAGCGATAACGTGAGTATCAGTTTAAGAATGGCTTGCTTTTCTGATCCTGAAGCTAATTTGCATTTTATTTTGGTTTTAATTTCAAGTGATGAGCCTACTTACTGTGGGCTTCTTAAGCATAGCTGTATATTTCCATTTTTCATAATGTGATGACTTTGTGTCCACATGAGTTCCCACATATTCAAGGTATTCAAAAGAAGTTCTTCGATGGCAATGTTGACCTAGGTAGAATTCACATAATACTAGGGCACAGAAGTAATTTTCTCTAAAGTCCTTGGTCTTTTTAAAACATGAGAACTTTGAACCTAATGCAGTTATATGGTCTGTGCTCAAGTAACCTAAGACCTAAAGAAATTAGTGAAGGCAATGAAATTAGTGAAGGCAAATGAAAGTAAAATAAAGCAAGCATAGTTAATGGTAAAAGACAAAAAAGAGCTACAGTGTTGGTCTTTTAGAAAATGGTGACAGAGGAGGGGTGTTCCAAGGATATATTTTTTTAAACTTACAAATAAGTTTGGGATCATTATTAATATCTGCCTGTTACTCTGGGTCAACATTCACAGTAAGGTTTGTTGGTTCCCCCACTACTCTCACCATCCATACTTTTCCTCCCCATTAGATGCCTATCCTGTTTTCCCCTTTTCCTTCAGGGCTTTTCCTTCAGTTAACTATTAACTAATAACAAGAATATTTGAATTCTAGTAAGAGACTCTTATAGACCAGGAATCCTCCAAGACTCAAAGGGAGTGAATCCCAATGATAGAATTTCAGACACTGTGACAGGTGATAAGCAAGATATTTTTGGTCAAAAGGACCTGCTCAGGGACCCTCAAATCACCCTGCTTATACTTGAAAGTATATTTCAATTCCATTTAGCAAATATTTATCAAATATCTGCTGTTCGAAGGGCATTGATAAGGTCACTCTGGTAAGCATATGAAATTTGGGTAAGACTTAATTAAAACTATATATTCCCCTTCAGTGACTCCACCTTTTGTCCAGTTCAGGCTGGGCAGGGCTAGTCTCATTCTTATTTTCTGTTATTCTAGAATCTCCTTAAAGAGTAATTTATTCATTCCTGTATCTTGCCATTTTAAATCTTGTGTAACACATTTTGTGATGACAGATCTCTGGGTCCATCTGGCAATTTTCTCTATTGTGCAACTGAAAATGTGATTTTTGATGGTTTTGTTTTATCTTCCAAGATGTAAATATAGAGAGGTCTTCAAGCATTTGGGTTTTTTTCCTAGTCAATACTAAATATTTGAAGATCTAGCTAAAGAGAGAGAGAGAGAGAGAGAGAGAGAGAGTTATCAATATTCTGAATGCACACAAATCACTGTTATTACTATAATTAGATCATTACATGTAATTAATTTAGAGTACTAAATGTCCAGTGTTTAATCAATTGTTTTTCCATACTGTAGTGAGTTCTCTCTCTCTCTCTCTCTCTCTCTCTCTCTCTCTCTCTCTCTCTCTCTCTCTCCAAGTTCAAAAAACTATATTTTGGCCTCTTTATATTAGAGATAGACCTTCTTTTCAATACTCACCCACCATTTCCCCATCAAAAAAGACTTACTAATGACCGGCAGTGGATAAGAGATTTGCAATGGAAAAAGATAGTTGTGACTTTAAAAAATGGAATTAAGGAACTAGAGAAGAAGCCAGGTCTCTTACTCATCCTAGCTATGAATAAGTAAAGAGTTAAAACAGGTCTAGCACTTGGATTGCTTTAGCAGCAGAATTAACAGCTAAAGCAGACTAGGGGGAGTTAAGTACAGTGGGAGAGAGATCTGGATTTGGAAACAGAAGACTCAGGCAAATGACTTAGCATTTCTGAAGTCTCCTTACCTGGAAGATGAAAAGATTGGAATAAGTGACTTCTGAAGTCACTTCCAACTGTAAATCTATGAGCCTGTGAAGTTATGATCATTCATCCCCTACTCTCTAAGTTTAGTTTCCTGATACAAAAAGGGATGCTGCTTTGGAGCTTTAGTTTTCAAAGTTTCTTGCCCCTGGATCTTGGTGTTATGGTGTGTGAGAGATGAAATGATTGAGGAAACAAAGATTTGAGCTTCCGAGCATACTGATTTTTTAAGCAATGCATGCCAAGTTCATAACAATTGGGACCAGACCTCCTCAGCCTAGAGCTGAACCCTGAATACAGGGGGAGACAGATTTTATGCATTAAAAACAATTAATTAAAACCAAATAAGACCAATTGATTAAAAGAAAACAATTAGCCAGGGTAGAAAATTAGGTAATATGATTTCTAAATGGAGGAAATTTTAGGGAATTTCTGAATTTGGAGGAGGAGAGTGAACATGTACAATTCCCTGAAATCAGAAAAAGAGGTATCCTACTGTTGAGAGCCAATTTTCTTTAACACTCTATCTCTCTCTTTTCATCAAAGCTACATAGTTAATGAAAAGGCAGGGATTTCCCTGTGGTCATATTATTCATCTAAACATACATATCAAAGTTTGGACTAGGAAAAAGTTTGATTGTTTGTTCATTAGGTACTTAGTAAGTTTTCTTTAGCTATCAAACTCTACCTCCCAAGCCATTATCTAAACCAACTGAGTTCTTTCAAATCTTTCCTATTTTACCTGGATCAAATAATATATTTGTATTCATTTCCTCACATCTTAGGATCATAGATTTAGAGTAGAATAAGACATTAGACTTCACTGAATCCAACCATCTCATTTTATAGATGAAGAAACTGTGGCTGAATAGCTTCCTCAGGAATTGAGGGCCTTCCCAGCTCTTCATTCTACTCTGTTCACATGACCTCCTCCACTTCACTTCAGCTGCACACAGAGTTAATCATATCTTTGATCTTGCCATTACCCACATTTCACTTCCATGTTTAAGAAATCCTTTATACGATCACAATCTTTTTTCATTCCATCTCTCCCTATGCCTTACTACCTTTAACCGTATTGTTCATCCTTACCATGACCACCAATGCCTCCACCCCTCAGTCAGTATCTTCCCTGCTCTGGTTACACTTTGGTTCCTTGATTGCTTCCCAAGCCATCACCCTTGCTCTGGTTACACTCTCCTCCCTCGACCCCTTGGTGGACCAGTTCAACTCTATGCTGTCTCACTCTTGAATCATTTGGTTTATTGTCAAACCCCAACCCTGGATTACTTTCATCATTTTTCTACTTTGGTCCTACCCATGTTCTAATTAGCCACACCGGAAGAAGTCATTAAAGTATAATGAAGGGGTGAACTAGAAATTTAAGTTATCTAATCTCCACTGGGACCTCCCTGAAGCAAGGCAATCCTTCTATTCTTCCCCAATCAATTCTCTATGACACTCACTATGTCAACTATTCCAAATCTTGTCTTGTTTCCTTAAAATTCCCATGCCACCTTCCCCTCAATGCTCTCAGCTGAGGACCTTAACTCAGACTTCACCAAAAAATTGAAACCATTTGCCACAATATCTCTATTTTCCCTTTTTTGATCTAACATTGTTCTGGATGTATTCCTATCTATCTCCTTTATTCCAGCTTCTGATTAAAAAAATGGTCCTTCTCCTTGCCAAGGCCACCACCACCTCTGCATATACCCTTCATCACATCCCCTAGAATCTTCTCCATCAGTTTGCCTCCATTACCACCCCTACTTTCTAATTTTCTAGCTCCCCATATCTACTGATTTCTTCCTAACTGCCTACAATAATGCCTGTCTCCCCCACCCTTGAAAAACTCTCTCCACAACCTATCATCTCTGTCAGCTATTGCCCTATATCTCGTCTCCTCTTCTCAGCCAAACTCGTTGAAAGATCAATCTACATTTAGTGCTTCTGCTTCCTCTCCTCTCAATCTCTTCCAAATTTCCTGTAGTCTGGATTCGGATTTTATCATGCAATTGAAACTGCTCTCTCCAAAGTTACCAATGGTCTCTTAATTGCCATAGCTAATGACCTCAATTCAATCCTCATCCTTCTTTACCTCTCTGTAGCATCTGATACTGTCAGCCACCTTCAATTCCTAGATTCTCGAAGCTCAACCCTCTTCAAATTTTTCTTTGACTATGGATGTCATGAGAATCTTTTCCTATCACCCAGGTTCACAACCTTGAGGTCATATTCTCACTCACCCCACATACATACCCAGTTTCCAAATCTTGTTATTTTCTTTACAATATCTTTTCTCTAACCTTGTTCTCTCTCATACAGCCACCACTCTCATTCAGGACCTCACCACTTCTCATCTAGACTATTATAGTAGCCTTCCAAATGGTGGTCCTGACTTGCCTCTCCCCCAATACATCCCCCACACAGTTGCTGAAGTAATTTGTTCCTAAAATATGGGCCTGACCATATCACCCATCCTTCTCAATAAACTCCAATGGCTTTCATTGCTTCCAGGATAAAATATAAACTCCTCTGTCTGGTGTCTAAAGCTCTTCACCATTTGGCTCCTTCCTGTATTTCCTGCCTTACACATTACTCCTCTCCATTCATTCTATCATCCAACCATACTGGCCAATTTGCTGTTCCTCACAGGAAAGGTTTCATCTCCCATCTCCAGCCCTTGGTACTAGCCTTTGCCCATGTTTGGAATGCTCTCCCTTCTTAACGCTGCCTCTTTACAACTCCTGACCTTCAAGACTCATCAAAAATGCCATCTTCTATAGAAAGCCTTTCCCAGCTGGTATTCCCAGCTTCTCTAAAGATCTTTCCATCTACTCTGTGTGTATCTTCTAATTATCTGTGTATGTGTGTCTGATCCATTAGAAAGTAAGTTCTTTTAGTGTGGGGACTGTTTTTGCCTTTTCTTTTTGTTCCCAATGCTTAGCATAGTGACTGGCACATAGTAGTGCTTAGTAAATGATTTTTTATTGATTGAGAGAAGTTAGATAATTTGTCCAAGATCACATCTAAGGTGGGATTTAAACCCACGTCTCCTGTGATTGGAAGCCCCGCCTACTACAGACAGTAATACAGACCATGTTGTCTCTTTGTTATCTCAGAGATCTTTTCCTTTAAACACATTTAGCTTGGACTCCAGCATTTTAGTATCATTCTCTAATTAGACTATGCATGATCTGCTGTGTTAATTGGGGGTATCTCTTCATTAGCTTAATTTTGGAAATATTCTTAGCCAAGATGGGGAAAAAGTCTGCAAGCAGCAAAAACAGATGTCACTGCTAGGATGCTTAGCAAGAAAACACACCAGCAGTTCTAAAAATAATAATGTTTTTCTTAGTGTAAATTATAAATATCCACACTTGATACACTGACCTTTACCAGGAAAAGCCCAGAGAACTTAAAATCAACTAGGTTTTGCTGAAAAAAAAGGAAAGATTCTAGTCATTAGAATGAATCAGAGGATATTTGCCACTGGTTTAATCACAGACTTGAAGGAACATGCTTTTCTTCAAGGTCTACTAAACTGAAGAGCTCCTAAGTGCTTATTTGGGAAGTGATGGGAGTTAGCCATTCACACACATTTTCAGGACTTTAAAATACAAAACAGATGAGCCAGAAAATCTATTGTCCCTCAGAGCTACAGTTAATCCTATACAACAGAGCAAATCAACCAAAGACAAAGAAGTCATAGTGTTCTATGAATTCTAGAGTACTGTAAATAAATCACCCATTCATCCATCCATCCATCCATCTATACATCCATACATCCATACATCCATCAACCCATCCATCCATGTATCCATCCATCCATCTACCTATTCATCCATCCATCTATACATACATACATACATCTATACATCCATTCATCTAGACATACATACCTATATCCATCCATCTATCCATCCATCCATCCATCCATCCATCCATCCATCCATCCATCCATCCATCCATCTATACATCCATTCATCTACACATACATATCTACATACATACATAAGTACATTCATCTCTCCATCCATCCATCTATCTATCCATCCATCCATCCATTCACCCCACTGCCTCCTATCCCAGCAGGAAGATTTAAAATCCTAGGAAAGAAAGATGCCATAACAGCTCCTGAAATGAGTCATCCAACACATGTGTTGGATACTCTAACCCTCTAACTGAATCCACAGGCCTTTTCTGGACTACTAACCTAAAAGCATGCCACCCATCCTACTGATCCCATCTCCTAGGGAGGCTGCTATAACGTCAATACTATGAGTCACCAAACTTTTACAACCCCTTACTACCTTCCCCTTTCAAAGGCAATTTTTCTTTCTTTTGTGATTCCAATAACAAAAAATTTGGTTATTTGTCTAAATTTCTTATGGGAGCTAATAAAGGAAGAGACTATTCAATTAATGGTAACTTTTGCAAGGAAATGAAACAATAAAGCTGAATAATAGAAAGTCTTATGATGAGTTGAAGAATTGTCTTGGTGGCTTATTTCTTTTTTTATTAAAACTGTTAATTGTAGAAAAATCAATTTTACTTAAGCTTCATTCAAAAAGTCTCTTTTTCTTTTTTTTCCTTTGCTTCATATTTTTAAGCTGGATCTCCCTATTTCACCCAGGCTGAAAATGTAAGAGCTGCTTTGGGGCCCAATCTCACTGTGATCAGCACATGAGTTTTTGACCTGGGCCAATTGATTCCACCTTAGGCAATTTAGTGGCCCCTCAGCTCCCAGGGGCTCACCATATTTGTGTTGAATTTAGTTCAGACACCTAATCAGCTTCATCCACTATAGCTCATAGTTCCCAAGAGTAAGAGATCTGCCAGCAAACAGCTTTCCTAGTAGCTGGATTTATAGGCATGCACCACCATGCCTAGTCAGAAGTCCTAAAAACAATCTTAGGGATCAAAATTATCTTTTTCCACTGAAATATATGAAGTATATTTAAAGCACACACATGAAATAGATGCACTTTGTAATGACTGGATAATAAAGCAAAGGTATTCTCAGAAGCATCATTCTCAATATGATAGGAATTATATTTATATATATATATATGTGTGTGTGTGTGTGTACACATATATATACACATATATAGGAATATATGGGTATGTGTATTTATATGTGTATATAAATATATACAATTATATATATATTTTTAATCAACAGAAATTTATTAAACTGATATCATTATAAAGTGGTCTTTTACTGAAATAAAAGCTCCTTTTGAGCTAATTATATAAGAATGTTTTAGTTAGACAAGAAATACATAGTCTATTATGATGCTTTATATTTGCAATAAAAATAACCCCAAATGTCTTAAATCCTGGATTGTTAAGTACAGTAGAGCACAGATTTATCTGTGACATTTATTTGCTCTGTTTTCTGATCAAACTGCATTTTCTTCCCTTCCACCCTATGGCTTCCTAGTAAGGAGGAACAATTAATCAATAAATATTTATTAAGCTCCTACTCTGTGCCAGGCACTGTATTAAGTTCCAAGAGGCAAAAGGCAGTCCCTGCCCTCAGAGAGTTTGTAACAACATGAAAACAAATATATCAAAAACATGCTATATACAGGAACATCCCAAGGAACTGAAAATAAATTCAGTACATATTTTTAGTCTTTTTAAAACCCAATCTGAGTGTCTCCATTGACTCTCACTCTACACTCTTCTCTTTTTTAATCTTATAAATGTTACATGTGTCCATCCCTCTTCTCTTTATGGTAGGATATGATATGATTTCTGAAAGAAAGACCATAGGAGAACCCTTGGAGTGAATGATTCATACATAACTCTAGTTTCTACTTCTCTACAGTCAACTGCAATGAGATGCATTTTCCCCTATACCTTTGACTTTTTTTTAGGATAGTGAATAACAGGTGTTCCATGTCCCTCCACGGAAGCAGATAGTCTACTCACTTATCTATAACTTGAAGTCTTAGAGAGCTGCCTGGGGTGCTGAGAGGTTATGATATGGCCATGGTCATCTAGTTAGAATTTGAACCCAGGTCTTTCATTCCACATCTACTGCTTTTTGTGGTATAGGGTAATGTGATTCCTTGGGTGAAAGCCCCAGGAGTGGAGGGGACCTCAGCAACCATCCAGTCATGGAGTTTTAAGATCATAGAAGTAGAGCTGGAAAGGGACCTTAGAGGCCATCTAATTCAGGCCCTTAATTTTACAGATGGAGAAACTGAGGCCTAGAGATGTAAAAGCAGTTTGCCCCTTGTCACATAGGTAAAAAGTCATCCAATCTTGTGCAATGTAGAAAGCAAGGATTAAGAGGCAAAGTGACCACAAGTCGCTCTTCCATCGATGGTGGTGGCATCATGCTAGGTACACATCAAAGAGAAACACAGGTAATTTCCCAACTCAGAGAGTTCTCTAATTGAAGATGGTTTTCTAAAAAATCATTAAAACATTATCATCTAAAAACATTATTCTCTAAACTTAAAAAAAATATATTTATATCTCCATTTAAAAAATTATCCTCTAAAAGTTTTGAATTTTCATGAAATCACAGACTCTTAGCACCGGAAGGCCCCTTTAAAAGCCATCTGCACGTGGGCAGCTAAGTGGCACAGTGAATAGAGCACTGGCTCTGGAATCAGAAGGATCTGAGTTCAAATCTGACATCAGACACTTGACACGTACTAGCTGTATGACCTTAGGCAAGTCATTTAACTCCAATTGTTTGATCTTGTCCCCTCCAAAAAATAAAAAAAATTTTAAAAAGCCACCTGCAGAAATCCCCTCTGCCAATTCCTAGAAGTCCATCATTCATCCCCTTCTCTAATACATCTGGTGGCAGGAAATTCATATTATGTATACCTGCATGACAATTTGTAAAGCGTTTACTATTGCTCAAGAAAACGTGAAATAAAGTATTCTTAGAAAGCTTTGATTGAGATAATTAATTATGATTATGATAGAATGGTCAGGAGTTAACAACCATAAGGAAGAACAGTTAAAGTAACAGTAAGATCTGTTTGTGCTTACATTGATAAGTTGTCATTTTACTCATGTCCAACCCTTTATGGGGTTTTCTTGGTCAAGATGCTGGAATGGTTTACCATTTCCTTCTCCAGGGGATTAAAACAAACAGAGTGACTTGCCCAGGGTCAGTAGGATTTAAACTCAGGTCTTTCTGACTCCAGGTCTAGTGCTCCATCTAATGTATCTCCAAGCTGTATGATGCTTTTCCTAGTACATGAAATGATACTCTACTAACCTGAAAGTTAATTACATTGCCTTTCCTCTACCCATTTTTCTATTGTTATTGTTCAGTTGTTTCAGTCGTGCCTAACTCTTGGTGACCCCCATTTGGGGTTTTCTTGGCAAAAATACTGGAGTAGTTTTGCCATTTCCTTCTCCAGCTCATTTTGCAGATGAGGAAACTGAGGCAAACATAATTTAGTGACTTGCCCAGGGTCATGCAGCTAGTTAAGTGTCTAAGGACAGATTTTACCTCAGGAAGATGAGTCTTCTTGACTCCAGGCCCAGTACCATCTAGCTGCTCATTCCTCTATTAGTCAACCTATTTCTTCTATCTCCCTCAAAATAGCCACACACACACACACACACACACACACACACACACACACAAATCAGGCTTATTAAAATCATTCATTGAAACTATAGTTAATGTTCTCTTGCTCTGGGTTACTAGAGATGCAGTATAGCATAGTACACAGTGTCTTGGCCTTGGAATCTAGCAGACCTGGCTTCAAATCCTCTCTTTGATCCTTCTTAGCAATATGGTAGAGATAAATGACTTAATCTCTCTGAAGCTAAGACACAGATGGGTAATGATTTGCATCACAAAAGCTGGATTGACACTGGGACAGCTAGATTTTGGAAGAGGCTATATTAACATTTGGTATTTTAAAACTTTTTAAAAGTGTACTATTTTAGTCAGCTCTTAATCCTGGAGAAGTGAGTTTTTATTTTAATTAATTTTACAGTATTTTTTCTTCTATTATTAAGCTTTCAATTCCATTCATAAATGGAGGGGTCATTTTTTATGAATGTTCCCCATTTGATACCCATTTTCAGCTCTGTTATATTTTAAGTCAGTTGAGATCACTGTTGTCTTGAAATATCTGACATGTTCAATTGTATCTGACTGTGACCCCATTTGGGGTTTTCTTGGCAGAGATACTGGAGTGATTCGCTATTTCCTTCTCCAGCACATTTTACAGATGAGGAAACTGAGGCAAATAGGGCTAAGTGACTTGCCCAGGGTCATACAACTAGTTAAGTATCTGAGGCCAGATTTGAACTCATGAAGATGAGTCTTCCTGACTCCAGCTGCCGTAACAACAATTCAGTTGAAATCACTGTTATCTTGCAACAGCTGACATGTTACAACTCATTAAAAAGCTAACACTGATCACTAGAAAAGACCTCAAGAGTTCTGCTTTTTCGCCAACAAATTGCTGACAGTTTTTCATTAGAATGAGTCCCAAGTTGGAAAGGAGATGAATTCGATGGTTTCTAAAATGTATTCTTAGATGACCCTACAAATCTATTTCTCTAAAATCTGCAAATGAAAGGAGGGAAAATATTCTATAATCTCTTAAGCTTATTGGTTTGCTTTCAAATTCCTATTGCCCATTGATTCTGGCTTCTTAGCCTATTCTTTGTGAATCACTTAGGGTCCCATTGATTTTCTAAAAATCTATAACCTAATATGATTTTTAAAAGGTTGCTTTCAAATCTAAATTTCTTCTAATAACAACCTGACTTCACCATTCATTGGAGCATCCTTCTTGTGATCTCTAAAAACCCAGATAATTTTTTAAAATAATCTAAAATTTTCTTCTGTTCTTCTAACCTGATCTAATTAGATCAGTGGCTTGCTCACTCAGAATGGGATCTATATATCTCCCTCCCAGATTAGGAAATGAGAAATTAGCAGACATTGAAGAAGAAGATTGGCATCACTGTTAGGACACAGCAAAAGAAGGGAGATTTGAATGGAAGTCCTACCTTTCTCAATCCTTCAAGTTCTCCCCTATTTGAA
Organism: Phalanger gymnotis; assembly: GCA_028646595.1. Lineage (NCBI taxonomy): Eukaryota > Metazoa > Chordata > Mammalia > Diprotodontia > Phalangeridae > Phalanger > Phalanger gymnotis. Next base: position 203,258,585 of record CM053623.1, read on the forward strand.
TTTTCTGTGAGTCCTGAGATATCACCTGGATTTAATCCCAGAGTCGTAGAGGGCCAGGCCCTCTAGGTAAGCAATATTCCAGGGAAAAGTGAGAGTAAGCCAATTCCAACTGGCTTCATTTCCTGGGAAAGGTTGCCACAATTTGGTCTGACAGCAGATAAAATAAAATGAAACCCACGTGAGCAAGCATCCTTCCTTCCTCTTCTCTACGGATGTCCAACTGTAAATATATAGCTCAAGAGGGATCCCTTTCCCAGCATCCCACAGTGCAGGATCTGAAACACTCTCTGGGAAATGGGAAAGTGGGAAGAGTCTCAAGTCGACAGCAGGAACCTTCTTTTTCTTCCCTTTGTTCTGTGTCCAATTAAAACACATTCTCCATTTCTTTTTTTTCTTTTAATCTTTATATTTGCACTGTCTGTGTTTACCATTCAACAGCATTTTACAAGTATTTATTGAATCTCTTGTCAGAATTCTCAACTGCAAAGGCTTTTTTTGTTTGTTTTTAAACAAAGGATCTTATTAAAAAAAAAAAAAGAAGGGGTGGGGCATGCAGCTCAGTGGTGCTGTGGATAAAACACTGGCCCTGGAGTCAGGAGGACCTAAGTTCAAATCTGACCTCATACAATTACTAGCTGTGTGACCCTGGGCAAGTCACTTAACTCTGATTGCCACTCCCAGAATAAATAAAGGGGGGGGGGGGGAGCAGATCATGTCTAACTGATAGACAGAACTGAACAGAGGTATAGTGAATAAAGTGTAAGACCTGACTTCCAATCAGATACTAGCTGTGTGTCTCTGGGCAAATCACTTAATTTCTGTCTGCCTCAATTTCTTCATCTGTAAAATGTGGATAATAATGCCTACCTCCCCGGGGTTGTTATATAGATCAAATGAGATAATACTTGTAAAACACTTTATAGCCATTAAAGTGCTATGTAAGTGCTAGCTATTATTATGTTTAGATTGGAATAATGGCAAAGAAAGTTGTTTTTCATGTTGTCAAGGTGTACTTAGAGTTGGCGTATTGCGGTTTTTTTTTCAAAATCCATTTATGATGAAAAACTTTAATCAGTAAACAAAATATTGACTTCATGACTCGATAGCCCCAACAAAAGGCTACAGTGGAAGTGTTATAGAGGCCAACATCAAAAACTAACAATGAAGGCAAAAGATGATAAAGACACCTTATTTAATATAGCAGGTGAGGTTGGCAGCTGTGATCATACGCAGCAGCAGAGACATAACTAGGATGGGCCTGTCTGGGCTTTGCAGCTGGTGACCGATATCCAGGGGATATACTTTGGTCCTCTAACTCACTGTTCTCATAGATCATGATCTTCCTATGGCCCCAGATTACACATATGGCACCACCACCACCACCCAGTCTCTTGGCTGTTCTGAGTTGCTAGGCTGACACTGTAATGCCCCTTTCCTGGCTCTCTGTATCCTTTCTAAGATTTGGGAGAAGGGGAGGGATATTCAGACTAGACTCTCTGGGTGGCTATTTCATCAGGATCTATTTTTTTTTTAATGATTTTCACTAAATCATGAACTAGACTTACATAATCTGCTGAAAACTAAACTATTCCTAAGTCAAAAATGACTGAGCGTACAGTTAGAGTAAAGAGACGAACTTCTGTTCTTGGTGGCATGTGTTTATCTCTGGTGCCTGACACCATGGTTTATAACAGAGTAAAGCCAACATTTGCTTTTTTCTGGCTGCCTGCTCAGAAAGATGGGAAAGGGCAGTGTGTACAAGAAAGCACGCTGGAATTGGAGTCAGACGTCCTGTGTTGTGAGCCAGGCCTGACTCAGCCTAGCTTAGTGATCTGGGTTTGGGACTGGAATGAAATGAGACACTCCTAGACCATCTGAAACGTAACAAAAGACAGTTTACTTAACCATGGCAGGAAAAGGAAAATCAGCAAGGATATAGTTTTGGTTCAGAAAAGGCATCTGGGAAATAAAAGATACGGTGGAGAGAGAGCTGGCCTTAGAGTCAGGAAAACTTCAAAATCTTACCTCTGACACATACCGAATACGTGACCCTGAGTAAGTCACTTAACTTCTCAAGATCCTTAGTCAAACAAGTCTCTAAGACAATAAGTCATAGGTTATCTGCTTTAATAGGGTTTTCTCACAAAAAGATTAACTTCTTCTCTGAAAAAAAAATTGATCAATAGCTAGATACATAGATTGACAGAGAGAGAGAGAGATATTTGGACCTGTGATTTTATTGGTATGGTGGAAACATCTGGCATTTGGAAACTTCCTTTACACATGCAAACCAACAACAAATATGGTCTTTAGAGAGTTGTTCTGTGCATAGAGAGGTTAAGCGAAATTACCCTTGGTTACTCAACCAGTATGTGTCACAGTCAGGGCTGGCTTTCTTTCCACTACAACACACTATGTCTCTTTTTGAATAAAGAGGAATGTCTATAAAGGCATTCGTTAATTTTTTGCAGATCCTGCATAATACAACCAGGTCCTAATTAGAGCAAATAATGAATCCCCTGAAGTGGTTGCATTATTCAAATTTACACTGCATATTTCCACTGGGCTAGAACCAATGGGCAGGAAGGTGGTGCAGTGGATAGAGTGCTGGGCCTGGTATCAGGAAGACTCATCTTCCTGAGTTCAAATCTGGCCTTAGACACTTACTAGCTGTTTGACCCTGGGCAAGTCATTTAACCCTCTTTGCCTCAGTTTCCTCATCTGTAAAATGAGCTGGAGAAGGAAATGGCAAACCACTCCAGTAACTTTGCTAAGAAAACCCTAAATGTGGTCCTGGAGAGTAAGCCACAACTGCAACAACAAAAAAATAACCAATTACTAAATTTGACATATTATAAGGCAGCTATGTGGTGCAGTGGACAGAGCTCTGGGCCTGGAGACTGAGTACTAACTCGGCCTCAGACACTTACTAGCCATATCACCTTGGGCAAGTCATTGAGCCTTTGTGCCTCAGTTCTTAATTTGTAAAATGAATTCGAGAAGGAAATAGCAAACCACTCCAGTATCTTTGCCAAAAAAAAACCTCAAAGGGGTCATGAAAAATTGGACAAGACTGAAAAAACTGAACAACAGAAGAACCAATTACCATATTTTCATAACAATAGCTTTAAATGGTATGAATTCAAATATCATAGATCCATATCTGAAACAGACTTCAGAAGTCACTTAAGTCACTTTACAAATGAAGGAACAGAGGCCCATGAAGGCCGACTAGTCATAGGATGAATATCTTGGGCCATATTTGAATTTAGGACACCCGTTTTCTTTCCCGTATACTGTGAGGCCTTCCTATGCCAAGTGGCTTTCTTACTTTTTTATATAGACTTGTATATTGCCATTTGGGGAAGCTTGTAGAGCCTGCTTCAGTAGAGTACAGCAGCCAGCATCACTCCAAGAATAAATAGGAAATGATGGAGATCTCCAACTTTGACCTGAGTCCCAGGACAAATAGTGGTGAATGTTACTGATCTGTTGACCTTGTCTCATCCCCAATTTCCTCCACTGGTAACTGAATCCCTGTCAGGCATGACCCAGGAGCCAACCTCACACAACCTTACAGGCTGGGCCAGCGTGACAGACACTCAGTCATGAGTCATGTTTCTATAGCCTGATGTAACAGGATCCTTCCAGTGTGCAGCTCACCATGGGTCAATGGGACCCATGGCTGGATTTCTAGAATAGCCGCCAACTCTCTCTCTCAACCACAAGCATCGCTATAAAAGGACACCACTTGGGACAGTTAACAAATTGATCATTCCAATCTCTGGTCTTTTATTCATACCTACAGAAGAATGGCATTTTCCTACCTTCTTTCTTCTTTTCTTGCTGGTTTTCCCCATGACATTTTCCTCATTACACTTCATTTCACATGCATTGCACCTGGCAGATTTAATTTTTTTCTACGTGTCCTTAATACTGATGATGGTTGATGATAGCTCAGTTATTAGAATGTAACAACTTGATAACTGGCATTTCCCGCACTTCCTAGGGGAGCCATCATGGTTTCGGTATGAACCTTGGGTAAAGCAGAAGGAACACTGAGTTCCTTACGAAGCTTATAAGGCAGCAGAGAGGGGTAACAGAGAGACAACTTGGCCAAGTTTCATTTTTACCATGAAGGTAAAACCTGACACTGCTGGGTTTAAAAACAAAAACAAAACACAAATTAATGAAACACTTTTTTTAACCTGAAGAAGTGATTGGATTAAACCTGGAAGGACCTCAGATGTCATCAAGTCCAGCTACCTCATTTTACAGATAAGGAAACTGAGGCACAGAGATGGTAAATGACTTGCCCAGGGTCACACAGCTAGTAAGTGTCTGAGGCAGGATCTGAACCCAGGTGTTCCTGACTTCAAATACAACACTCCATCTACTATACTACCTAGCTTCCAATCAAGTACAATCTAGATGGTATCCTAAGCCTGTGGTATCAAATTCACGTAGAAAAGGGGTGACTAAACAATACTGTCCACATCATATTGACTTAGAAAATCACACCATAGGGGGTGCAGTGGATGGAGAACCAGACCTGGAATCAGAAGGATCTGAGTTCAAATGTAGTCTCAGACACTTACTAGCTGTGTGACCCTGGGCAAGTCACTCCAATTGCTTCCCCCTTGAAAAAGAAAGAAAGAAAAAGAAAATCACATATCAATCTTAACTACATTCTATTGTATTTTTATTTATTTTGTGAAATATTTCCTAATTATATTGTAATCTAGGTCAGCTCTCAGGAATGTTGTGGGCCACTAAGCCCATGTTTGACACCTCTGGGCTAAGCTCTTACATAGAATTAAAGCTGGAAGGACCTCAGATGTCAAGTCCAACCACCTCATTTTACAGATGAGGAAACTGAGGTACAGAGGTGTTAAGATGTCATAGAAATGAAGACATAGCTTAGTCCACCAATGTCCCTTTTGCCTCAAACATTCTACAATTCTGATCTGATTTAATTTCTCTTTTCTTCCTTTGTGGTTACAAATAGCTCACTGTCCTTGTTCACCTCCCTCATAATGACCTCATAGGACAGGCAGTAATAGTAACACTTGTATATTATTATCTCCCCTTATAGGTAAAGAAACTGAGACCCAAAAAGGTATGTTAGAGCTGAAATTTGAACCAAGTTCTCACGATTCTCTTTCTGTAACACTAGGTTCTCTCTTATTAAGCAGAGAGGAACTTGAAATATTTAACAAGATTGTGAGGATTTGAGGAATACAATCCCACTATGTCATTCACTAAGGAAAGTCCCCTGTACATGAGCACACAGGGAATTCATTCTTCTGATGAACATCTTGTTTTTAAAGGTTCCATTGTAGTAGGCAAGTCCTGGGCTACATTCAAGGGGATTTATTTCTTTGGAAATCTTTCTTTCCTTTTGGTTGATTGTATAATGTTAGAAATATGTTGGTAGGTAGTAGGGGAAGGGAAATAGATGTTGCTTCTTTCTGAATAGTTAAAACCTACATTTCTCAAGTTAATATTGTCACCTTAGGGAAAAGACCCCAATTCATTCATTTACTTTCTGACTTTCTTGTCTTCTCACACAACTTTCCAAATCCCATCTTAATACAGCTAGATGGCACAGTGGATAGAACACTGGACTCGGGAATACGAGTTCAAATTCAGTTTCAGACCCTTACTAACTGTATGACCCCTGGGCAAGTCACTTAACCTCTGTCTGCCTTAGTTTCCTCATCTGTAAAATGGGGATAATAATAGCACCTATCTCCCACGGTTGAAGGGAGGATCAAATATTATTGATGATATTTGTAAAACATTTTTCAACCCTTAAAGTTCTAGGAACAGGCTATCTTTTATACCCAGGTCTTGGCATACAATGGAGGATCCATGAATATCTCCATGCCTAGAGTGTTTTCCCTCCTCCATCCCATTCTCCCTCTTAGAATCTTTCCTGCTTATAGCCTTTCCTGATCCCCTCAAATACTAGTGTTTCACCCCTAATATTACTTTTATTTTCCAGAAACATTATCTCTTCCACATTGCAACTTTCCCCATTACAGTTTTGATATATCAAAGGTCGGCACAAGAAATCAAATGGGAGTTTCTGAGTTTCATGGAGGCTGCAGACAGTACGCGAAAGCCAGAAAAAGTTTAGAAACTCAGAAATGCATAAATGCATAAAACATATGTACAGTATTGTATAATATCACATGTTTTATCTTTTAGTATCACAATAATTCAGACTTCTCCAGTACAAAGGCAGGGCCAAAAATTTTTTCACATAGCAGAGTGCAGGAATGGAAAGGATAACTGTACTTTGTATATTCTTGTAAGCATGTTGTTTGTCCTCCTTGGTAGGATGCTAAATTTTTGAAAGTAGAGATTGTTACATAGAGTGATGTATTTAGAGCTGGAAAAGACCATTGCATCCAGCACTTTCACTTCACAGATGGGAAAACTGAGACACAAGCAGTCGACTTGCCCTTGATTGTCTAAGATTGTTTTTGAACGCTGTCTGATTCAATGCCCAGAATTCAATCTCCTACTACAAGTGCCTAGCACAGTGTCTGGCACATAGTAGGCAATTTAAAATTACGATTAGTTCATTGATTCGGCATTCAGAGCTACCCTATTGAAAAACCCTGCTAACGCTCTGTCATTGCATGTTTCAGGCTGTCTGGGTCCTACTTCCCTGGTGGGGAAGAATGGCTTTTTGATGATGAGAAACATGGGCACCGACGTTCAGTGATAAGGAGAGTCAAACGCTTCCTGAGTGTCCATGAACACCCCACGAGCCCAGTGAGGCGGTATTATGGGAGGCAGGCCAGCGACAGCTCTATGTTCTTCCCAACTAGCGACCTGAGCCACATCAGCGGCCTGTTGGATGTACCTCCCAGAAATCGCCACCGTCCACCTCGGCCCAGGAAGAAACCAGATCCTGATGAGAGCAGTCCCAAACTTCACTCCAGCATGGAAGACCTGCCTGTGATTAGAGAAACCAGCCGGACAAGCACTTTAATGAGCCTGACCCCACAGTCCAGCGTCAGTGCCTCGCCCACAAAAGCAACCCTTCAAATCCCAGAAGTGTTGATCACTTCGCCAGATGTCTCAACGCCCACATCGCTCGACAGCTATCAGCCAAGCCCCCAACTATCCATGGTAGACTCGTTGCTTTCAGAAGCTCAGCCAATTAGAACCGAACAGCCAGCTGACCCTGATGATTCCAAACCTCCCCCTTCACAAACGACACAGGTCATTTCGCCTGAAACTGAAACCCAGATTCTTGAGTTTGCTTTTGAGAACAGCGCTGAGGACAAGCACCCGAAAAGGTGGAGCCTCCCCGGATTTTTGGAGTCTAGTCAGACTTCCCTCTCAGGACTAAGTCCGGAGCCTGTCAGTCAGGAAACTATTCTTATTCTAGATACAGAAACATCCTCGCAGTCTAGCGGAATTAACTTCATGGCTGCCCCTCAGACTTCTCCAGATGTTCATTATTTATTAGAACAACTGGACACCAAAGAAACAGATATCACAGACTTCAATAACGAGCAACCTGAAGCGTCCCCGAAAGGAAAGTCAAACGGTTCTGGGATCTGGTTCTAGCTTAAGATCCTTCAACAGTTCTCCCTCTCCCTTGGGCTAAAAAATTGAGAATCATCAAAATCGTGATCTATGATCTATTAAAACTTGGGAAGTGGGGACATAGTAAGTCAGATTTTCTGAAGAAGAAAAAAAAGAGAAACCAATCAAGAGACTTTTTTTTTTAAGTTCCTACTATGTGCCAGGCACTATACCAGGTGCTGGGGATGCTAGCATTTTTTAGTAAAAAACAAATATTATTTATCATAGAGTTGTTTCCGTGAAAGTTACCCAGGCTTCAGTATCATAGCTTTCTAACTAAACAAAGAATCTGTCCAAACAAAACAACGAAAAACAAAACACTTGCTATGTTCCTTTCCTTTGCCAGGTCCTTAAAAAGGCTTTCTACTGTTCTCCATGAAGGCAGGGAAGTGGATTAGTTAACCTCTCAAGATCCCTCCCTACCACTGGCTTTGGGGGGAGGGGGGGGTGCGCTGTCAACCTGACCTCATCATCTTGTAGTTTATTATGTTTTGCTATTATCTCACCTACATTTTCTCATCACCAGACTCTCCCGCGACTTTTTCCCCTTCAATTTCCTTCTCCATTTTAAGATCTTTTTCTTTTCCCAACTTTACTCTCCTGTCTTTTTGTTCCTCTCTCCCCTGTTGCCCTGTATATCCTTGGTCCCTCTCTGGATGTAGGGAACTTTAAATCTGTCCACTGCTCTATCCATTTTCTTTTTTTTTT
>CM053623.1:203267400-203283469 GCA_028646595.1 Phalanger gymnotis
AAAAAAAAAAAAAAAGAATTCCTTGCCCCGGAGAATTCCCACTACAAGACACTGATTCTTTTTATTCTCATAAGTTTGTTCAATTCAACTCTATTCAATAATTATCAGATTTTACCTATTCAGCACCAGCAAATGAATGGTTACAAATAAATCTCTAAGTTAAATACTCAGCGTTGTGTCTTCATGTATTGTAAAGTTCTACGGCTTGCAAAACCAAAAATAGCAAATACATAAATATATTTTGAGCAAATTCTGAGAAACTCATAGGTTTGTTCGATTTGTAATTTACAGTGTTGTGGAAAAACACACTGTTAGCTCAGAAGGGTTGTTTTTTTTTAAATATGTATAATTGTAAAGTTTCTTAAACCATGGTATAGTAGAAAAACAACTGGATTTGGAGTCAGTCTATCTGTCTCTAATTAGGTTAGACAAGCCCCTAAGTGTCTCAAAGCCTCTGTTTTCTCACCTATAAAATAAAAGAATTATATTAAATAATCTCTAAGGCAGGAGTTCTTAATCTGGGGTCTATGAATTTAAAAATATATTTTGTTGCATTTCAATATAATTGGTTTCCTTTGCAATCTGATGCGCTTTTTTGTATCTACATTCTGATGGCATGCATAAAGCATTTATTTGTAAGCATTCTTCTGAGGAGTCTGTAAGATACACACACACACACACACACACACACACACACACACACACACACACACACACACAGGTTTTAATTCATCTGGTCTCTTTTAAAAGCAACAACAGTCTTCTTCGTTTACCAAATTTCTTTGTTTACCAGATTTCCTTATTGCTGGTGCAAGAATCTTCTGCTTGGTCTACCCTACCATCTGCAGTCACTATTTGGTATTGCTCTTCCCAAACACTCAATTCCTTTCTTCCTCTTCCTTTTCATCTTTTCCCTTCTCCTTTTTCATCCCTTTCTTTCTATTCTATAACTGTTGTTGTTCTTCAGTCATTTAGTCATGGCCAACTCTTCGTGCCCTCGTGGACTATAGCACGACAGGCCTTTCTGTCCTCCACTATCTCTCAAAGTCTGTCCAAGTTCAAGTTCATTGTTTCCATCACACTATCTATTCATCTCATCCTCTGCTGTTCCCTTTTCCTTTTGCTTTCAGTCTTTCCTGAGATCAGAGTCTTTTCCAATGAGTCCCATCTTCTCACTATGTGGCCACAGTATTTAAGCTCCAGCTTCAGTACTTGAATGGCCTCAATTTCTTTAAGTATTGACTGATTTAATCTCTGCTGTCCAAGGAACTCTCAAAAGTCTTCTACAGCACCGCAATTCAAAAACGGCCATTCTGCAGCTCTCAGCTTTCCTTATAGATCAACTCTCACATCCATTGCTACTGGAAAAACCATAGATTTGACCTTTTGGACCTTTGTCAACAAAGTGAGGTCTCTGCTTTTTAGTATGCTGCCCAGATTTGCCATAACTTTCTTTCTGAGGAGTAAGCATCTTTTAATTTCATAGCTGTAGTTGCCATCTGCAGTGATCCTGGAGCCAAAGAATAATAAATTTGACATTGCTTCCATTTCTTCTCCCTTTATTTGCCAGAAAGTAATAGGACCAGCTGCCAAGATTTTTCTTTCTTTCTTTTTTTTTTTTTAGTTTTTTGATGTTAACCTTCAAGCCAGCTTTTACACTCTTCTCTTTCACTTTCATCAAGAGGCTTTGTAATTCTTCTTCACTTTCTATAATATGTTAACTATTGTAATAGAATATAAGTTGCTTGAAGACAAAGCCTGCTCTTTTTGTCTTCATATCCCCAATGTAAGAACAGTGGCTTGCCTATAATGCTTGTTGGATTGGATCGCAGTCTTAGAATGTCAGAGCTTAAAGAGTCCTTGGTCTTAGTGATAATTCAATTCATCTAACATGTTATATTTTAAATTTTTATTTAGATATTTTGTTTTTATATCATTTCCAAATATATATCTTTTCCTTCAACCACCTAAATAGCCACATCTTATAACAAAGAACAAAAAAGCGGGGGGGGGGGATGCAGTTCAGTAAAACAAACCATTAAGTTGCATGGTTAAAGCCAATCAATATATTCACTTGAATCTGACAGTATATGCAGTGTTCCACACCCATGATCTTTCACCTCTGCAAAGAAGGTGCATTCTCATATCTCATTTTTTGGGGTAAAGCATGGTCATTATAATTACACAAGGAATATTTCTGATTTTTTTGTTCTTTCCATTAACATTTTTGTAGCCAGTTCTTTGAGTCTGCTTTCTTTGCTTTGCATCAGTTCATATAATTCTTCTTAAGTCTTCTCTGTATTTATCACTTCTTGTAGCACAATAATATTCCATTACATTCATAAGCCACAATTTATTTAGTCATTTCCCATCTATTTAATTTCTAGTTCTTTATTACTATAAACAGTGCTGCTATAGATATTTTGGTCTATTTGGGACATTTATTTCTATCTTTTAAAAAATATTTATTTATTTCTAGTTTTCAACATTCACTTTTATAAGATTTTGAGTTCTAAATTTCCCATCCCTCCCCAACCTCCTCCTTCCCCAAGATGGCATGCAATCTGATATAGATTATATATGTACAATTATATTAAACATATTTCCACATTAGTCATGTTGTGAAAGAAGAATCAGAACAAAAGGGGAAAACCACGAGAAAGAAAAAAAAGAGAGAAAATAGTATGTTTTGATCTGCATTCAGACTCCATAGTTCTTTCTCTGGTTGTGGATAGCATTTTCCACCATCACAAGTCTTTTGGAATTGTCCTAGATTGCCAAGAAGAGCTAAGTCTATCAAAGTTGGTCATTGTTATTTTTGTCTTTTACTTGGCCATCTTCCTTGTTTTAAAAATGAGGAAATTAAGGCCCAGAGAAATTTTCCCAAAGAGTATATTATTTATGATGTTTAAGCTAGAATTGGACATATATTACATATGAAAATGGGTTTCTGGAACACTATGAAGCATCCTTTATAGCATTATAGGGTTGTAGATTTATGAAAGAGATATGAAGATTCTTGTCCTTTTCACTGGGATCTCTGGTATTATATAGATAGCTTTTGGTGCATTCCTTCTGCCATATCACATCCTCCATGAAGGAAGGAAGTAACTTCATTATTGCTGGAGCTCTCATAGTATCTAGCACCATGTTCTTAATAAATGTTTTTTGAATGGATGGATAGATAGATGGATGGATGGATGGATGGATCAATGGATGAACAAATGGATGTGATGCACCTGGTGTAATGGAAAGAGTTATAGATTTGAAGTTAGAGGACATGAGTTTGAACCCTGCTACCTGGGTGAACTTGGGCTTCTCTGAACCACTGTATTTTTATCTATAAATGAGGGGATTTAAGTAAAGAATGAATAGGATCCCCTTCAGCTTTAAATTCTATGATCAATGATTCTGTTTTGTTTTTTTTTTATGGTATGTGATGCTTTTTGACTTGAGCTTTTTGTTGCCTTTGTAGGCAATTTGTTTTCTCCAAGTCTGTTTCCCATTTTTAGGGATGATGTTGTTTCTGAGAGATATAGACCACTTCCTGTACAGAGAATTCATTCACTGGATCAAACTCACTGAAGAAAGCTGCTGGAAAATCTTGGTTACTAACTTAGTATGCTATTTTACGAAACTACGTTAGTGGAAGCTTTCACTTTGTATGCTATTATATCTCGTTTTTCCCAGAAGAGTGAACAGTGAGGTCTGAAGTACTCTTCTCTGTTTCCACTCTGCTGCTTATTACACTAATGAAGAACTGTACTTTTGTGCAAAAGAAGCATAAGAGGCAGTTTAATACATTAATAATAACAATTTATGTTTACATATATGAAAGGGAGTGGGGCATAGTGAATAGAGACCTGGTCTCAGAACCTGGGAGACCTAGGCTCATGTGACATATGGGCCATGCGACCTTGGGTAAGTCATTTAACCTCTTAGTATTCTAGGCAATTCTTTAAGACTGTAAATTGCCAAAAAGGTTCTGATTTATATTAAGAAAAGGAGTTTGCTTACTGAGGATTTCCCTATACTGAATGATGCGCTAGTAAATAAATGTTCAATGATTGGCTCTCTGAGACAAAAACAAAAACATGTACACAGGACATGCTTTTTAAAAGTTTAACCTGCTTTATTTACATTTTCTCCATCACATTCTTAAATCTAGATGATCAACAAAGCAATAAATCGAGCCATGATTTGTAGTGTTTGATAATTTCTGATGTATAAATGCTCACACTGAAACTTTAATAATGGCCACTCCCAAGGTGGTACAGTTGGTTCCAGGACAATCTTGCCTTCACCAATGAAATCATGGGTTCAGTTCCTAATCTACATTTATATAACTCTTTATGGTTAAAAAGCACTTTCACCTCATCTGGTACTTTAGGAATTATGTCCATTTTACATATGGAGAAACTGAGGCTCAGAGAGGCTCAAGTGATTCACCCATGGTATCTCCACTAATTAATGTCAGAGCCAGGATTTTAAGTCAGGCTTCTCCAAGACTTGCCTCTTTTTTTTCAGGGCACCACACTTCCTCTCACACCATATAATTACTTTGCTAAAGGACTAGTCATGATGGTAACAGATGCACATGGGACATTTCCTGGAAGTGTCTGAGAATGCTGGAAAGAGTCAAAAGTACGAGCTAATTATGAATTAGATTTTTAATTTGTTAGAACCCTGGAGTGTCCTTGAGGAATCCCATAAGCAGATCATGGAGTCCTGTAGAGCATCAACCTCACTCTTTGAAGCTGTGGGTGCTTGAGAGTGAGATGGTGACATAAATTTTTGACTCAGGAAGACAAATGACTCTTAATTGGTCAATTATTGTGTGTAAATGGTTCTTTTTCTGGGAAGTCAAATATTATAAAGTTAGCCCAGATTTTTGCCATGCTTTTTAGTGTAGTGGAGTTCAATACAATTAAGTGTTCTCTAACTTTGTGGTGAATGGGGTGTGTGTGTGTGTGTGTGTGTGTGTGTGTGTGTGTGTGTGTGTGTGTGTGTGGTAATGGTAATCAGGGCAGCATTCTTTGCTTTTCTTCTCCTTTGGGATGCTAAGGCTTATCAAGTACCTTTAATGAGTCTCACCTTTGTTCAAATGGGGCCTGTAAAGTGGGATCTCTTTGTTTTGGAGTGTTTCTTAGCACTAAAGCAATTGGGAGTCATTGATATGTATATGATGTGGTGCTAGAGACTGAAGAACTTTCCCATACTTTAAATGCTAAATTGGCCCCAACCCTCAGGGTTCTGAACAGGGTATAAGAGCTCTGAGGTTGGCATTTTGCCTTTGGGGCTACACTCATTGAAAGAGTGTTGGTGACAAGACTCTGGGCAATTGAAACAGTGCCTCCCCCCTCTGCCTTTGATAACCCAGAGGTTGGTGCTTCTCTGGTAACTATGTATTGCTCTGGATAGACTGGTTTGTGTTAGTTGATCTGTTTATAATATATGCCTGTAATTTCTGTTTGTATTTGCTCTGAAGTTCTGAGTGCTGGCTTTTTCCCCTGAACTAAGTGAATGATATATGTATGTTTAATTAAATTGAGATTGTTAACCTCTTAAAGTTGCTTTCCTTAGAAAAAGCAGATCAAAGAACCTGTGTTGGCAGCCCTTCTGTCTGCTGGTGTTATTGGTCTTTCACAGCCACAACAACTACTAGCAACATTGTTATTACGTGTGTGTGTGACTCTGATGATGCTGTAAGATATATATATATATATATATATATATATATATATATATAAAGTTCAGTTTCCACACAGTTGGAGCCATATATATATATAAAGTTCAGTTTCCACACAGTTGGAGCCATAGGACCCCAACCTTGTGACAACTCAAAAGTTGCTGAGATAAGATAAAAAAAAGTTTGACCAGTCAGCAATGAGTGGGGGATAATTCTTGTGAAGACTTCACAGAGAGAGAAAATATAAGCTGGAATAAGCAGGAACATCGAGAAGATGGAAGAGATTTGGGATTTAACCTTGTAGGAATGTGATTACCTAACTCGGGGCCTGGGGCAATAAGTTTCTCTCTCTCTCTCTCTCTCTCTCTCTCTCTCTCTCTCTCTCTCTGCGCTAGCAGAGTTGTTACCAAATAAGGACAAAAAGGACGGCATATGGTTGTTCGTTCTCTGCTCCAGGAAGCCCCTTCCGTTTTTCCTCATTCCTCCTCTTTACCTTAGCCATATTATTGCCACATCAGCAGCTAGTTACTAAAATAAGGAGATATGTTTCGGATTGGCTACACTCAATTTCCTGGTTCTTTGTCTAGCTTTTCATGCCTAGATTGTAAGCCCAATTCCTAGCCAATGGAGAGGAGGGATAGTGGTGTGTGAGAGTTATTTCGTCATAGGATATGTGTTGGTGCTTTGCCTTTGTGATCTGCCTCCTTCCACTAGTCGGTCTAGTGGAGGTGATGCCCATATCTCTCAAGATTTGTAAAATGAAATTAATTCCTTTTCTGTCCCTATCTGAGAAGCCTCTGTAAATTATTGGGGTACTCAGGTGGTCTTGCCACCCCACACAGCAATGTTTGGAAGGAGCTCAGAAACCACAAACTTAGGGACAGGGGCCCCAGGAAAACTGGCTCAAACTTGCCAGAGTTAACTCCTGGTCAGCAACAGTGTAGCAACTACTTGGTAACTAAAATGGGCATATGGGGAATGTTGCAACCTGGAAGGATCAGGACTGATCCTAATCCAGAAGGCGAGGGTGGGGGGGCAGTTTGCAGTTACTAATCCTATAAAGCTCACTCTGGCTTCTGCACCCAGTGCATTGTTCTTTTCTGAAGAGTTACGCTTCTCGAAAACCAAAAAGGGAAGCCCTTTGGCCTCTTGAATAAAATGCTTGAGACAGCAACTTCAGAATTGAGTCCGGGATCTTCTTTATAACAGTGCTGAGTTAGGTACAATAATAATAACAATATTGGTGAAAATACAGATTTAAAGCTCAAGAACTGGAAGAGACCACAGAAACCACCTAATCTAACCTTCTATCATAGAAGATATTTGTAAAGCACTTGGCACTATGCTTGGCACATAGGAGATGCTTAATAAATGCTTGTTCCCTTCTCCTTCTTCCCTACTCCTTTCCCACCCCATTTTTCAGAGACGTTGAGTTACTTTCCCTATATCACATCTGTTTGGCGTCCAATGCCCTTTATAACCTGGTCTCCCCTACCCTTCCAGTCTTCTTTTGCTCTACTGCACCCCACTCTCACCTCCATATATACTCTTTGATACAGTGACACTGGCATTCTTGTTCCCCAAACAAGACACCCCATCTTCCAACTCCAGGCATTTTCTCTGGTTGTCCCCCATGTCTGGAATGCTCTCCCTCTTCATCTCTGCCTCCAGGATTTTCAAATCCCAATAAAATCCCATCCTAAACTCTTTTAATTCTAGTGCTTTCTGTCTCTTAATTGCTTCCTGTTTATCCTGTCTATAGCTTGTTTATACATTGTGTTCTTCCATTAGATTGTGAGCTCCTTGAAAGCAGACTGACATTTGCTTTTCTTTGTAACCTCAGACCTTAACATAGTGCCTGGTACATAGCAGATACTTAATAGATTTTTATTGACTGAGTGAAGGACACTGAATGACACATCACTCCAAATTCAGTGCATTTTCCACTCTATCACATTGCTAATCTTTACCTGATTCCTTTTACAGATGAGGGAATGATAGGTCAAAGAAGTTAAATTTGGGTTTTGATCGACCATCCTCTGAGGTGCCAGATTCAGAGTTTTTCTCCCTATATTGCTGCTCACATTTGCAAAATGCTTTTTTGCTTACACAGCACCCTACCACGCATCTAACTATCACCATAGTCCTATGAAGTAGCATTGGCAGAATAGAGTTAGTACTGAACCAAAAGTCGAAGGACCTGAATTTGAATCCTGGATCTGCCACTTCCTACTTCTGTAACCTTAGGCAAGTCACTTGACCTCGGTGGGCCTCAGTTTCCCTATCTGTAAAATGAAGAAGTTGGACTATATGGCCTCTGAGATTCCATGAAGCTCTAAATCGACAACCCTAGTGTAGATCTGGTCATTCTCATTTTACAGATGAGACAATTGAGAACTTAGAGACCTTCCAAATGTTACATAACTTGTAAGTGGCAGACCTGGGACTCAGAGACTTTCTGACCAATTCCAGGGCTCTTTTTTTCCCTCTTACATTGTCTTTACTTATTGGAAGGTTTGGAACCAGGAGAGCCTGATGTCACACATAGACTCTCTGAGACCCTTTTAAAATTCACTAACCTGACCACCTCACACCTACCAGAAATGACAAATGTTAAAGGGGATGAGTGAAAAAGAGGTACACTAAAGAATTGCTGGTGGAATACTGAACTATTGGTCCAATTATTTGTATCATTAATGATACTTGCAGCTGCTGTGGATATACAAGACCAATAATACCAGCACACACAAGGGCTGCTAGCATGGGTTCTTTGATCTGCTTTTCTAAAGGAAAGACAGCTTCAAAGGGGTTAATGATCTTACTTTAATTGCAGATAAGTAGAAAGAAGTGAGTATCCAAGAAAGAATCCAATAGACAGGGCTCCAACTGTCTAAAAAAAAAGTAATAGATACATAATGACCAGACAGGGAGCACCAACATCTGGGTTCACAAAGCTGGGGGGCTCCTTAACAATGGCTACCCAGAGTCTCATCTGGCCAAGTCACAAAGACCTCAGGTGAACATTCTTCCCATGAGTGAGCCCCAAAGGAAAATCTCACCTTAGAATAACTATACACTTTTGGCTAATAGGCTCAGAGCCAGAAGGCATCACAACCCCTGATTCAGTGCATAATTAGCTTAGTACCAAAAGGTGTGAAATCCTCCCTTCAAGCAAGCTTCCCCTAAACAAGCTTCCCCTTAGGCAAGTTCCTCCCCCAATGGGCTCTGTGTGACTCAGGATGTATCACAGCTGTCAAATGGGTCAGAGCTCAAAGCAGCAAGACATCCATGGTTGAAATACCTGTGTATCTTTAGACCTGGGAACACCACCCCTGTTCCAAGGGAAAAAGGGAACACATGTGGTCACATAGTCCTATTAATGGATAGGGGAGATCTTATATTTCATTAACTCCACAATATTCTGAAGGACATTTTGGAACTGTGCCCAACGGGCTATAGATTTGTGCATACCCTTTAATTAAGCAATGCCACCTGGACACAGGTCTGTATCTCAAAGAGATCAAAGAAAAACGAGAGGGACCTATAGGGACACAAATATTTATAGTGGCTCTTTTGCGGTGGCAAAGAAAAATTGGAAATCAAGGGGATTCCCATCAACTGGAGAATGTCAGAACATATTGTAGCAAATGATTGTGATAGAATGCTATTGTGCTATAAGAAATGATGAGGGGGGCGGTTTCAGAAAAACATGGCAAGACCTACATGAACTGATACAAAGTGAAGTGAGAAGAATCGGGAGATCATTGTATATAGTAACAGCAATGTTGTAATGATGATCGCCTGTGAAAGACTTAGCTACTTTGATCGATACAATGATCCAAGACAATTCCAAAGGACTCATGATAAAAACATGATCTCCACCTCCAGAGAGAGAACTGATGAATTCTGTGTGCAAGTTGAGGTGTAATTTTCTCACAGAATTTTTCTTGTTCTTAAAATATATGGCTAATAGGGATATTTTGTATGATTTCACATGTATAATTGATATCATATTGCTTGCCTTCTCAGTGGGTGGGGAAAAGGTAGGAGGAAAGGAGAGAATTTGCAACTCTAAATTTAAAAAGAAAACAATGTTAAAAATAAATAAGTAACAAATTAAAATGTAAAAAACAATTATTAACCTGGAAATGACTCTGAGCTTCTTGCTTGCGCTTAATCTTGCTAAACCCTCTCTCAGGATCTATGCAAATAACTGAAAATTGTTTGTTCAACTGAAGGTGTGTTTCTTCTCTCCTGAATTTTATTTTTCTCCTGATTTTCATTTGGTTCAATATCACTTCCCTATAGCTAATGAGGAGCAAGGTGATATAGCAACTAAAGAGCCTCCCTTGGCATCAGAAAGACTTGATTTGCAGTGAGTAGAGCACTGGGCCTGGAGTCATAAGGACCTGAGTTCAAATCTGACCTCAGATACTTGACATACTTACTAACTGTGTGACCTTGGGCAAGTTGCTTAACCCCAAATGCCCTGCCTTCCCCCCTCAAAAAAAAATTTAAAAAAAGACTTGATTGAAGTCCTAGCTTTGAAACATAAGACCACAGATTGAGAGCAAGAAAGGACTTCACAGCTAGGTAGAATAGCGAACTACCTTTTGTGCGCATATGCGACATGGACCTTTTTCGCAATCTAGAGTAGCCTATGGATCCCTTCTCAGAATAATATTTTTAAATGCATAAAATAAAATATAAAAAATTATAAAAGAAACCAATTATATTGAAATTCACTTACCAAAACATTAAAATAAAAACCAGATTCACAGATCTCTGAAATCTAATGGTTTGTGGACCCCAAGTCAATAAGTCTTGATCTATCTAGTTCAGTGTCCTCACTTTATAAATGAGAAACTGAGGAAGGTTGAGGGAACACGCCTAAAGTCATAAAGGTATGTAGTAGGAAGGCCGAATTTATAATCTCAAATACAATCGTGTATGTGTTTGAATGGTTCGAAATCGCAAGGTATGAGAGATTCTCTAAGTAGAAAACAACAGAACATTTATTTAGGCCCCACTGCAGCAGGTCCGTGAACCAGCCTCCCCATTCCAACATCTTGACCAAAAAACCCCAGGCCCGGTAGGCCCGCTTCACAAGAGTAACCAGGAGGCCACAGAAAAACAAGATAGTATTTAGCCAAATCATATTTACTGGCCTCAAGTCCTTGCTCGCACTCCTGGGTTCACACAGGTCTCCTGCTTCGGCTTTTTTTTTCAGCTTCTGCTGTAGTTGTCTCTTAGCTCCTCTCTCCTTGCAGCTGAGCCTCTGGCATGAGAGATCATTGGTTCCCCAGTTGGCCCCTCTTAAGTCATTAATCTACACCCATACAGGTTTCACACCTGACAGGGCTTTGGGCCTGGGGCTTAGCACTTAACAGCTGAAAGTACTTTCACTCAAAGTAAACAAAAGCCAAACTCCTCAAGTGCTAAGGAGCCCATTTTGCCTTACCGACACAAGGTAGTAAGCATCAGAGGTAGAATTGGAACTAACCTCTCCTGGCTGCAGAGCCTGTATTCTTTCCACTGGACCCTATTGCCTCCAATACCTCTAATATAGTATCTGTATGACTATGGGCTAGTCCAGGGGTGGGGAACCTGTAGCCTTGAGGCCAACGTGGCCCTCTAGGTCCTCAAGTATGGCCCTTTGACTGAATCCAAAGCCTCAAGGTCACAGGTTCCCCACCCCTATACTAGACATTCAATCTCCCTGTAAGGTGCCGGTCTACACGAATGAATCATTTTATGCCAGGGTTCTCTGCAATGATAAAATCACTAGTTTGGAACATCTCTCATCAAATAGATAAATAAACAAATAAGCAAGCAAACAAATAAATAAATAGACGAATGAATAAATAAATAATATCTTGAGTAGGGTGTGTGTTGTAGTTTTTTTTTTCCCTCTGACATTTCTTTCCTTTTGGTCCTTCCATATGTCTGCTTTACTATATAGGTAAGTCTAAAGGCAAAACATAGTCATTTTTGACATTCCTTTTTTTAAAATAAAATTTTGGGTTACAAATTTTCTCCCCCCCCTTTTTTCTCTCGCCCCTCTCCAATATGGTAAGCAATATGTGCTATTGTGTAAAACATTTTTCCATAGTAGTCATTTTTGGACAACATCTTGCACTTTAAAAATATTATTTTATTTTATTATTAATGGTATGAAAAATCTTCTTGCTCTTTGGATTCTACCCTTAGTGATCTTTCTTCTTCCTCTCACTGATTTGCCCTTTTCCTAAAAATGTGAAAACATCCCTTTTAATTATACACTGCTTCTTCTCCTCTCTATTGCTGAGTGTCTGCTATTAATCAGCCTTTCTGCCCGCTGGTGCTTTCTTGAGTGATTGATGCCTTTCAAGGTTGATGGATGGAGACAGCAGGAAGGTTTCAGTCTGTCCATGCCAGGGGCAACAATTTAGACAAGGCTGGAATCATTCATGGTAGCTGTGCAAGAGACTTGCCAAGCTGGAGGGACTGCGTGGTTACTCCATTGGAGTGACACAGCAATATCCTCCTGTATTTCCTATGTCCTGGGAGCTAGTTAGGATCTGTGCTCACTGAAAGGCCTTGTGGAAGGTTGCCTTATCAGAATTCTTTAGTTCTTGAACAGATAGCTAAGAGGGTATAACAGTGATGCACCATGGAATGTGTGGACCCACTATAAGGGCTTTGGGGTAATGCAGACTAGGAAGATGATTATGAGATCAGGGGTTCCCACAAATACCTGGTACAGGACTTCCCAAGATCCAAAATGGTACAGAACCTGAGGTAGTGATTGCTTTGCCTCTTCTGCACCCAAAAGGCATTTTTGTCTTCACCTCTGAATCCACGATTTAACTTGTTCCTTCTACACTATAGGTTGGATACATTCCTGTACCTAGACTATCTGACCTCAGCAGGCCTAATCTGAATGGCTGCTCCTCAAGATACCTCTGACCTTTTCTTCAAGTTACTAATGAAAGGGATCTGACTATTTGACAGTTAAGAGTCAGTGTCATACTCTGCATAGAGAGCTGGGCTTTGGAGTCAAGAGGAACTGGGTTCAAGTCACTCCTCTGACACACACCATGTGACCCAGAACAAATTTCCAGGCCTCTCAGTGCCCCAGGCTGCACTCTAAGGCTACATGCTGTAGAGCAAGTGTCCATATACACTGGTACAGAGAGAGTTTTGTCTAACCTTAATTCCCTTTGCCAGTTAAATCATGTGCCTGGACCAAAGTAGTTTGATGATGTAGTAGTAGATAGATGGCAGCGAGCTCTTTTGACATCATTTGTTTTATGGAATAAGTAAGGCTTTGCAACTCAAGAGATGAAATAACATTTGATTCAATTTCATTTAGAATTCTTGTTGTTCACTTCTTTTTCAGTTGCGTCTGACTGTGATCCCTTTTGGGGTTTTCTTGGGAAAGGTACTAGAGAAGTTTGCCATTTCCTCCTCCAGCTCATTGTATAGATGAGCAACTGAAGCAGACAGCGTTAAGTGACTTGCCCAGGGTCATGCAGCTAGTAAGTATCTGAAGCCAGATTTGAACTCAGGAAAATAAGTTTTCCTTACTCCACATCTGGCACTGTATCCTCTGTATCACCTAGTTGCCCATAAAAATATATAGCATAAATATTAAGTTTATATATATATGTATTTTTATATTTGTATATATAAACACACACAGTAGTTAAATACAAAGTAGTTTAGGAAGGAGGTGCTAGCTCTTATAAATATCAGGGAAAGTTTCACCCGGAAGATACTGCCTGAGCTAAGTCTTAAAGGAAAAGAGGAACTGTATGAATTGGAGGTAAGGAAGGAGTGCATTCCAGGCATGAGGGAGGGTCATTACCAAGGCCTGGAGGCAGGAGATGGAGTGTCATGGATGAGGAACATTGCCAGTTTTATTGCATGGCAGAGTGTGGGAAAGGGGATGCTGTCTAATGAGGCTGGAAAGAGAAGTCAAGGCCAGATTGTGAAGGGTCTTAAAGTATAGAAATTAGTGTAAAAGTCATTTATTTGGCTGAGAAGATGGAAGCAAAGTAAGGCTTGAACAGCTTGATGTTTTCTTTATTAATAATTGTCCATTATTATCTAAATTAATATTTGTCTAAATTAATATCTAAATCTAAATATCTAAATCTAAAAATCTAAATTAATAATTGTCCATTATTATCATCACATCCGTTCCCCAAAATGGTTCCATCTCTTCTTTGTTCCTCCTTAAAAAAAAAAATACAACAATTACAACAACAACAAACCCTGTTCATTGTCATTAACTTCCCTTCCCAATCTGAGCTTATTCGGACCTTTGGCATTTCTGATGCTATTTTTGGAGGACAACGCCACACTCACATTCATCCCAAATTACTTGGTCTTGTTTCCTTCTTCTGCACATTCCTTTTAAAAATCTATGTTGTTTGATGAGTTCTCTGTATATTCACATCACTCTCTTTAGACAAATATCATTTTGCTCCTCAGTGAAATGGTTTCCCTTAATGAAACATGTATAATTGCCTTGCTTTCAGGGGCAAAAAAGGTTTTTCATACCATAAAATAAAATAAAACAATATTTTTAGAAGTATAGAACTGTTGTCCCCAAATGACTATGTTTTGCTCATATGGTACATTTGTCAAGTCAGTGCCAAGGGACAGTAATAAACTATGGATTTGTGCACAAAATGGGTGCAAATCAATGGTAATTCCCCAGGAGTGAAAATGTAGGAGTTTCATGGGATGCTTAGATTTCAGGATTCAAGATGTTCATTTCTCAAGTTGATGATGTATTACTGAAGGTCAGTATAAAGTACACTGATTACAAATATACAAATAAAAAGAGAAATTTAATTATAATATTGTTCTTTTTTTAATAAAGCAAATCTGATTTTGATTAGTGTTGAAATGAATTTTTAAAACCTATTCCAAAGACATTGCTTTCCATCTTTCTTTTCTTTTCATGGAAACTGGTGTTTCTAATTTCTCTCAGTATCCGGATAGCTCATAGAATGCCAGAGCTGGAAGTAATGCCACGATAAAGTGAGGCACCAGTACTTTGGTTTGGGAACAATTCAGAAATTTAGACGATGGTGATAATGATGATAGCTAGCATTCATATGTCATTTACTACTTGCCGGGCACTGTACTAAGTGCTTTACAAATATTGTCTCACTTGATCTTCACAAAACTCTGTGAGGTACGTGCTATGATTCTGTTTTACGGTTAAGGAAACTGAGACTGGAAACAGAGATTAAATGGCCAAGCTGGGAAATTTCTGAAGCTGGATTTGAACTCATGTCTTCCTGACCCTAGAGACCCAGTGCTCTATCCACTGCTCCACTTAGCTGCCATTTAGGGAATGATGGTAGCACTACAGTCCCGCAGAGCAGAATCCTCATGGTGTCCTAGTATGGTCTCCTTGGTGTCTGCATCTCTGGCAAATTTCTACCTGGTCTTCTCTCCTCTCCCCTCAAATCTGCCCCTGAGGTTTGGTGCTCCATGTGCAAATTGGTAATTGTAGCTCTGACTGGAAGAGAACTTAGACATCAGCTAGTCTAATCTTCATTTCAAAGAAGAAACTGAAGGTCAGGGAGGTGAGTTGGCCTCTGATAAGGTCATATAGCTAAATTAACTTCAGAGTCAGGATTAGAAAGCAGATTTCCTGACTCCAGCACAGTACCATACTCCCCCTAAATGTGACTTTCTTAATCTGGAATCCAGAGATTTTTTTAAACTGTGGATAGATTTCAGGAAATCTGTAAAGTTGGATGAGTAAAAAAAAAAAAACAAACCACATCTTTATTTTTGTTAACCTCTTCCTCAGGCGTTCTTCAGCTTTGTGTATGATAGCTCCCTTTGGCAGTCTATGAAGTTATGTTATCAGGATAATGTTTTAAATGCATAAAATCAAATACAAAAGATTACAAAAAGCCCCCAATTATATTGAAATACAGTTATCAAAATACCATTATCCCTTCCACATTGCTGGGGTTAGGGGTGTGGTGCTCTCCCCTTTCCCCACCCCACTGTGATCTGGAAAATCAGGATAAAATTTTTGGCCCTCCCTATATACCAGAGGAGAAGTCTGATTTTTTCCTTTTTCTTTTATGGAATGTTTACAATAGCTTACTGTAAAATTTGGGTTGGTATTATATAATACTATACATGTATTTTATGCATTTCTGAGTTTCTAAACCTTTTCCATGCAGTCTGTGTCTTCCACAAAACTCTCCCCCCACCCAATTTCCATTTAATTTCTTATGCTTACCTGTGATATATTGAAACCTTGATGGGGAGAGTTGCAATGTGGAAGCAATAACTATATATATTTTTAAGGCTCACAGATCCCTGGCTAAGAACCCCTGCTCTAACTGGTTAACATTTCTT
>CM053623.1:203290343-203305546 GCA_028646595.1 Phalanger gymnotis
GAGAACTGCCCTGATATTCTAGAGCCACAGGGCAAAATAGAAATTGAAAGTATCCACAGATCACCTCCTCAAATAGATCCCAAAAAGAAATCTCCTAGGAATATTGTCACCAAGTTCCAGAGTTTCCAGGTCAAGGAGAGAATACTACAAGCATCCAGAAAGAAACAATTTCAGTATTGTGGAAACACAATCAGGATAACACAAGATCTAGCAGCTTCTACATTAAGGGATCAAAGGGCTTGGAATATGATATTCTGGAGGTCAAAGGAGCTAAGATTAAAACCAAGAATTGCCTACCCAGCAAAACTGAGTGTAATACTTCAGGGCAAAATATAGATTTTCAATAAAATAGAGTACTTTCAAGCTTTCTTGATGAAAAAACTAGAACTGAATACAAAATTTGAGTTTCAACTACAAGAATCAAGAGAAGCATGAAAAGGTAAACAGGAAAGAGAAATCATAAGAGACTTACCAAAGTTGAACAGTTTTGTTTACATGCTTACATGAAAAGATGATATTTGTAACTCATGAAACCTTTCTCGGTATTAGAGTAGTTGAAGGGGATACACACACACACATACATACATACATATGTACATACATACATATATATATACATATATACATATATATATATATCAAGTCCTGATCTGATACTTGATGGAATCCTAATAAAACTGCCCCCAGGCTGAATATAGACACTGCCCCTAGCTAGCCATTGCCCTCAGATCCAATTCACATATTTAAACAGGTGTGTTCTTTTACTCAGCCACAATCATATCCATTTAGCCCAAGACAGGATCGTAATATCCCTCTTGACCAGAGAGGACAACAATAGCTAGCCAATCAAAAAGCAGCATGACGAGGCTGTTTGACTATAGAAGGGACTCCCTCTCTTATTCCCTAGTCCCTTAACTAATCCTTTCTGCCTTTTTAATATTCATAATTTCTGTTATATAATTTCATCTTAAATAAAATAAATCCATTTTGCTCTCACTGAAGCTGCTGGTTCCTCCTGGAACCTTGTCCACTTCTGAGGGGCATCAATCCACAATAAATGCTTGTACTTGGGTTAGAGGTGGTCTGACTATGAATTCTTTGAGATGACCCCCACAACACACCATGAAAGCACAGCAATACTGATATCTCAGGTGTGTAGGTCACCTCTCATTAGGTCTGAAATGATGAACTTTAATTCTCCTACACAAATCAAAAGAAAAAATGAAGATGAAACACTCAAAGAAGATTGGGAAGACTTATATGAACAAAAAAGCAAAGCAATGCCAGAAGAATAACATGCATGGTGACTACAAGAATGTAGTGAAAGTGGGGAGAATGAAACTGAAACCTATATAACTACAATGACCAAGCTTGGCCCCGGAGAAGAAGTAAACAAAGGCACATCTTTCCCTTTTTTACAAAGGTAGGGGGCTATGGTTGTGGAATATGGCATAGGCTATCAGAAACAATTGATTTTTGGTTGATTTTGCTGAACAAGTTTTTTCCCCTCTCTTTTTTAATCTTTGAAAGCAGGGATGCAGATCCAAGCTTATGGGGTAAAAACTCAACATTTGACAAAAATTGCTGGGGAAACTGGAAAATAGTACAGCAGAAACTAGGCATAGGCCAACACTCACACTGTATACCAAAATAAGGTCAAAATGAATAAATGATTTAGACATAAAGTGTGATATTTTAAATTAAAGGAGTATGGAAAATTAGGGGAGTATAGAAAAATGTACTTGTCAAATCTATGGATAAGGGAAGAGTTTATGACCAAACGAGAAATAGAGAAGATTATAGAAGATAAAATAGATAATTTTGATTACATGAAATTAAAAAGCTTTTGCACAAAAAACTAATGTGGCCAAAATTAGAAGAAAAACAGGGAACTGGGAGGAAATTCACAGCAAATTTCTCTGATAAAGGCCTTATTTCTCAAATACTCACTTAACTGAGCCAAATTTATAAAAAATAAATGCCATTCTCCAATTGATAAATGGTCAAAGGATATTAACAGGAAGTGTTCAGAAGAAGAAATCAAAACTATCACTAGTCTCATGAAAAAAATGCTCTAAGTCACTACAAATTAGAGAAATGAAAATTAAAATAACTCTGAGAAACCACTTCACACCTATCAGATTGGCTAACACGACAGAAAAGGAAAATGGCAACTGCCAGAGGGGATGTGGAAAAGTTGGAACACTAATGCACTGTTAATGGAATTGTGAACTGGTCCAACCATTCTGGAGAAGAATTTGGAATTATGTCCAAAGAACTATAAAATTATACATACGCTTTATCCAGCAATACCACTATAAGGTCTGTATCCTAAAGAGATCAAAGAAAAAGGGAACAGAAGTACTTGTAACAATATTATTTATAGCAGCTTTTTTTTTGTGGTGGCAAAGAATTGGAAATTGAGGGGATGCCCATCAATGGGTGAATGGCTGAACAAGTTGCAGTATATGATTGTGATGGAATACTATTGCGCTTTAAGAAATGAAGAACAGGATGCTTTCAGAAAAACCTGGAAAGACTTATGTGAACTGATTCAAAGTGAAGTGCACAGAACCAAGAGAACATTGTACACAGTAACAGCAATATTATAAGGATGATCAGCTGTGAAAGACTTAGCTACTCTGATCAAGATAATGATCCAAACTAATTCCAAAAGACCCGTGATGAAAAATGCTATCCACCTCCAGAGAGAGATGACCTCTGAATGCAGATTGAAGCATACTTTTTAACTTTATTTTTATCATTTTATTTTGTTTGTGTTTTCTTTTGCAACATGGCTAATATGGAAATATATTTTGCATAAATTCACATGTAAAATCAATATCAAATTGCTTGCTTTCCCATGGAGAGGGTAGGGGTAGGCAGGAGGGCAAGAATTTGAAGCTCAAAATTTTAAAAAATAATATTAAAAAATTTACATGTAATAATATTTAAAAATTTACATGTAATTTACATGAAAATAGTTGGGTTTTTTAATGCAAGGATACCTTTCCATGTAGAGATTAGTGGAGAGATATTTTTAGAAATGAAGGTGACATAAAAGCCAAGGTATCAATAAAAATAAGATTTTTTTTTTTCAAAAAAGAAAGAGAAAACACCAATGAGAGGACTAAAATGAGGCCTAGCTAGAAGAATGCTGACAATTAAAGATGACTGACCATGGAACAGGTTGTTTTATGGAGGTAGTAAGTTCTCTGTCACTGAAGTTATTTGAGTAAAAACTAGATCTGTCAGGAATGCTACAGAGGAGACTCATGAATGAGGTAGTAAGTGGTCTTCCAAGACCTCTAAAGATCATTCCAACAAAGATTCTATGGTTCTATGATCTGGAGAGTTGGCTTCCTCGGGCCATAAGTGTACACCTCTAAAACACTGACATCCTCAGTTCTAACTGGGCTGTAATTGGACATGTAAACTCATTATATTTCTTACCCAGATAGATTGCTCTGCTTTTTGGGAAGCCCCAGCAAATATTCTGAGAGGCAGACATTTGAAGAACTGGGACTAATCAGCTTCTATTATGCAAGAGGATGCCATAAACTCCAGAGCAGTAGAGAATCCAAGAGTCACCCAAATACCTGGAGTACTTTATTATATACCTGGACTATATATCATTCTTTTACACCAGGGCCAAATGACCATAAAGAATTATTATATCCAGAGCCTCTTCACTTGGTCAAGCTTTATTCTGGAACCCTCAGAAATCTCGTTTCCCTCTGAAGACACCTCTTACTGCTTGGAAGAAAAAGGCTAAGACATTTCCTATTGGGTGTAGCCTCCCAGAAATGAGGTCCATATTGGATATACATTGTAGAGTAGAAAAATGAAGCAAGGTGAGAGTGCCTGGGATTACCAATTAATTCCCATGTCAACTGGGTACAAGAGCAGCCCAATAGGAATAAATGCCCTCCCTTCTCTATCCCACCATGCTCATCACCTCTTGCCTTGGTCCTTTCAACCCCACTCATTTCTAAAGTTTTAAGCTAAGCTTGGGTCACCCTTTAGCAGCACAAGAGTGTATTGCCAGCTCAAAGTGAATAGAGAACTTAATAAAACTTCTGGAGAGAATTGGGGGCTTCAGATACAAAAGACTATGAAACATTTAAGAAAGGTGCTTGGGAAAACAATGTATGTAATAACAACATTGTAAAGATAAACAACTATGAAACACTTAAGAACTCTGATCATCACAATGACCAACTAGGATTCCAGAGGACCCTAGATGTAGCTTGCTAACCATCTCCTGAGAGAGGTGATGGACACAGGGGGTAGGACGAGACATACATTTTTGGACATGGCTGACGAGGAAGTTTGTTTTGCTGGACTATACATATTTGTTACAAGTTTTCTTTTTGGCTGTTTTCCCCAGTAGGGTGGGGTAGAAAGAAAGAGAAAAAAATATTTTTGCTGATTGAAAAAAATTAAATTTAATTTTCTTTGGAAGAGAGAGAGAGAGAGAGAGAGAGAGAGAGAGAGAGAGAGAGAGAGAGAGAGAGAGATGCATTCAGGTCCTGAATTAAAGCTGCTTCCTGGAACACGCTTTCCGAACAGGCCGTCACTTAAAGGAGCCATCTCCTCCTCATTTCGGAGCCTGCCTAAAGGGTTATGAAAGGCCCAATCTATATCAGTTCCTCACTCCAGACCTCTGTGATATAATAATCTGATGGGACCCAGAAGTTGGATGATCTAGTATCAAACTCCACGGTGAATTTCTGAGGTGGGGTGTCAATACAGACTGCGCCATACTACTGAACCTGGGAGAGAAACACACCAAACTCAACTGAGTATCACAGGAACAAACAAACCCCTGTTTCCCTCTCTTTCTTTTGGTCTGCATCTGCAGTTTAATCAAGGTCTATAATCCTGTAGCAGAAGTATCCAATCTCATTTTCTTTTAGGAATTATTGTGGTACCCAGGTCAGTATGGTAGCATAAACTTCACTCAGAAAAAGCTGTAACGGGCCAGAATCTTGGGGAATTCCTGGTATGGAAATTCCCTCCAGTAACTCCTCTAACATTGTCTTTAGAAGGTTACTCACAGTCACTGAAAGGTTGTTTCCCTCTAAAGACACCTCCTACTAATCCGACTTCTCATAGGAACAAAAAAGGGGGAAAACATACTTATGAAAGAAATAAGACCTCTAACAAATAGATCATTCATACATACATACATACATACATAAATACTTGTATACATACATCATTTATTAATCATTTATTATTGACAGGACATGTGCCTACTGTGACTGGTCAAATATGTTTATGAGTGGGGCCACCAATATTTCCCATTCTTTTCGTGGGGGTGAGGGAATCCTATTAAAGTGAGTTTCTGCTTCATGTCTGATGTTTGATGAAAAACATTTGAATTGTGATGTGACTCTTGACCCCAGAGAAGGCTCTTGGGTCTGGAATGTTGCTATGGGCATGCTTGGAATCCAAAGCAAAAAGCTTATCACCAGATGTGTCAGAAAGTCAAAGGGTTCCCTGGAAAAAGCTTTTCTAATGTGTTGATGAAGCTACCTTTAGCCATACAGCTAGTGTGTGTGAGAAGCAGGACACGAGCCCACGTCTTCTGACTCCAAGACTGGCCTCTATCCCCTGCATCAGTCTGCCTGGCATTATATGCCTCATATTCCTGAAACCCAGAAACTGGTTGGATTTTCTAAAAGAATAAAAGACATATGTATGTCATGAAGTTTCAATGCATTATCTTTGTCATGTTTCTTGGCAATTTTCAATCCATTGCTTTTTCACCATCATATCATTTAAAGCTAGAAGGGATTAGAGAAATAATCACATTTCACAGAGGAAGGAACAATCTCAGAGGGAAAGGGATTTACCCAAAGTCACAGAGATAACGTATCCCAAAATCTAGATTTAAATGCAAATCTTTTGACTGCAAATTCCATGCTCTTTCTATTATATCATACAATACATATCTAACATGTAGGCTGGTTTTTTTTTCCTATATGGGGACTGGATGCTGTCTCCCCAGTTCCCCATGACTCCTTTTCCCTAATTTCTTTCCTTCCTCTAGGGGAGGTCCATCTCCCCAGCTACTAATGCCTTCTCTTTTCAAATTACCTTCCTCTGTATATAACTGCTGCATAACTAATTGTTTGCATTCTTGTCCCCCCTCCCCCACTAGAATCCATGCTTCACGAGGGCAGGGGCTATATTTTTGTCTTTATTCATATCCCAGTGCTTACACAGTATCAGGAACATAGTCATTTCTTAATAAATGTTCGCCGACTGACTATAATGTGACAGTTTCCGTATCCAAAGGGAAGGCAAAAACAGTTGGATAGACTAACTGCAGATGGAGGTCATGGTTCTTAATGGATAATCAGCTGTTGTTATCTGGGATACTACATTCTGTCATGTGCTAAACAACCTCACTTTTTTATGCTAAACAACCTCACAAGTTTGCTGTGTGAAAATACTATGTGATCCAACTTCTGGTTGGCACAAAAAAGGGGGAAAACATACTTAGGAAAGAAATAAGATCCCTAACAAATAGGTCATACATACATATATACATAAACACATGTATGCATACCTCATTTATTATTGACAGGACATGTGCCTACTGTGACTGGTCAAATATGTTTATGAGTGGGGCCACCAATATTTCCCATTCTTTTCGTGGGGGTGAGGGAATCCTATTAAAGTGAATTTCTGCTTCATGTCTGATGTTTGATGAAAAGCATTTGAATTATGATGTGACTCTTGGTCCCAGAAAAGGCTCTTGGGTCTGGAATGTTGCTATGGGCATGCTTGGAATCCAAAGCAGAAAGCTTATCACCCCATGTGTCCCAAAGTCAATGGGTAACCTGGAAGAAGCTTTTCTAATGTGATGATGGAGCATCACACTACTCTGTTTTTAGGGAAAGGTATTCTTGCTCTGACCTGCTGAAAAAAGAATGAGCCTCTTTCTGTTATAAGGCAGCCAGGATCCAAAAAGGCTCAACAGGTTAGATTTTCCTTGAAATATAATCAGGAAAAAATTAGATCCAAAGCATTAACTTCACGAGTATCAGATGAGGGAAGCATGGCCTGAGAGTAGTTTGTCTGAAAACTCTCTGGATTTCTTAGGTCAACACTGTGGTATAACAGCCCAGAAACCTAACACTATCTTGGGTTGCATCAAGAGAAACAGAGCTTCCAGAATTAAGGAGGTGCTAGTCCTATTGTGGGTGGCTGATAGCAGAATAGATAGAGCACTGAGCCTGGAGTCAGAAAGACCTGAATTCAAATCCAACCTCAGACACTTGCTAGCTGTGTGATCCTAGCAAGTCCCTTAACCCTGTTTGCCTCAGTTTCCTCATCTGTAAAATGAGCTGGAGAAGGAAATGGCAAACCACTCCAATATCTTGGCCAAGTAAACTCCAAATGGGGGCACAATTGAAAAACAACTGAACATCATAAGTCCTACTGTACTCTGCATCTCCGGATGCAGATAGCATTTTCCATCATAAGTCTTAGGTCATTGCATTGCTGAGAAGAGCTAAGTCTATCAAAGTTAGTCATCACACAATGTGGCTGTTACTGCGTACAAGTTCTCCTGGTTCTCTGAGCAACACTTTTTAAGAGGATGTGGATTTGGAAAGCAAGCATAGAAGGACAACCAGTACGGTAAAGGACCTCTGGCTCATACCACATGAGGGTGCTTTGAAAGAAATGAGGGTGTTTAGCCTGGAGAAGAAAAGATTTAGGAAACAAAAGCTGTTAACAAGTATTTAAAAAGGGGTGACAGTAGAAGAGAGATTTGATCTGTTGTGTTTAGTCACAAAGAGTAGAACTAGGAGTATGAATGGAAGTAGAAAAGAGAAAAAATGTGGGCTTCCAAACAAAACTACCACAAAATACCATGAGTTACCTGGGGGGTAGTGAGCCCTCATTAATCAATCAACAAGCATTTATTTAGCATCTATGTGCCTTACTTGTTGCTGGAAATACCAAGATAAAAATGGAATCATTCATGCCCTCGAGAAGCTTACATTCCATCAGAAGAGACTTCATTCAAGGCCTTCAAGTGAAGGCCAAATGACCATATGTCAGATGTATGGTAGAAGAGATTGTTCTTCAGGTATGAGTTGAATTAGATGACCCCTGAAGTTGTTCCCAAAGCTGAAATTTTGTGACGTTATGACTCAGCTCCTTGTTTTAAATGCCATCCAACAAATACGTGGTTATGTATTTCAAACCTTGAGACCCAGACTCCTGGACGGGGGTGGGAAAGGAGGGTTTTCTCAGAGCTATTATCTACAGAATCAGCAGCCATCATCCATATAGCATCCATATAGCCCAATAGTAAAATGGCTATCATGTGGGAGGAAGGGGCAGATCTGAAAAATATTTTGACATTCAGAAAGAGTCCTCCTGTTTGAAAAGGGTTGGAGCCATGATATGGATAATTCTCCATGAAGGACCTTTACTTCCTTAGGAGTTTGACTCAAGTGTTTTTAATAAGGGAGAATGCATATAGGAGGTTGGCGTCTGCCTCATCATGATTGGTGAATCCCTCTTACTCTGTTTCAGGAACAGGAAAACACAATATTTCAATATATTCCTCCACCAGCAGCGTCACGCTAAAGAAAATGTCAACATTTCTAACGGTGCCCCTTGGGTGTTTCAATTATTTGAGGTGGGAAGAAAGGAGGGAAGGGAATAAATATCATCCTTGGCCATGCCGTTACAATGGCTCCTAGGGATTCAAGGTGCAGTCTGGGCTTGCCGGGCTCTGTTGCAGTGATCAATCACATGGGAAACCTAAACCAAGGCTCTCCCGATGTCCCTGACCAGGAGGGCTTTGGTCAGAATTAAGCCAAAAACCTCATGCAGGTAGAAAATTAAGTGGAGAGTCAACTGATTGTATCCTACTTTCTATTACTAATTCATCTTCTCCAGGTTCATAGATTTAGAGCTAAAAGAGACCTTAGAGACCATTGAGTCCAACTCCTTAATTTTACAGATGAGGAAACTGAGGCAACAGAGGGGTTAACATAGTACAACAAAAGAGACATAGCCAGTAACTAGCTGAAGCAGGATTTGCATCAGTCGTCCTGATGCAAAGGCAAGTACTCTCTCTACCATGCCACTGAGCTGCCTATTTCAGATGGGCAGTCAAGGCTTACTAACCTAACATGGAGAATTGAGTCCAATTTCCCTTTTGGAAAAGGGAGATGATTAGTTTTTAGTCTTTAGGTTGGCCTTGAGGACCCACAGAAGAGTTAGGCTGCTGCTGCTGTGGTAGGATAGAAGGGGGTGCCACTAATGTGGAAGAAAGAGTGGTTGACTTGATCGATTTGGAGTCAAGAAGATCAAGGGTCTTGTCCCATACTTAATATCTGTGTAACTTGGGGGCCGGTCTCTTATTCGCTATGTGCCTCAGTTTCCCTTTGCTGTAAAAAGGGCATAATAATACCACCTACCAAACAAGATTATTGAGAGGGTCAAATGAGATAATTAGAGATTAGGTACTTTGCAAACTTCAGCTGTATATATCTTAGCTATTATAATAATGTCTTTAAAAGGAAGATGAGGATACCCTCAAAGACAAGCTTTTTACTCAAAGTGGTACAACTATTGACATAGTCTGATACTTTCAATGTCCTGTATTCTTTCACTTCTTAAAACAGAAGACAATAACTACCTTACCTGATCTCCTATCACCACTGAACAAATAGGACCTCAGGTATTATGGATTCTCAAAAAATATAAAACCATAACAACTAGAGATAATCCAGTCTGTGAGCCTATCCAGTTATAGGCTTATTGATATAGATCTAGAAATAACTATATAGGTCATATGATCAAGCTCAGTCATTTTATAGATGAGAAAACTAAGACAAGTGAAGTTTAAATGGCTTGTTCTATATCACACAAGAACTAGCAAACTCAGACTTTTGGGTACCAAATTCAGTACTGTTTCTACTGAAATACATCTAGCTATTAGCATAAGGGACTTTGTTCATTATATAAATATATACATAAAATATATTCATATTTATTTATTATAAATTTTATTAATATAATATAACATAACATAACAGTATAATTAATGTAACATAAGGTCATATAACATGATATAATATAACATGACATAATATAACATAATAAATATAATGTAATGTAATATAATGCAATATAATACATGTCATCAGAAAGCTGTTCTCTCACTGATGCAGCTGATAAAATCACTTCCCAAGGGAAGTATTATAGGTGCCTTCTACAAAGATGTCCAATTGGTGTTCTCTCAAAAATTCCCCCAGAATTCCTACTTCTTGAAGATGACTACTGACGGCTTTAAAGCAAACCTGAGAAATCCTGAGAGGAGGAGAGAGCAGAAGCAGGGAGAGAGATGGCAGCCCAGATTCCATCCTGGGTTTCTGTTCAGCTCATTCAAGGCAAGCAGCTGAGCTATAAAGAGTTTGCACGCAGTGATCATTCTGGGAAGGAATGCTGTCTACCCCATTTGGATAGAAGCTTCTTGAGGGCAGGCACTGTTCCTTTTGCTTGTGTCTGTATCCCTAGCACTTAGTGTGGTACCTGGAACATAGTAAAGGCTTAATATGTACTCATTGACTTGACTCGATGTGGAAAAGAAAGAGAGAAAATAATATCCCAGGCTGTAATATGTGAAGGATTGGGTGTTTTGTTTTGTTTTGTTGTCTTTTGGGTTTATTTTCGATTGGGTGTTTTGTTTTGTTTGGGGTTTATTTTCCACTTCTCCAGGCCTAACTGAAGCCAAACCAGAGCGAACAACAACAGCCTCACGGTTTCCTGGTTAGTGATCTTCCTGTCCTGGCGCCCCTCTTGTTTATAGTTCATTGGATCACTGAGAGCTGAGGCTCGTGGATCAGCTCCAAGTGGTCATAAATTTGGCAGCCTCTCTGACCTATGTAGGCTGGACCTGACCACAAGCAAGAATAAATATTGACACGCTTTCAAGATGCAGAATGGTATTCAAGAGGATAGACAAGGTCATGGACTGTCCCCAAAGATCCATAGCACATTATTTCCTAAGTTCAGTGAGTATCTAGCAATATATAGTCATAGAATTTGGAGCCAGATGACCTGGGCTTGAATCTTGACTGTGAGACCGCCCAGATCCCTAGTTTTCTCATTTGTAAAATGGAGACGCCATAGGGCAATGGAGAGGTTGTAATGCTTTACAAACATGGAATTATGAAGCAGAAAAGACATAAAGGATGTCACAAAAGAAATGTATGAGCAAAAAAAGGGGGGTGCTGATCATGTGGAAAGAGCAAGGAATCGCTGATGGGCAGCCTTGATACTCCACCAGTATCTTCCCACTGTCAGCAGAAAGGAAGCCGTTCCTATCAAGACAAGTCAACAAGCATTTATTGGGTGCCTGTCAGTTTTTCGGTTTGTGGGCTCAGTTTCTATTCTGGATATTTCAGTCTTTTGCTTGTTTTTCTTTTCCCCTTTGATGATCCTCTTTACTCTTCAGCATTAACCCTTTCTACTGCTGCACAGGCCCCAGAAGATGTGCCACTAAGAGGCCTCTACTTCCTTGCATTTAGAGATATATGGGCCCAGATCCCTGTCTTGAGTAACCTCTGAGGAGGGAGAGATTGGCCCCAGTTGAGCTTCTACCCCTTTGCCTCAGGCCTACCACAGTCTAGCTTATGTTATGAGGGCCAATATCTTCTAGCTTGTCGTAGTCTTCCATGTTCCCTTCTCCTTTTCATCATGTGATTGGGCGAAATGCATGACTTTTGCTTCTTGTGAGGTCTTGGGGATTCCTATAGAGTCATTACTCTGGGGAATCCCTACAAATGGAGCCCTTAAGCTTGCTTGTACCAATTACAGTGGATGTTATGGAATCAGCTGGAGGTAGGGACGTACTTATTAAGTAATAAAATTCTCTGGAGTTAATTTATGAGGTTTTAGCCTAGTTCAGAGGTTCTGTCTTATTTTATAGGTTCAGCTAATATTACTCTATACTGCTAGTAAGTTTTTGAAAATATATTTAACAGGGGTTGGAGAAATTGTAGAAATTTTAGAAATCAGCTTTAGAAAACCATCTTGCTAGTCATATGATCAATAAAACATTATTTACTGACATAAGAGAAGGCATTAAATAAGTCAATGCTCGTGGTTGTGCTATGCCAATACAACAAAAATGAAGATACTACCTAAATTAATTTACACATTTATCTAAATTAATTTACACATTTACTTCTGTAACAATCAAATCACGAAGGAAATACTTTCTAGAACTAGAAAAAACAAGAACAAGATTCATTTGGAGGAAAAGAAGGTCTAGAACAGAGGTTCCCTAACTTATTTGGCCTACCAGCCTTTTTGAAAAGAAAAATTACTGTGTTCCCTTGGAAATCTACTTTCTTTAACCATTTAATGTTTTTTCTTTTTTTGAAATTTGAGGCATTTCAAAAAAATATAAAACATTTTTAAAAGATGCTCCTTAAATTTAATAATTTATTGTAAATTCATAGGTTTTTTCCTGCATTGAAATCTTGATGACGCAATATTGTGCCATGTAACTGTATAGTATCGTATTACAAACAAGTCATTACATACACATATTCCTGCAGATGCATGTTGGACTTCCCGATAATGCGCAATAAACTCACTTGCCAATACTTGCAAGTTATGACCTATCAGCAGATGTGACCACTGATGGGTTATAACTTGCATTTTGTGCATTTGTTTGGAAAATAACGTAATCACAACTTTAACTCTTTTACACAACTGATGAAACATATACGAACGGTTGTTCAAAATTTCCCTCTCTCCTTTCTTTATGCTTCTGCTGCCCTCTTATTTTTATTCAACCGCCCCCCACTCCGGATTGTTCTACTGCCCCCCAATGGACTGTACGGCCCACTTTGGGAACGTATGGAAGAATCTCAAGAGAAGTAATAAAAAAAGTAAAATGGGCAGCTAGGTAGCACAGTGGATACAGCGCTGAGCCTAGACTCAAGAAGATCTGAGTTCACATCTGACCTCAGACACTTACTAGCTGTGTGACCCTGGGAAAGCCACTTAACTCTGTTTACCTCAGTTTCCTCATCTGTAAAATGAGCTGGAGAAGTAAATGGCATCTTTGCCAAGAAAACCCCAAATGAGATCAACGAAGAATTGGATATGACTGAAACCAGTGAACAACAAAGAAAATAACCATATAAAAGAAAGCTGCATCTCACTAATAATAAATAACATGTGACTCAAACTTGAATTTATCAAGATGCTAGAAGCATGTTTCATCACCAGTCCTCTCAACTCATAGTTGGTCGCCATTGATCAGAGCTCTGAAGTTTTTCAAAGTAATTTTTCTTTACAGCTTTGTAGTCATTATATAAACTGTTCTGCTCACTTCACCCTGCATCAATTCTTATAAGTCTTCTTATGTTTCCCTGAATCATCTCTTTTGCCATTTCTTGAGGGCACAATGATCTTTCATTGTATTCATATATGGTAATTTGTTGGTAAATTGTCAATCCCCATTAGATAGGTACTCTCATAGTTTCTACTTCCTTATTATAATAAAAAAGGGGCTGTCATGAATGGTTTTGTGTATATGGGTTTTTTCCCTCCTTCTTTTGTCTCTAGCAGTGATATCATTGGGTCAAAGAATAAACACAATTTGGTGACTTTTGAAGAATAGTTGCAAACTGATTTCTGGAATGGCTGGAGCAATTCACAATTCCACCAAGAGTGCATTTGTATGCCTATCAAGTCCAGCCAAGTCAACAAATATTTATTAAATGCCTACTGTCTACCAGACTCTGTGCTAAGTGCTGGGGATAGAAAGAAGTGCAAAAATAGTCTCTGTTGTCACTGAGGCTCTAGTCTAAGAATAATATGCAAACAACAATGGTGAATTCCTTGAAGGCTGGGACGGTCTTTTTCCTCTTTTTCTATCCTCAGTGCTTAGTATAGTGCTTGGCACATAGCAGGCACTTAATTGTTGATTGATTGAAACAAGATAGATATAGCATAAATATAGCATAATTTAGAGGTAATCTCAGAAATAAAGCACATAGAATTAAAAGGATCAGGTAAGGCTTCTTGCAGAAGGTGAGATTTTAGCAGAGACTTGAAGGAAATTAGGGAAACCAAGAGGCAGAGATAAGGAAGAGGAGAAGTCCAGGTATTGGGGACAGCTGCCTAGAAATGCATAGAATTAGGAGATAGGGGAATATTTGAGGAACAATAAGGCCAATGTCACTGGATCATGGAGTATGTGGGGTAGGATAAGGTTGTGTTTGTCCTTGTTTTTGAAGAAGACCGTAGTTAACTTTGATTTGGGTGAGGGAGGGCTGTGCAAGGTCACCAGCCTCACTTTCTTCTCCAGAGCCATCTGGATCCAGTGACCAGATATTTATCAGGATGACTAGAGATGACCCAGGAGGCAATGGGAGACCCTGACCCTTTTAGGCTAACCCCTTTTCATGTACCCATGTACAGTGAAGTAATACCCATTCAGTGAGTAAGCCTCTTTAAGAAGTGAGTCAAACGATGGCCCCTTTAATTAGAAGAAAAGGAAAAAAAAAGTCAACTGCAAGTCATGTCATCATTTCCCTGATGTCATGGTCCTCTTTGAAAACGAAGGACAAACACAACCTGTGAGTAGACCGAGCTTCCTGAAAAGCGACCCAGCTAGTTGGGTAGCTCAGCAACTCAGCTCGTCCTTTCCCTCTCCCTCTCCTTCTTCTTCTCTCCAAAAGAAGGCAGATTTTGATGACCAGAAGCTGCCCACTTAACTTGGGATTTACTAACTAAATTTCTTCCTTCCTTTCTTCCTTTCCTTCTTTTTTCCTTTCTTTCTTTCTTTCTTTCTTTCTCTCCTTCTTTCTTTCTTCCTTCCTTTTTTCCTTCCTTCTTTCTTTCTTTTCTTTCCTTCTTTCTTTTCTTCTTTCTTTCTTTTCTTTCTGTGTTGACAAGCAAAATGGTCTTTGTTTTCTTTGAGTAATTCAGTGTATTTCCTTGAGCCTTTGCTAAGTGTTAAGCCCCAGGCCCAGAGCCCTGTTGGGTGTGGAACCTATGTGGATGTGAGCCTCCCAGGACCCTGGGGGGAGTGGCTAGCACTGGAGCCAATAGAAGCCTGTGGTGGGAGGAGCTTGTGGAACGGTTGGAGCAGAGCTAAGAGGCAGTTGGAGGCGGTTGAAGAGGTTGTTGGTGACAGGAGT
>CM053623.1:203306046-203374822 GCA_028646595.1 Phalanger gymnotis
AACCATTCAAACATGTACATGATTATATTTGAGATTATAAATTCGGCCTTCCTACTTCACTCCCTTCCTTCCTTCCTTCCTTCTTTCTTTCTCAAAACCTTAAACCCAGTTCACTCTGAAGCTCATAGATTGGACCACAATAGGTCCCTGCCCAAGCTCCTCTTAAGGGCTATATTTTGGGCCCTCCTGGTTTAGAGTGAATGTCGATGGTAACTGCTTCTCTTTGGAACAGCAACCCTGGGGGTCTTCCCCTTCCAGCTTGAGTATGGTTAAGGTATTAGAAGTAAGAAGACTGGAAAGGCAGAAAGAAGCTAGGTTCTAAAGGACTTTAAAAGACAGAGAATTTTATTTGATGCTGGAGATGATGAGGGGCTGTACCAGGATGGTGGCAGTGTCAGAGGCAGGAAGGAGGTGTATATGAAAGATATTGGGAAGGCAGAATCAAAAGGACTTGACAATAGATTGAATTTAGGAGGATGGTAAAAAGCGAGGAGTGAAGAATGTTGTTGTTATTCATCCTTCTTTTTGAAGAAGACCAATGACATCACAGGGTGACAGCTTGACTTACCTATGAATTGGATTTAGGTGAGGCAGAGTTCTCAAAGTTTTCAGCCTCAAGTCTCTCTTCCAGAATCATCAAAGTCCAGTGGCAAGACAAAAGTGAAAACAAACACCTGTGGCCTGGGATGCATTGGATGACCTTGGCATCTTTAATGTCTGACCAAGCCGTAGGTGCTCCACAGCACCTGCTTCAGCTGCCTGCATGGCTGTTGGAACAAGCTGCTTTCATCTGCCCATTCTGCCAGGAGAAGTCTTCACATGCTTGGGGTTGTGACATTTAAAAAGTTCAAGAGACATAGTTTTTTGGTAATTAATCGTTTTATTAATAATGCTAGCATATTATTAACAAAAGGGGTCAATGACACTCTCAAAAGCCAAAGACCCCTCATGGAATCCACTCAATGTTTACATGCCCTTGGAAGGGTGGGTATTCCTGAGGGTGGCAATTGACTCTGATTGGTTAGCAAGTAATGAGAGAAAATAGATATTATGTATGCCTATTCTAATGAGGAGCTGAGGAGATATGATCATGCCATTTACTTCCCAATCACACCAGTCTTGAGCAATTTAATCAAAGAATTTAACCCACCCAAACCTGAGTAGAATACAATGGGCAAGAATTCACCTAGATAAGATGGTCTAGGTGGAGTAAATTTTTGGCAGAGGTCAGTAATGTCCTTAAAAAGACTTCAAACAAGGAAATAGGACAGAGAAAAAAACCTGGATCTCTCCCATAATTGGTTATTAATAATCGTTTCTCTTAGGGTAGACATCCCCCTAGCTCACTGATGGGTTGGAGGCTTGTTGGTTACCCTCAACCTAGTTTAGACCATCCATAGAGATGGTTTCACAGCTTCATGGAGTCACAGGTGAGAGTGAGGTGAGAGGTGGACACCAAAGGTGAATAAGCAGCCCTGAAAAGGGCTCAGCAAAATCTCACTTTAGAGGTGCTAGACCTCCCTGAACACCTCATCCACACCAGCGGAGGATGCTACCTAGGTTGCAAGCCTGGGTGACTGATAGGGTGGTGATATCCTTGACAGTGATAGGGGAGTTAGAAAGAGGAGAGGGACTGGAGAGACAGGGGAAGGCAAGATATTAAGTTCACTTTTGGATACGTTCAGTTTGAGGTGTCAGTGGGATATACAGTTCAAGACTTACAATAGGCTAGTAAGATTGGAGGTCAGGAGAGAGGTTAAGGATGGATAAATAGATCTAAGAATTAGTTGCATCTTTCCTCCCACATTCCCTTCAGTAAATGTTGTTTTCCTTTCTTGGCTCCTAGATGATAGGTGTGACATGGATGTTTCTATCATTTTTCTTAGTAATTGGTATATACAAAAATGCTTCGTGTGTTATATATAATGTGATGTGTTATACGTGTGTTCCAAAGGCCAATCTGGAATTGCCCTGGCAATTGGTGCTCTGAGGTGGACTGGGGAGGAGTCAGCTGGGCGAGATTAAGAGCGAGGATTCTGGAAGAGGAAGTCCTACCTAGTGGTATTAATAGCAGCTGCCAGAGTGCGATTTCTTTGATTTTACTATTAACTCCCAGCACGAGTCAGTTGGCTCTTGTGATGGATACCACGTCTGCAGCACGAATGCAGTTTCATGAATGTCCCTGTCAACATCACAAACTCCAGAGTCAGATGTGATTACCACACATCCTCTAGCATACGAGATACAGGCATTCCATCCAAACAAATGTTCCTCAATTATCCGAGAGCTGATACAGTACTCAGAATCTTCCCCGGTTTCCTGGAGATCATCAGAGCTGTCAACAATCTCAGCTGATTCGTAGCCCTGGCTCAGGGCATGTGAACCCTCAGGCTGATACCCTTCTCAAGTCTTCAGAGGAAAAGATCCTAATACCTGCTATAAATCATGGAAGAGACACAACCATCAGACTATTTATGGTTATTCTGCATAGGGAGCTCAAAATGTGCCTTGCGGGGCCAACTTCTCAAAGAAACAAGGGAAGAAAGAAGAGCTAAAGCAGTGCCATTCAGTCATTCAATAAGCATTTATTAAGCAGTTACTAACTGCCAGGTACAAGGCTAAACCTGTGGTTGTTGTTTGACCTTCGTCTTTGAAGTGGACCAGGACACTAGGAAGGTGAAACCACGACTTGCAAGTGAATCAAATTTAAGTGAGGGAAAGCTGTGCAAAGTCACCCGCCTCGCTTTCTCTTCCGGAGCCTTCTGGGGCCAGTGGCCGGCTCCTGCCTAAGCCTGAGAATACAAAGAAAGGTGGCAAAAGACTGTCCCTGCCCTCAAGGAGCTGTCAGTCTAATGGGGGAGACAACATGCAAACAACTAAACTGTACTGTTGTTCATCCTTTTCCACAGAGGACCAATGACTTCACAGGTGATGTATTGACTTGCATATGTACTGGATTTAAGTGAGGCAGAGTTGTGCAAAGTTTTCAGCCTCACTCTCTCTTCCCAAGTCATTGAAGTCCAGTGGTAAGACAAAAGTTCATGTCAACTAGCCATGGCTTAGGATGCAGGAGATAACTTTGGCATCTTCCATGCCTGACCAAGCTCTAAGCTCTCCACAACACCTGCTTCAGCTGCCTTTATGACTGTTAGAACAAATTGTTCTCATCTGCCCATACCATTGGGAGAAGTCTTGACATGCTTGCGGTAGACATCCCCCTAACTCACCAATGGGTTTGAAGCCTATTGGCTCCCTCAACCTGCTATAGCCCATCTACCTGAAACAGTTTACTGAGGTGTGCCCCCTGCACATACTACAGCTTCTTAGAGCCAAAAAGGGCTCAGCAAACCCTCGCACCAGAGGCCCTAGTCCTCCTGAATGCTCCATACAACCTAAGACAAAATACAGACAGGATAAACTGGAGAAAATAGAGCGAAGGTGCTAGAATTAAGGGGAAGAGTAGGAAAGACTTCCTTTCTAAGGTGGGGTTTTAGCTAAGACTTAAAGGAGGCCAGAGAAACCATGAGGCAGAGACGGGCAGGGAGAACTTTCCAGATAAAGGAGATGGACAGTGAAAATGCCCAGTCTGGAGATGGAGTATCATGTGAGAGGAACAGCAAGGACACCAGTGTCTCTGAATCACAGAGAACATGGAGGAGAGGAAGGTATAAGAAGAATGGAAAGGTAGAAAGGGACCACATCACAAAGGGCTTTGAATGTCAAACAGAAGATTTTACATTTGATCCCAGATATAACAGGGAGGCACTGGAATTTATTGGTAGAGTGTTGTGTGAGAGTCCAATGTCACTGGATCACAGAGTAACCTGTAGAGAGACTGGAAAAGTAGGAAAGGGCTAAGTTACAAATGGCTT
Organism: Phalanger gymnotis; assembly: GCA_028646595.1. NCBI lineage: Eukaryota > Metazoa > Chordata > Mammalia > Diprotodontia > Phalangeridae > Phalanger > Phalanger gymnotis. The sequence continues at coordinate 203,309,919 of CM053623.1, forward strand.
TATATGCAAAGTGGAGGATTGTACATTTGATCCTTGACGTAACAGAGAGCCTCTGGGAAAAGTTGGTGAAGAGCATTTGCCCCAGTAGGTAACCATGAGAAGCTGGTACGGGACCAAATAGAAGCAACAGGAAGTAATAGAAAGAGGACTAGACTTGGCATCAGGAAAAATCTGGGTTCAAATCTCCACAAGATCCTTTTGGCTTCTAAATCTATGGTCCTGGTGGTCCTCAAAACAAGCTTTCCAAAAGACTGAGATTTTTATTCAGTTCTTTAATAATTTGTTGTTGTTCCATCATTTTCAGTCATGTCTGACTCTCCATGACCCAATTTGGGGTTTTCATGGCAGAGATACTAGAGTGGTTGGCCATGTCTTTCTCCAACTCATTTTACAGATGAGGAAACTGAGGCAAGCAGAGTTAAGAGACTTGCCCAGGGTCACACAGCTAGTAAGTGTCTTGCTTTCAGTAAGTAAGGCATTTACTGATTCCAAGCCCGGTGCTCTATCCACAGTACTTTCTAGATGCCAGGCATACACAATGATTATAACAAAGTAAATAAAGACATTACAAAAAGGGAAAAAAATTCAGGTCCAATAAAAAGGACATTTCCAGTGCCATACATTCAAAGTTTAAAAACCTCTCATTTAGAAACTAATAATCAAACACCATAACATACTAGGTGGTTCTGTTCAGTGTTTAGGGGAACATATTTTGGGTGAAGTATCTCGTGTCCAATATGTTTCATTTGTACATTTTGTTTTAAGTCAGAAACTGTTTAGTTTTGTTTAAAAATAGATGCCAGAGGAGGTTTACTCTGGCGAGTCAGCCCTTGCCACCAGCCTTGCTGCTCAGACCAGACTGTCAGCTGATATCGTTTCCCCAAATCTTCTCCCCCTTATCTTTGGCCAAAGACAGGTTTAGAAAGCAGAGATAAAAGAGCTGCTTGGCGGTGAGCTCTGGACAAGTCGGAGCTGGTCTCCCAAGTGGTCCTCTGTCTGTCACCCAACACTCATTCTGCTATCAGGAACATTTTGCCGCTCTCAAGATGAACGGCTCTTACCACATAAACAACAGGTTATAACGGGACGGAATGAAATACCATTGGAGCCATCTGTAGAGCAGGGCCCGTGGATGCTCTCAGATCCCTAACCCTGCTTCTGTGGGAGGCTGGTGCTCACCATGCACCCGGTCTCAGGATGGGGAATGCCATCCGGGCCTTCATTGCCTTTGTCCCCACCAACGAGTGCCAGAACTACCTGCTTGGAGACCTCCAGGAGATGCCACTGGACAAGATGGTGGACCTGAGCAGCAGCCAGCTGCGAAGGTTCCCCTTACACGTGTGCTCCTTCAAGGAGCTGGTAAAGCTCTACCTGAGTGACAACAACTTAAACAGCCTGCCCCCGGAACTGGAGCAGCTGCAGAACCTTCAGATTCTGGCCTTGGATTTCAACAATTTCAAGGCCTTGCCTCTAGTTGTGTGTACCCTGAAGCAGCTTTGTATCCTCTACCTAGGGAACAATAAGCTACGCGACCTGCCCTTGGAGCTGAGCTTGCTGCAGAACCTCAAGACCCTCTGGATAGAGAATAACTACATGACCCAACTGCCTGAGGTCATCTGTGAGTTGAGCCTGCTCAAAACTCTGCATGCTGGCTCCAACGCCCTGCGCCTACTCCCCAGGCAACTGAGTAACCTCCAGGAGCTGAGGACCATCTGGCTCTCAGGCAACCTGCTGACCGATTTCCCCACGGTGCTGCTCCACATGCCCTTCCTGGAAGTCATTGATGTGGATCGAAACAACATCTCCTACTTTCCCAGCCTGGTTCACCTGCCAGGCCTGAAGCTGGTCATCTATGACCATAACCCCTGCAGGAATGCCCCTAAGGTGGCGAAGGGGGTACGGCGCGTGGGGAGATGGTCAGAGGAAACCCCTGAGCCTGATCCCAGAAAAGCCAGGAGGCTTCGGATGGCCAAGCGGGAGGCTGATGAGGTCCAGGCACCTGCGCCCCCTGCCCCTCCTCTTCCTATGTCTGAGAAACTTGACTAATGCCTTCCCTTTGTGATGATCTGCGCTGTATCCTTTCTCTAGGTGTTGGCTCATAGTTGTTTGCATGTTGTTTCTCCCATTACGATGTGAGGTCCCCAAGAGCAAGAACTATCTTTTGTCTTTCTTTGTACCCTCAGCACTTAATACGTGCCTGGACATTTTTGTTGTTCAATTGTTTGAGTAGTATCTGACTCTCCGTGACCCTATTTGGGGTTTTCTTGGCAGAGATGCTGGAGTCGTTTGCCATTTTCTCCTCCAGCTCATTTTATAGATGAGGAAACTGAGGCAGAGTTAAGTCACTTGCCCAGGGTCTGAGGCCGAATTTGAATGTAGGTCTTCCTGACTCCAAGCCCAGTGCTCTCTCCACTGCACTGTCTAGCCTCCCCTGCCTGGCATAGAGTAGGTGCTAATAAATGCTTGTTGGCTGACTTCACTTTGGACCCAACTACAGTACACTCTTGATTATAATGAATATTCTTCCCCTGAACAATTTCTTCTGCATAAAGGAACATATGGGAAACAACTCTTGCTCTCATTCAGAAGAAAAATGGAATATCCAGGGACTAGCCTTTCTCACAACTACCCCCACCACTCTCAGTCCCAGCTAACTGGAAAAAATAAATGTAACATTACTCAGCCTCATTTGTCACCTTAGGATTCTGCAGCCCTGAAGCAAAGAAGTTGGACGTGTATTCTGAGAGCACAGACTGTGTTGTATTTAGCTTTGTGCAATTCCTTATACATAATGGCACTTGATAAATCCTCAGGAGAGCTGAATTTAATTCTCACTAGAGAGTGTGCCTTAAAGGGGAAGCTGTTTTATTTTAACAGATAAAACCATCACCTCTCAATGGGATGGCTTGTATCATACTTCAATGGAACTATGGTGTTGACAGTGTTTACATTCCTCCCACTCGTGGAGATCACAATCTATCTGCTTTCTCATCCTAGGTGTTTTTTGTCCCTGTCCTTCTAATCAATCATCCATGGAGTGGAAAGAGCCCTGGGTTTGAATTCTGGTTCTGTTCCTTACTTTCTGGGCAACCATGGGCAAGTCTCCTGGGCCTCAATTTCATCATCTGATTTTGAATCCATCTATAAAATGAGGAAAGTGCACTCAATGATTTCTAAGGATCCTTCCAGTTTCAAATCCTACAAAATGAACAAGGTAAAATCTACATTGGGAAGGTTTAATCTTCTTCTAGTAGCCTGGACAGGTCGGACCTATCCAAAACGAAAATATTTTCATTAGCCCATGGCTGTTTATGTGACATGCTAATATATGCCTTCCCAGGCTGAAATTATTCTGCATTACACATTGAGACCACTTAAAATTGTGTTCCCAGCATTGTCTTCAGAGTCAGACTCAGTCATGGAAAAATCTTTCCTCTTAATGAAACAAATACTCATGAGACATTTTCACTGTGGCTCAAAACTCACTCCACTTAATGCTTCCCCACCACCCCCATAGAGCTGCTAAGCCCTGATTGACATTAACAAACCTGCAAATTGGTTTGGCCTGATTCAGCCAATTTCTCACAAAAGGTTTGATTTGGTGCCTGCTTCTAACTCTTTTATGTCATTCATGATCATCTGGGAAGTAGAGACTTTCTTTAGCTGTGCTCTCATTAAGGTCATGTGTAGACTGGTATTCTGGCTGGCACTTCGAAGCATGCTATCTTTCTGCTTGTTTAAATAAATGAGAGGCAACCAAACCCTGGTTCTCTTGGTGTGAGAGTAACCTCATCAAGGAAATTCACATCTGGTCAGACTAGTGGGACTCTTAGCGGTAGGTTAAACATTTATTCACTTGTTAAGATAATAAGCAGAAGCAAATGTGAATTGCAGATTGCATTGTGCATAAAAATCATTAATGTTTGTCTGTTTAAAATTAATGTCCAGGTTTGATTGAGTTTGTCTGGTATTTCCGTAAACATTTTCTATACACCTATGTAAATAAAACAAGAGCATATTTGCATTTTATCTTTAGACACATGCAAATTGTATGCCTCTTTTTTTCTTCTTGGGAAAAAATTAATTCACTCTCAGTCAAATGTTGTCAGTGGCTTACTTATTAGCCACACACTAACTTGTTTAGTATATTCAGAGTACGCGTATGTACCATCTGACCTAAGCTCCATGTTCAAACAATCAATCTGAAAGCATTGCATGAATGCATCTTAATCTCTTGGAAAGATTACTTCAAAGTACCATCTTCCAGTATATTGACTTATATAAAAACCTCCTTGAGAGAATAAGGCAGGGCCAGGGGAGAAAGGAGCGATTGATGGGATGATTTTGCATAGTTTCCTCCCTGGCCTCCAGGCCAACTGGACTTTCAAAAGCTATTTGATAGTCATTTAAGTGCAATAGGATTATTGAGACTGGCATGGATGAGGAGTGACTAAACCAAATCTGGATCACGGATAAGGACAACAAAGAATATAAGTAAAACATTGCGTATCCATTAAAGTGTTATCTAATCTCACTTGTTATTATTAATATTTTATTTTATTTTTAATTTTTATTATACTCCCTCTATATATTTGGTCATGAATTCATGACACCCTTCTGGACCAGGTCTCCTTGGGCTTCCTAAATTAAATGCTAGAAGATAATTGTCCAACAACTGTAACTTTGCTATTGATGATAAGAAAAGTTATAATCATAATTATTATAATAATAAGTAACATTTATATAGCACTCTAAGAGTTACAAAATGCTTTACACACATCTCATTTTGTCCTAACAACAACCCTAGGAGGTAGATGCTATTATGATCCCCATTTTACAGACTAAAAAAAAAATCAAGCCAAAAGAGGTTAAGTGACTTTCCCACAGTCACACGGCTAGTAAATGAGGCTAGATTCAAACTTAGGTCTGCCTCACTCCAAGTCCAATGCTCTACGTACTGTGCCACCCAGCAAACAGGGTCATGAATTTAGAGCCAGAAAGGACCTCGTAAGTCATAAAGCCCAACCATCTCATTCTATAGATGTGGCAACTGCAGAGATAATGACTAGCCCAGAGTCACACAGTCAGTATGTACTGAAGGCAGAACTTGTTCCCAGGACAAGCTCTGAGTTTGCCCCAAACAAACATGCCACGCTGTCCCTTTCAACATATGATTTGACTCAGCCAAATAATCTAAAAATTACTGCATTATATAATTGCACCAAAGCTGAATAAGCTTTTTTCTACCAATATGATCAATAGAGGAGATAAAAAGAATGCTAAAAAGAACAAATTTGGGGAAAGTACCTTACTAGGGAACAAGCAGGCTTTCACAAGTAAGAGTCAACAATGGACCACATCTTTAGCATTTCATAACTTACTGAAAAATGAAGAAAATATTAGATACCATGGTGCTTATTGGCTATTGATTTTTTTAAAAGCATTTGATTTGATAAGCAAAATGCCACCTTATGGGTGCTTTTATAAAGTGTCTCTCATGTACACGTCAACGGCAAGGTGAAGCAAGCAATGTTTACCACAGCAATGGAGGAGATCCACCACAGACTCCAAAATTGAGGAGGGATTTCCTGAGGATAGTGAGGTCTTTCACCTGTTTCTGTTTGCCAGTGACATTGTGCTGAGTGCATCAAGTCCCAGAACACTGTGGAGCTTCCCAGAAGGGATCTGTTATTCCTCAAAGGATCTTGGTTGGACCTTCCACACAGGAACGACCATGTAGTGGCAGAACATTTGTTGCCCAGATTTCAACATGCATTTAGATAGACAACCTATAGAACTTGTACATTAGCTGCACACAGACAGCACAGATGGGCAAGAAATTGGGTCCAGATTTGAAGGGGAAGAGGAGAGTGGGCTGGTTTGCCTTTGTCAAATAGCAAAGCTTCTTTACTAACCCCAAACTTCCAGTGAAAGCAAAGGTCCATCTTTTCTTTTTTTTTTTTAATTTTTTTTTTATTTTTAGATTGCAACAAACAGTTCTACATAATTTTGGGTTCCAGATTATCTTCCCTCCCTCCTCCCCTCCCTCCCCAAGAAGGCATGGAGTCCCATATAACTTCCAGGTAAAAGGTCCATCTTTTCAATGCCAACATTTTACCAATGTTGCTACGTAGCAACTAGTTATGGGATGTAACTGTTTCTGAGGAATCAAAGATGTATGTATGTCACACAGAAGGCAATGGAGAAGGGCATGCAGGCTGCATGAGACATATAGCCAATTGAGGGTAAAGTATTATCTAGTCGTGATAAGAGGAGACAGACAGTAATGTAGTGAAAGCAAGGGATAACAGATGGCCAGAGTGCCCACTGGTACCCTGAAAAATGTTAGGAGAAACTGAGGAAGGTCTCCAAGAACAATGGATAGATCCTTTGAGGCAAACTTACTGAAAGATATGAACTAGAGTCACGCAGTATGGGCAGGAACAAAGGTGTAAGCATCTGCTTTGTTAGAGGAAGCTTTAGAATCAATGAAATATTGAGATTCACTTGAGTATTTGGTTGACTCACACAGTAAAAAGCACTTTTTTAAAAAAATAAAGTTTTCCTTTCCGAGCTACAGCCCCACGACTGGCAACATGGCTAAATGCACCAAGAACGTTGGGATTGTTGGTAAATATGGAACACGTTATGGTGCATCCCTCAGAAAAATGGTGAAGAAAATTGAAATTAGCCAGCATGCCAAGTATACCTGCTCCTTCTGTGGCAAGACCAAAATGAAGAGACGGGCTGTGGGTATCTGGCATTGTGGATCCTGTATGAAAACTAGCTGGTGGTGCATGGACCTACAATACCACCTCTGCAGTCACAGTCAAATCTGCCATCAGAAGACTAAAGGAATTGAAAGACCAGTAAAATCTTCTTACCAAATACCTGCAGCCCATAGTCCAACAATAAATGGGTTAATTTATGGAATAAAAATAAAAAAAATAAAGTTTTCATTGACAACTTCATGGCCCGTTTTAAAATCAAGAATGTTAGTCTTCTTGCTAAAGCTAAGTTTGAAGAAAGAAAATTCATGTATTGTTTTAATTTAGAGAAAGAACAGGTAATGCTGAATAGTGCAAAGTTTTTTCATCTTTAAAAAAAGTATATTGTAACCTAGAAATCTTCTAGACAATTGATTTTGTTTCTTTGCTTTGGTTATTAAACAAAAGCATTATTGAGTAAACATGGAAAAATGGGTACAATTAGAAAGTGAAAATTAAATCAGGAGAAAATGTTAAGCTCCATGAGAATTTTACACAATGCATTTTTGTTGCCCTTAACTGAAAAAAAAAGTCCCAAGAATAACCAAAATAAATATACAAACCAGCATCGTCAAAAGTTCATGCAGAAAGAAATTTCTTGGTGTGTGTATTGTTGATGTATTTTTGCTTAATGGGAAGATCTTTCCCATCCATTAATAGGTCCATGTGACCTGCTTAAGTCACATAGAAGCTTAAGTCACATGCCTGGGTTACAAGGGTTGTGATGCCCTTTGACCCTGAAGAAGTGTATATATACTCTGAGGTTAGCATTTTGCTTTGGGGCTCACTCATGGGAAGTGTTCATGTGATGTAGCCAGATGAGACTTTGGGTAGCTGTTAAGGAGCCCCCGGCTTTGAAAAACCCAGATGTTAGTGCTTCTCTCTCTACTAACTATGTATGTATTTCTTTTGGTCAGACGGTTGGAAGCCTGTGTCTGTTGGTCTTTGCTGTTTATATTTGCTCTGTTTATGTAGTTTTCTGCTTGTAATTTCTATTTGTATTTTCTTTGAAGTTCAGGGTGCTGACTTTTCCCCTGAACTAAGTGAATGATATGTATGCATATATATGTGTGTATGTATGTATGTATATATACATATACATATATATGTTTGATTAAAGTAAGATTGTTGACCCCTTTTAAGTTGCTTTCATTTAGAAAAGCATATCAAAGAACCTGTGCTAGCAACCCTCCTGTGTGCTAGTGTTATTGGTCTTACACCCCCACAGCAGCTACAAGTAACATTGTTATCATAGCATATGGCTTCTTAGTCGAGAAGACCTATGTTCGAGCTTTGTCTCTAGCACATATTCCTTTAAAAAAAATTATTTCATTTATTTTTAACATTCGTTTTTAAAAATGATTCCTGAATTCTCTTTCTCCTGTCCACTCCTCTCCCATCCACTGAGAAAGCAAGAAATATGATATGAATTATACATGTGAAATCAAGAAAACATTTTTATATTAGCCATTTTGAATAAAAAAGGTAATAAAAATTTTAAAAATGAAAAAAAGTATGCTTTCATATGCACTCAGACGTTATCAGTTCTCTCTCTGGAGGTAGATAATCTTTTGGAATTATCTTGAATCATTGTATTGATCAGAAAAACCGAGTCATTCATACTTGGTCATTGTACAATACTGCTGTTACCGTGTACAGTGTTCTCCTTGCTTCAGATCATATAAGTCTTCCTGGGTTTTTCTGAAATGTACTGTTTGTCATTTCTTATAGCACAATAATGTATCACAATCATCTATCACAACTTATTTAGCCATTCCTCAATTGATGGGCATCCCCTCAATTTTCAATTCTTTGCCACCATGAAAAGGGGCATCTATACAAATAGATCCTTTTCTCTTTTCTTTAATCTTTTAGGATACAACCCTAAGTAATGGTATTACTGGGTCAAAGGGTATGCACAATTTTATAGCCCTTTGGACATAGTTCCAAATTGTTCTCCAGAATGGTTAGGCCAGTTCATAACTCTACCAGCAAAGCATTAGTATAACAATTTTCCCATATTCAGATCAACATTTGTCATTTTTCTCTTCTGTCATATTAGCTAATCTGATAGGTGTGAGGTGGTACCTCAGAATTGCTTTCATTTGCATTTCTCCAGTCAATAGTGATTTAGAGCATATTTTCATTTCATAATAGTTTTGATTTCTTCCCTGAAAACTGCCTATTCATATCTTTTGACCCTTTACAATTACAGAATGATTCTTATTTTTATAAATTTGACTCAGTTCTCTATATATGTGAGAAATGAAGCCTTCATAAGAGAACTTTCTGTAAATTTCCCACTCCCCAGTTTCCTGCTTTCCTTCTAGTCTTGGCTGCATTGGTTTTGTTTGTGCAAAGTTCATGTAATCAAAATTATCCATTTTATTTCCTGTGATTGATCCTCTCTATGTCTTACTTGGCCTTAATTCTTCCCTTATCCATAGGTCTAACAGGTAAAACTTTCCATGCTCCCTTAATGTGCTTACGATATCACCCTATTATGTTTAAATCATGTACCCATTTTGACCTTATCTTGGTGTATGGTGTGAGATATTGGTCTATATCTAGTTTCTACCAAACTGCTTCCAGTTTTCTCATCAATTTTTGTCAACAGTGAGTTCTTGCTCCAAAGGTTTGGATCTTTCAGTTTATCAAATACTAGATTTCAATGGTCATTTACTACAGTGTATTATGTACCTAATGTATTTCACTGATCCACCTCTCCATTTCTTAGCCAGTACCAGTGTTTTCATGATTATGACATTGTAATATAGTTTGAAATCTGGTATTACTAGGCTGCCTTCCTTCACATTATTTCCTTGGTTTCCTTGATATTCTTGACCTTTTGTTCTTCCAAATGAATGTCATTTTTTCTAGCTCTATAAAATAATTCTTTGGTAGTTTGATTAGTATAGCACTGAATAAGTAAATCAACTTAGGTAGAATTGTCATTTTAATTATATTGGCTCAGCCTACCCATGAACAATTAATACTTCTCCAATTGTTTTGATGTCTTTATTTGTGTGAAAAGGATTTTGTAATTGTGTTCATATGGTTATACATGCTTCTTATATCATGGACAGGTCACTTAATCCTAAGCAAGTCTCTAAGACTATAAAGACTAAAAATCTACATTGGCCTTTTAAAGACCTTAGCTTAAAAAGGCCAAGGTCTCCCCTGACATCCAGGGCCATCTCCAGTTGTCCTGATCTATATCTTGCCACTGGATCCAGATGGCTGTCGGGGAGAAAGTGAGGCTGGTGCCTTTGCATAGCCCTCCCTCATTTAAATCCAATTTACTTGCATGTTATGGCATCGCCTTCCTGATGTCATGGTCCTCTTTGAGAATGAAGGACAAATAACAACAAAAAACAACAACATTAGTAGAAAGAACTTGTTCAGTGGAATTTCCCTACTCCTTTTCCATAAAAATCTTGTATATGAAAGATTGTTTTTACCCTAAGTAAAACAAAGTTAAGCCAACTACCAATCTTATCAGAAAACCTACATGAGGGTCACATAATGATGTAAATAATGTAGATTTTTCCTATGTGACCTAAAAATATTCAGAGCAGGGATTCTTTTTTTGTGTCATAGACCCCTCTGGTAATCTGGTGAAGCCTATGGATGCTTTCTCAGAATAATGTTTTGAATATATATAAAATAAAATACAAAGAAATACAAAGGAAACCAACTATATTGAAATTCAATTATTAAAATGTTTAAAACAAATAGGTGCACAGATCCTAGGTTTAGAATTCCTCATTTGAAGGGTACTTTGTCATCTTGTCCCCATACTGTTCATGTTTCGACAAACCCACTAAGCTCATTCTTGCCTTGGAATGCGCCCCTTCTTCACAATTGCCTGATAGAATCCATACCTTCCTTCAAGCCTCCTGCCTCTATTGCTCCAGCTGGTAGCACTAAAAAACCAAAACCATAAAAAGCTGTCATTTATATGCATTTTGCCCTTACTTATTTGTGTAAATGTCATTCCTTTCTAAGCTTACAAGAACATAAGCTCTTTGAGGGCGGTTTTATTTTTCTTTTTTGTATTTCCAGTGCCTCGTACAGAGCCCAGCACAAAGGAGGAAATTAATGACTGTTTGCTGAATGAACTTAAAGCACACATAACCAATGCTGTAAGTTATACTAAATAGTATAATATTTAGATTTGCACCATTACTACCATCCATTGAGCTGTTTTCTTTCTTCAATGAAAAGATTAAAAATGGCCAAACATCAAAGGATGCATTGTTTTCAAATCCTCTGAGTAATAATTAGTTTCATCTTTGCAAGAGAAAATATCACAGCTACTTGAGTCCCAAATGTGAGAAATCTAATTTTGAGATTAAGTGCCTCTGCTTCCCATCCCGGCTCTAACTAAATTAGGAAACACATGGACATGATTACCATGAAAATCCTTGTCCCATTTCCTTACAAGTGAATTAGACTCCTTCCCTCCCACTATTAACTTAGAACTGGTATTTGACAAATGAAGTCTTTTTCTAGGGATGGGACCAGGACTCCAGGATTCAGTGATAACAAGACTTGAGTGGATGATGTTTTTTTTTTTCCTGTTCTACCAGAAGCTCCAAACTATCTTTCCCCTATTTTTCTATCTCTAAATCATACTTTTTTATCTTCATGTTTATATCTTTTAATTATTGTACCGTTCACCAGTTATGGGACTGAGGACTCAAATATTGGATAAATTTACTTCCCTCTACTAAATCTAGGCAAAAGTATTTCCTATATACTCTGGCCCTAGCTAAAAGGATGATGATAACATTGTTGGCAGGAATCTACAATAAGGACCAAAACATAAGGCAGTTCTAGACAAGGTTACGATGCTAAACATGTAACATGGACTTTTACTATTTTGGTTGCTCTCTTCTGGATCCTTTTTGATACATCAATGTCCTCCTTTAAACTGTGGTGCCCAGAACTGCTAAATTAAAAAAAAAAAGGCTGTAACCAAAGCTTTGGAAAGGATAAGGTAATATATCAGTATGCATAATTAATTGTAAACCATAACTAAAACACCAATAGATTTTAATACCTGAGTGGCTTAAGTTTATTCCCTTTAGTAAAAATTTGAACAAGTTTTGTTTTGTTTGGTGGTAATCTACAAGCCTTCTGTCTTCACTTCTTCCTAGAAAATGGTGTTAAAATCTTTTGTAAAGGACATATACTTTGGCCTAGGAACATATCGAGATCATGCAAACATTTCTTACTAACACTAAACAAAGCTACAATGTGCAGTTTGGAAATAAAATTCCAGCAAATGCCCTCCCCTCCCCAGCCCCAATCCCTGAAGCAGAATACAGGGAATTTAAATTTAAATGTTGACTTTGCACAGCCCTCCGTCACTCAAATCCAATTCATTTTTAAGTCATGTTATCTTCCTAATGTCATGGTCCTCTTTTAGAGCAGGGACACACACAAAATGCCTCCCTGCCCCCGCCTCCAACCCACACACACACACAAAGAATGCCAGAGTCCTGCAGAAGCTCTGGTCAGAGACAAACCAGGTAGGTGGAAGGCAAAACATTGACCAAACCATATCCTTGCCTGGACAGTCCATGCCCCTGCCAGGCCAAGGGACAGGGCCAGACTAGGGTCCAGCAGAGGAGCCAGTAAGCTCAAACTTTGTAGGAAATGGGGTCAGATGAGTGCCCAGCCAGCCTGTGCACTGCCACTGCAAGAGTGCCAGACCAGTGCCCGTTGCTGGGCCCAAGTAACTACAGGAGACAGGGCCAGAACAGCACCTATGTAGCCCATGCTCAAGTCACAGCTAGAGAATGGGCCAGGGGAGCAACTGGGAAGCAAAGGACCTAAAGTCTTGTGAGAGGTCTGCTATGAAGGCAATCAACATCTGGTTAGGGTCTACCAAGGTCACAGCAATGGACAGAGGCAACTCTCAGTTTGGGATTCTGCAAAGAAACAGGAGCCAAGACCAAAATCTAAGTTAAGACTGAAGGGTAATGAGCCAAAATGCAGAATTCTTACAGAAGGCAGGACCTGGTCTTATCCATGACAAAAAGGACCAAGGAGGGCCTGCCCACACCATCCGAGAATATAGGACGTAAGGTCTAGTCTGTGCAGAAAGCCAGAAACCAGAAACTAAGGCTGGAGTTAAAAGTAAACCCCAGAAAATACTGAACACAATGAAGAAATACTATAGGCTTGAGATCTAAGAAATAAACCCAGAAGAAGAATATAACTTCATAAGTTGAAGTAGAACCCCTAAGAATAAAAATTCCTGGCCACAAGGACTACAAGAATACCTGTAATAAATTAAACAAAAGACACAGAACGTAATAATTATAGCAAATTTCAGCTAAGGAGGAAAGAATAGAAGTCTCTGAAATTAAGAATGAGCCAAACAAAAAACGATTCCATCAGACAAAAAAAATATTAAAACAAAACCAAAAGACTGAATGAAAAAAAAAAACAAAACAGAAAATATAATATATGGGGCAGCTACAGTGGATAGATAGAGCACTGTCCCTGGAGTCAGAAAGCCCTGGGCTCGAATCTCCATCAGATAGGCTCTGTGACCCTGTGCGAGTCACTTAACCTGTTTGCCTCAGAATTTTCAATTGTAAAATGGGAATAATGGCACCTCCCTCAAAGGGTTATTAAGGATCAAATGAGGCAATATTTGTAAAAAGTGTTTAGCATAGTGCCTGGCACAGTAGGCACTATATACTTATTCCCTTCCCTCCCCACCTCAGTTTAGAAACCATATAATAATTAAATATAACATAAATTTTGTGGAATGATATGCCAAAACACTGAAGTAATAGTTGTATCTTGATTTATTGAATATTTCCATTTTAGCCGATAACAAAGTATTGAACCAAATAACTAGCTCACATGTGCTGGTGGGGAGGACTATCATCAATCTACCTGAACTCTGAACTACAGAAGCTTTTCTGCAATTATTTTATTACATTAGGGGTTAGCACAAGATTTAGGATAACGCAAGACAAATTATAAGCAAGTTAAACATTGAAAATTTTATTTCAGTGCACAGTAGGAGGAAATGAACTTTTAAAAAATCAACTCTTATGTTTTATCTGAAAATGAAACAGCAAATAAATTAGACTCAGGTTGAAATAGAAGTCAGTTTAAATGTCCAAATTCATGGATACGCTTTGTCTCAGATAAGCTTCTGTTTCTTCGTCTTCCTTAAGAGGTGCAGTTCTCTCCAACAACTTTGTAATTAAAATAATTGGTCCCAGAGTCCTCTGGGATATGGGAATGTCTTAACATGGGTGGTGATCTGGTACACGTTTTCTGGAAAAAAAAAATGAGACATGTATTTAAGAAAAAAATCTTTAATAAAATATCATACTTCGGTCTTTCTTGATATTTATTTTCCTCCCCCCTCTGCCTTTCAAAAAGATAAAACTGAACATCAACTACAAGGCAATTCATATAAAATTATGGGAAATGAAAAAAGGGCATGATTTTAATCACAAAGCTTGGCCTTTAACAAATCTGATTTTAACTAAAACCATTATAATACTTTTCTATTTAAGAAAAATATTTTTACACCCATAACACTGCTTTCCTGGTGGGGATATCAAAAAACCTACTGAATGTAGGAATGTAGACATCAGATGTTTAGGATTTTCCAAGTCTTTGTCCAAACAGTGGACTATTTATATTTAGCATTCACTCAGTGTGAAAAGGATTCTTCAAGGTAGAAACGCTTGCTGACAGACTGATTTATGGGAGAACATGGAAAAATGGCCGTGATGGGCAGGGCCATTAATGTACTGCAATTCTCACTGCTTGGAATACCTATGTCAGAGATCACAGATCCACTGCTCTACTGATCTTCTGAAGAGATAGTCCCGCTTAAATAGGTGAGCAATGTTAAAACAACCCAAAGAAAATTAGCCTTACTTTCTGCAAGATGGATGTAGGCTATTTGGAGTAAAGGAATAGTGTGGTTAGTGGCAGGTGCGCTAACAACAGAAGTAACAGGAATCAAAGGAGGAAACAACAATGAAAAACAGACAAGCAAAACCTAAAAACGGAAGAGACTCGACCAGTATGCCACTTAGCGCAGGCACTTGAGGCAGCCTACTACAACTGAAAGGCCATCGCTATGTACTACAAGGACTAACCGATAACTGAACACTGGTCAAGTCTGGGCCACAGTTCAAGGTCTTAGGAATATAAACAGACAAGAAGATGCAAGTCTTGCCATCAATGAGATGACAGTTTGGTAGCAGACAACAGGCAAGCTTAGAGTAACAATAACATTTTCAGTGTTTACAAAAACCCTTCCTTCACAACAAATCTGTGAAGGAAGGAAAGAAGGAATAAGTCATACTTGAAGCACATGTTAATTGCTTAGTGTGTGCCAGACTGTGCTAAGCTGAGGGAAGAAGCAAAAATTGTCCCTGCTCTCAAGGAAGTTGCATTCTAAAAGGAAAAAGAGAAATATGCAAAATACAAACAGAATAGATACTAAACAAGCTGGGTGGGAGACAATCACTTAAGGACTCCTAAATCCCAACACCACATGCTACACAAGCTCAGAAAAGAACAAGCTCACTCCCAGCGTAGGCACTGAGCTGGAGCAAGGAGGACCTGAGCTGGGCTTTTGAAATAAAGCCTAGCAGACAGAAGCCGAGATGAGTTGGTCAGTAGGGAGTGTGAGAGAAGACAAATGTCACAGAGACAGGAAAACAAAGCATGCTGAAGTCAGATTAGGTGGGAGAGTGAAGGATGCAACAATTCAAAGCCAAAATGAGAAGTCTGGACTTGTTGTTTTAAGTGATGAAGAACCACAGATGCTCAGAACTGATGTCAGTTATTCAAGCTTTATCATCTGTTATTCATGCTTAAACAAGGCGTGGAAGTCTAGAACGAATTAGAATATGGAAATAGTTTAGATATACTTCAGTTATCTGTGAAATTCATTTAAGTGAGACTAGAGATTTTCACAACGAGGTACCACTTGTATATGGTACTTCAAAGGATGTTTAGTGCATTTGTCTACACTGGAAAATATAGCAGCAGTTTGGTGGTGGGCTTAACAGATGATCTTGCTCCTTCATCATCTCTAAAACTAAAATGTTAGACAAAGTTGTCAGCTCCAAAAATCCGATCTAATACCGCCCTGTCATTTTAAAAGATCACCAGCAGAACATGCCCCTTTGTACCATATGCTCCCAACTAATTTGTTTCTAAATGTAGTGTATACCACATAAATTTAGCCTACATAAACAAAACCAAAATAATAATAATAATATTTCACAGCAATGACTTTTAAAAAAAATGTGGATGCGACACAACTATTGTTGTATTTCCCCTCAGACCAAATTGTGATACAAAGCCAACCTAAAAATGTATAGTTTTCATTAGTGGAAATTAAGTCGTTAGCATACTGGGCAATGAAAGTTCTCTAACTGTTCACTGAACACATTAAATCCAGTGAGTACTGTAGGCTCATCTAATTACTCATTGAATCTCTTCCCACCCCTCACCAAAATACAGATTTATATAGTAAATGCCCGTGTGTTTCAAGTCTGTCTGTTTGACTCAATTACAACTTTGTGACATATGAACCCCAAACTTATCCAGCAGAATTTGTTAGCATTATTTTCTCTTGGCAAGATACCCAGTTTCCTTACTACAAGATGAACCATGTGGAATATTTTAATTAGCTTTAACACCACTCCTCTAATCTGGGGTTCATGAAGGTTTTATTCTCTATTTGCGAGCAAATCTTACCAGCATTACTGAGTTTACACAACTCGATCAGAAAACCACCAATTTAGAGCTAGAAGATCAGAGGCCATTTTGGACATCCAGACAAGGAGAAGGCCATTTGCATGGCCATGTTACAGCAATGGAGCTATGATTGCCTGCGGCTCCTTTAATTCTAAATCCAGTGCTCCTTCTCTTTATAGCATGCTGAGAATGTTTTAATCATGTAACAATTTCATTCGTTTTGATGCCATTTTTTCAAGTTAAAGAAAAAGAATGGGAGGATTCAATGAAATATGAAAAGGCCTCATGAAAAATGGACTCACTGTCATCTTCCAGCCACGACTTGCCTTCTGAATACCTCACGAATAACTCCCAGTGGAATTAATGGTGGCACATTTTTCTGGCATTTCCTCACAGTCCCCTCCTCTAATACAATGCCTTCTTAAATCATAGGGTCTTGGACTCATTTTGTCCAACCTCTCATTCTGTACATCAGCAAACAGTCCCAAAGGCAAGGATCCCTTCTCAGGGCCTTACAACCCAGTTGGGAATAGAGTTCAGCCTGGTATCCACTCCTGCTTCTATGTGACTTCACTTATAACAGTGTAATTATGGATTACAGTGTAATCAATATCTCCATTTGTACCTTTCTTTTCTCCACTAATCCATGACTACTGGGTTTTCTCTCCCTTCAAAGCCCAAACCATTTTAAGAGAAAAATCTTTAAAGACAATTTAAGACAATTTAGTCTACTTAAGTACTTCCCTAAATAAAATTTCAAATACTTCATAAGAATATTGCTTTTAAAGTAAAGAATTAATAATGGATAAGCTTTTCCAGATTTACTAATGGGTTCAAGGAACCCATTTCTGTAAGTGGGCAAGAAGGAGTTCTCCAAGTCAAATCAATTAGAGCCACTGAGATTAGATCTTGAGCAGAAAAGGAAAGAGCATTTAAAGTTTTAGTCTCTAAACAATGAAATCTTGGCATGTTCCAGTCTTTTTTCTCTAATTCACAAGTTTCAAAAAATTGTTTTGGTGGCTATCAGCTTTCAGTGATCAAAAAAATTCTCTCCAGGCCACATCGGATTTGTGGGTTAAATTTTTAAAAACACCAATTTTGTCTAATGAAGTATCTTTCTTCGGAATTTGATACATATCTAAGAAAAAGCATTTAAAATGGAAAGCAGCATGTTAAAGACTATCATAAAGATGTGCTTATGAATTTGGTAGATGTCTTATTTTGAAGTTAACAGGCTCTTTGAGGGCAGGGTCTATGTCTTATTCCCCTCCTCCCCCTTTGCCAGCACTTAGCACTGTATATGGCTCTTAATAAATTTACAGTGAATGGATGATGCCATCTAACTAATACTTCTAAATACTGCGCCAATAATTCACGGATGCACGGTACCTTGGTGCTGCCTTAATAATGTTATCTACACGAAGAATCACTTCTGCTGCTTCAGCCGCACTCAACAAAACTTGTCTCTTCACTTGGAAACTTTCTGTTATACCAAGCGCAGCCATATCTCCAATGGTACCTTCCTTCATGTCTTAAGAGAATAAAAATATTAGGTTACAATATTTTAGTTAAAATTTGGAAAATTTTTACACTTAACACAGCCAAGAATGATATTTAAAGTAAAAGTTCTCAGATTTCTTTTTTAAGACTGAACCCCTCATTATACTTAACTGGATATGATCATTACTATCCTAAACTTGTAACAAGCCCATACCACATGCCAAATAATGTACAAAGTGCTAGAGGCACAGAAAGAAAAGGGAGACCGGTACTATCCTCAGAAAATTCATATTCTAATTGCGGGGAGACAGTACAGTTCCAGGGCAGAACAATGGCAAAGCCAAACTGTCCTTAGGGTGACATAGCAAAGCAGATGGAAGTAGAAGCTTCTGTGGTGCCACATGCATGGATAAAGAAATATCAGTTCCTGACTTTGAATCACTGGAAAGTAACAGGGACTTTGGTGACAAGAGTTATGGAACATGAAACCAAACTGCCTGATTTTTTTGGAGGGGGGTGGGGATGCATTAGGCTATCAGGGTTAAGTGACTTGCCCAAAGTCACACATCAGGTGTTAAGTGTCAAGTGTCTGAGGCTGCATTTGAACTCAGGTCCTCTTGACCCCAGAGCCAGTGATCTATCCACCTAATCGCCCTGATTTACATAAAGCCACTGTCCATTCCAGATTATAAATTTTCCAAATATTATTTTGTTAACATTACTACAAAGCATTCATTAGATTCCTTTATAATTTATAAAATATAATTGGCAGAAAATTAAGACAATGTTGTTAGAGGAATCTTAATTATCTGAAAACAGCTCCACAAGACTGGTTCTGAGATGTTAGGACTCTACTAGTTTCTGAGCTGTTCTGTATTTTACTCAATTCAGCATTGCAGTCATATTTAACTTTTCTTTTGAAGTCATTGTCCGGATCTTTTAAATAGAAAATTATCTTTTCACAGTGTTCAGAAGTTGTGGCTGCCCGAGATGAAGGGCTAGAGCACCTACAGAGACAGTTGGCAGGTCAAGCCTCCACAGGTTCACTTTGCTGGATGATAGATGAAAGGTCTGCAGGTGGTCTGGGGTTGAGGGAGGGGCACTGTTACTGTTGGGGCTCTCAGGCGCAGAGCTGTAAGCTGCTGCCAGGGGAGGTGACACTGGTAAGAGAGTAATATGAAATGTCCAATGTGATCTAAATTTGAAATGACAGTAAGATGCATCCGTTTTTTGACCAAAATTACAAGAGTTCTTTTGATTATACCATCCTTTACGTATTCTTTAGCACTTTTTAAATAACAAATTACACAAGGTCCACTCTATTTCTAGCTTTGCTGATCTAAAATCGTCACCAAGGGCTAAGTAGTAAAGAAAGCATTGTAAAGCACCACCTACAAAACCAGCATCATGGAGTAGTTTTCCTTCCCTTAAGTAAACATCAAGCTAATCTGAAAACAGAGAAAAGTCACATCTTCAATGGCTGCCTTAAACTGTTGAAAGATAAGTGACAGGACTGAGCCCGGAATAAATACTTGAAGCTTGAGATTAGAAATAGATCAGTAGACAATTGCTTTGAGTCTCAATTCCCTTAACTGTGAACGTGAAGATAACCTTCCTGAGATTTGTGATTTTACTTTAAAAAAAAATATGATCTGAAAGCACCAACAATCATAAACATTTCAAAACGCAAAGAACGGAAAACAAAGACTATGTGAAATTTTGAACTACCATGTAGTGCGTTTTAAATTGATTTAATTTGACATGATACTAATATACTTCTTTTCTGAACGTCTATTTTTTAAATGCATCATTTTATCCCCTAAATCATTAACAACATCCACCATTTTCCCTGAAACTGCATCTCCCCCGCAACCCTGGTCCCAATTAATAAGTATAGTCAAGCAGAACAAATTCATACATCGGTCTTGTTTGAAAATGGACTTCTGTATCTCTAGTCCATCACCTTTCTTATCAAGAGATACCAAGCATAATTCATCATTAGTCTTCTGGAGACAAGACTGGTCAATGCACTGATCAGAATGAAGTCTTCCCAAGTTATTTTCCTTTGCATTATTGAAATCATTTTATAAATTGTTTTGCTGAGTCTGTTCACTTCACTCTGTATCTGCTCACACAAACTATTCCACTACATTATAGATCAAAATTGTCCAGGTCATCCCCCAAATGGATGGTCCCTACCGTGTCCAGCTGCTTCAGTAAGTATACCAGTGTATTTATATCCCACAGCTTCCCTACCTCCAATAAGTATTAATTTTTTTTTAACACCTTTGCCAATTTCACAGGTGTGAGGAAGAACCTCAAAAGTTAGTTTTTTGCAATTCTCCTTATAAATGACTTAGAGTGGTTTTTCATCTGGTTGTTGATAGCTTGCATTTTTTCCCCAGTTTAAAACAGCCTGGATCATCTGCTACTTTCTGCCAAAAGTGGTAGGGGTATGGGTAGGGGAGAGGTGAGGAGTTAGGCAAGGGCTGGAAGTACCATCCTCAAGGTAGGGTTGGAGCTGCTGAGCCCCTGTGGATCTGAACAGGAGCCTCCAACACTTTCTTCAAGGTGGTACGACCTCAGGTATGATGTAATGAACACACTGGGGAGGAATCAGATGTAAGACTACTGCAGCTCTGGTAGGAGCAGATGTGTGCCTTGGTGCCCCATTATGGAAAGGAGGAGGCACTAAAAAGGGCTTCTTGTTCTGGTATCAATTTAGGAAACATTTATTTCATGAATTCTTTTCTCCAAGGCCAGTGTCTTGCTTTCATTAAGCTAGTTGGAGGAATTTACAACCCAGTACACCACAGATCAGAAAGAGAGAGAGAAAGAGACCAAGCCCCTGTATGCAACATTCATGCACTCCCAAAAGCTTTATCTTGGCAAATAATCACCAATGAGGATGTCCTAGATGCATGCTCTCTGCTACAAGTGTTAAGGATATACAGATGTCAGATCTCTTCCTCCCAAGAAAAGAATACTCAATGAATTATTCCATGTCATTCTCTAATCATTAGAAGATGAGACTGTCAAACTTGAGTCGTGCATTTGTTTGACATGGATTTTTTGAAGCAAGTTAGAACTGATCCTCCAACAATTAAGTTACAAAATACAAGGTAGTCATTTTCCATTGATGTATATCACATGAGATATCTCCTTTCTAGCTATGTTAATAAAAGAACTGCTTGGTTCTTCCTGTGGCATGAAATAAAACTGGGCTCCCCATCAAGAGAACCTTTTCTGCTGTCTACCACAGAATATATTTTAAAATTTTATTCTCTATTTTGAACTTAAACATCAAAAAAGGATCTTCACATACATAGCAGAGCACAAGGGGAGGATTATATACAAAACCACATTTTTCCCTTTAATATTCAGGATTGCTATTTTTGTGTTGCTTTTTAAAAAATAATTTATTGTTTCTCTATTTATTTAACAGCATGACCAATTACTGACCTATACTTTTTCACTTGTATTGATCTAAGAGCTTGGTAATATGCATTTTCTGTTAGTTACTGCTTTGGCTGTACTCCATAAGTTTTAACCCAGCCCAGGGAGCAGAAAAAGCAACCATTGTCTTGGGCCCCCTTCAAATCAGATCTGGTGTTCTTTTCTACCCCTGCAATACTGCCCTTCGCTCTGGACCAGCTTTGAAAGAACTAGTAGAAACCAAGAGCTGAAGTCCTTTTGGCCTCCAACAATTAAATCTATCATCCACTCCTACCTCTAAGGCTTGAAAATTCCCATCACTTTTACTCTTCTCTCTATACCTGTATTAATCACCAACCACACAGGAGTAAATTATGCCCTGCCACCCCCCCCATTACCTTGTTCTCCCAGCCCCACCCTTCTCTTCCTCAGACCCTAAGCCCACTTAGCCTTCATTTAAAAGTATGAAGTCTTTCCCCAAATGACTTTAATTATAGTTATTACTGTGTTCTCATCAATAAAGGATGTTTTTACTACTATTTCTGCTTTTCTGCATTTGCTTTGAGGTTTTTATGCCCTAGCATATTGGTTCATTTTTGTAAAGGAGTCGTAAACAAAGGAAAGAAATATGTATACTCCTTTCAGTTGCCATTTAGTAATCATTAACTTTTGAAAAATTATCTTTGGGTCCTTAAATTTTTCCTTCTTTTATCTTGTGAGATTTGTCTAGTTCTGAAATGAGTACACTAAGGTGTCCAACTATTATAATTCTGTTTTCCATTTTCCCCTATAATTTGATTAACTCATCTGTCATACTTGGATAATTTGTCATTTTCTAATTTCATTTTTAAAATCTCATTTCATTTTTTTTCCTGACTTGTTCAGTTTCCTCTAGAACGTAAAGGTTCATATAGGCACCCCAATGAAATTCTGCATGTATTTACTACAACTGGCTTCAGCCTCCCTCTCCTAGTGGCCCAATGCAGGTCAGCTGGTGCCAGGACCATCTCGTAGCCTTCTCTTTGCACAAGCACCAGCTAGGAGTTAGTTCTATCCCCTGCTACATCCCAGAAATATCCTGACTGGATTTCAAATATCTTGCTGGTCTCGGGCTTTGAGGCCCCTTAGTGTAGGATGACCAGGGACTACATTATTTTTTTCCACAGACAATTCAGGGACCTGGACCCATTTTCTTCTTTTATGGCTCCAAGGGGAGTGCTGGTTTCAGGACTTTTGGAGGGCCCTGAGAGGGAGACACTACCCATTCTGGAGTCCTTGTTCTTTTTTCTGAAGCTATGCTTGTATTTAATTTGAAATTATGCTCTTCATCTGGGTTTACCTTTTGGAGTTCTTTTAACCCATAGCAATTAGTACCTTGTATTCACCCCAAATCTCTCCTCCTCCTCTCAGCTCAACTCCTAGAAAAAGCCACTTACACCCACTGCCACCATACTCTGTCTTCTTACTCCACAAACTCACTAGGGCCTTTCATGTTAGATGGACCTTTCAACCACCTCTCCTAAAAATCTGCTTAATTTTTCTTTGGACTCCAATCAACCCTAAATTATAGTTTGTAAAATACTAAAAGAAAACTATGCAAGGATGATTTCCAAGAAAAGAGTATATAGTGAGAGTTCTTCATAGAATCTTAAGTGCAATATCTAACCCCACAAGTAAACTGAATGACTCTGCACAAGCTCAAATTTATTAGATGGAGATAATGGTCTCCTTAATGTTTCTTTTCAGGGTTATTACAAGACCCCAGCAGAACAGGTATTTATAAAGTATTCTTGGCATTTAAAGAACTGTATAAATCATACATTTCATTTAGCCATCCCAGTACAAAGGTTCAAGGGTCCACTCAACCAAGTAAATATTGATTTCTTACCAAGTCCATATGTATTTCGGCCTTCACTGTGGGCAGCACGGAGTTGAGCCACCAAATCAGCACTGTCATAACCAGCATTGTCAGCTATAATGGTTGGCAGCTATACAAAGAAATGAACAAACAGTGAATACCTGCTTCACTATAAGAAGGTCCATCTATCTTAATGAATTAACAGCTTTTTATAACCAGTAAGAGCTTAGAAACATAAATCCGTCCTCTCTAAAGAGGAATAGGACAATCTTCCTTTTTAGTCATTACATGTCTTATATTATTGATGAAAACACTCTGGCTACAATTTAAAAAACAACGCTACTCCTGTAACACATGACTTACCATTCTCAAAGCTTTAGCAAAAGACTCCATTGCAACAGCCTCTTTGCCTGGTGTTCTGATGGCAAGTTCTGTAACGGCATGGGCCATCAGCATCTCAGAACAACCTAAAAGTGAAGAGAAAAAATCCCTACTATTCTTTTCTTTAAACACAGGGTCAGTAAGTAATGAGTTTGTCAGATGAACCCATCACTTAAAATATTTTGTAAAATAGTGTTGAAAAAAATCAATAGAAATAAAAATCCCCAACAAGATTACTAAAAAAATGATGTGCACAAATCTAATTATTATCATCCTGCAAAAATAATATAAAATACTTGGAAACAATATATGCTACTTACCACCACCATAAACAGTTCTAGAATCTTTCACAGTCTGAGCAAGAACACAAAGAGCATCATGCAAAGATCTTTCTGCTTCATCTAAAATCTGCTGTGTGGCACCACGCAGTACAATGGTGCAAGCCTCACCTAAGAAAAAAACAAAAGAATCAGATACTCTTACTTTTTAATAAAAATTATTTTATTTTCCAAATTACATGTAAAAACAACTTCTAACATGTTATTTTTTAAAGTTTTGAGTTCTAAATTTTGTCCCTCTATGCCTCCCCTCACCCTTCCCTAAAGACAGTAAGCAATCTAATATAGCTCATACATGGACAATTATGTGAAATGTATTTCTGTATTTTGTAGAAGAAAACTCAAACAAGAGAAAAGAAAAGAAGGGGTGGAGAGAAAGAGTGAAGAAGGAAGGAATGAAGGGAACAGAAATGAAAGGAGAAAGAAAGAAAGAAAGGAAGGAAGGAAGGAAGGAAGGAAGGAAGGAAGGTAGAAAGGCAGGGAGTGCAGGAGGGAGAAAGGAAGGGAAAAATACTATGCTTCAGTCTGTATTCAGATGCCACCAGTTCTTCCTTTGGTGACAAAACATTTTTCACTGTGAGTCCTCTGCAACTGTCTTAGATCATTATATTGCTGGGAACAGCTAAATCATTCACCGTTGTTCATCATGGTATATAACATTGCTGTTACTGTGTATAATGTTCTCCTAGTTCTGCTCACTTCACCCTGCATTAATTCATGTAAGTCTTTCCGGGTTTTTCTGAAATCATCCTACTTGCTATTTCTTATAGCACAACAATATTCCATTACAATCATATACCACAACTTTTTCAGCAATTCCCCAATGGGCATTCTCTCAATTTGCAATTCTCTGCTACCACAAAGAGAACTGCTATACTTTTGTATATGTGTGTTCTTTTCCCTTTCTTTTTTTATGATCTCTTTGGGATACAGACCTGGTAGTAGTATTGCAGTTTTATAGCAATTTGGGCATAGTTCTAAATTGCTCTCCAGAATGGTTAGATCAGTTCACAACTCCACCAACAGTGTATTATGTATTAGTGTCTAGTTTTCCCACCCCACCCCCAAATTTTTCATTTTCCTTTTCTGTCATATTAGCCAATCTGATATGTGCAAAGTGTTACCTCACAGTTGGTTTAATTTGCATGTCTCTAATCAATAGCGATTGAGAGCATTTTTTCATGTGATTGTAGACAGCTTTGATTTCTGAAAATTGGCTGTTCATATTGCCTGATATTAACCAATTGGGGAATGACTTGTCTTCTTTTATTGACTAAGTTCTCTATGCATTTGAGAAATGAGGACTTTATCAGAGATACTTGCTGTAAAATTTCCCCCCAGTTTTCTAATTTCCTTCTAATTTTGGCTGCATTAGCTCTGTTTGTACAAAAACTTTTAAATTTTATATAATCAAAATTATCCATTTCACTTTTGTAATGCCCTCTCTTTCTTCTCTGCTCCTAAAATTTTCTCTTATCTGACCGATAAACTATTCTATGCTCTCCTAATTTGCTTATGGTATTATCCTTTTTGTTAATACCATTATCTTGACATATAGTGTGAGATGTTGGTCTATACCTAGTTTCTGCTATACTGTTTTCTAGTTTTCCTAGCAGTGTTAGTCAAATAGTGAGTTTCTGTCCCAAAATTTTGGATCTTTGGGTTTATCAAACACTAATTACTATGGTCATTTACTACAACGTATCATGCACGTAAATCTATTGCACTGATCCACCACTCTATTTCTTAGCTGGTACCAGACTGTTTTGATGATTATAGCAGTAAACACTATTATAATACAGTTTGAAATATGGTACAGCTAGGCTACTTTCCTTCATATTTTTTTTTCATTAATTCTCCTGTTATTCTTAACCTTTTGTTCTAAATTAATTTTGCTGGTTTTTTTTCCTAGCTCTACAATTTTTTTTTTTTGTAGTTTGATTGTATGGTACTGAATAAGTAGTACCAAAGTCAAACAGAAATCAAGCCACTAAACCCCTGACGGCCACAAACTTACTTGGAAAACCACATATTAGCGTTACCTACATTATACTGTATTTTTATTTATTTTGTTAAACATTTCCCAATTACATTTTAAACTGGTTCTAATTTACTGAGGAGCATGGCAGGCTGCATTGTGACCTACCGACCATGTGTTTGACACCTTTGGTCTTAACTTTAAGTCTGCTGTTTCTTTGAGATTTAAGATAGCTGGCTTCTGCCTGAGCTCAAACAATCAAGAATTTCCCCATCTTATTTATACCAAAAATTACATCGGATTAATCAACAGCTAAACGTAATAAAATGCAGAAAATACTTTCATAGCCATTAACAGTAAACCCAACTCTAAAATACAATAAGAAAGTTTCGTCATCATCTCAAGCATCACCACCTCTAAGATCTTTCTTCCTTTATTTCCTCTCACATCTACTTAACTTTGGATCAAAAGTCATATCCAAAAGTTACCCTTAACACACTAGATTTTAGACTAACCCAGTACCAAAGTATACGTCTTCACAGCTGTTCTTCCAGACACAAGTTTTTCCATCTCTCATAGCTAAGTTTGGGCGAAAATTGCCAAAGATAAGCATAAAAAAAGGCCCCTGGGTTCCTTCTTCCAGATTCCCACATGGAAACGAAAGTCTCTTCCCCAAACAAGAAAGTGCTTATTTTCTATTCTATTTTATAGAAAGAAGAGTCCTCATTCATTCCCTTTATCATTCTTATCTAAAGCTTATGACTCAAAATGTAAAATATTCCTATTTCTTTTGGCAGCACAGAAAGTAGAACCAGTGGTGTAGTAGGCAGAATACTGAACCTAAAGTAAAGAAGAGCATCACTCCTGGACTTAGAACTGGGATGACCAGAGTTCAAATCCTATCTCACTTACTGGCTATGTGACAGTAGGTAAGCTTCAGTTTCCTCCTTTGTAAAAGAAATAACAAAATGTTTCTCACAGGATTTCTGTGAGAATCGAATTAGCAAAATTTGTAAAGTTCCTTGCAAACCTTAAAAATCCTACATGAATGTTAGCTATTATAAATAAAAATAGTGTTTAAGAAATAGTATATCAACAATAAAACTCTTATGTTCATCCAGTTTGCAGGGAAAAAAGTAGGAGATATCTTATTAATTTCATGGCTGAATGACAATTTCTAATAAGCTAATCAGAGCATCAAACTTTGCCTCGTCATGCAGAAAGCCCACATGAGGTGCTCTCAAAAAATAAACACTTGGTAAAATAGAACATTCCAATCATTGGTTCTTCTAATGAACAAAGAACAGCTATGGTTTTATAAATGGAAATGAAACATTAACATGTGCCTGGCTACTGCACTCGAAGGATAGTTAAGGCCTTTCTATCTGGCCCAACAGCTGAAATGTCCTCTATGTTGTCAATCTGTATTGATAACAGGGATTACCTGTTTTTCTATTTGTATCCCTAGCATTTACTACAGTGCTTTGCACAATAACCACTTAATTTTTTTTCAATCATTCATCCCCAACACATATTTAGTGATGTCTAAAATCAGTGAATACCCAAAAAGTCAGGAGTAAATGTAGACTTCTTAAAATTGGAAGATGTACAATAGCAAAAAGAGGCATAACGCAATGAAAAATATTCCCTCTGAGAATATTCAAGTGTGAGAAATCAAATTATTGAAACTCTTTGGGTGTCAGTATCTTTTCCTATATCCCCCTTTAAAACGAAGGGAATCATACTAAATTTTTTTCTAGTCTCTTTCAGCTCCAATACTGTTTTAATTTATGGCTAACTATATATAATTAGCATGGTGAGAAGATGGGGGAAGGAACGTGGGAAAAGGAGTTAGTCCAAGAGAGGATTCACTTCAGCTAGGGCAAACTTACTAGCAAATTAAGGTATCCTATATTCCAAAAACCCAAGGGCACTAGTATTCCTTCATCTTCGCCAAAATACCAAGACACTTCAGCACTGTTATAGCTAACCAGAAAATGATGTGAGGTTCAACAAAGGAACATGTCCTTGGTCCAGAAAATGAAAAAAAAAAAGTAACTAATGTCAGAGCCATCTTTGTAGGACACCAGCTACCAAATAGCTTCTTTGCTCAGGGGCCTTAACAGTAAAAATCTTTTTATGCCAGAACCATACAAAACAGGAGAATGTTATCAAGGTGGGCAAGCTGAAAACTAAAGGAAACTGACAAAATATGAGCATAACTCACTATGGTAAATGGGACAAGTTAAGTCTTAGTTCTAGTTCTAGGCTAGTCCCTAATATACCAAAAATAGGCACTCTTTTCTTTCAAACCACAGGAGAGGGTATGTAAGATCCTGAAAAAGTTCAAGCCCTTTCTGAAGTACACACCACCTTATGGTATTAGCAATAAGGTACAATAAAAGGACTGAAATCAGCTCCTCAAGAGGAACTGATTAAATTCTTGGTTGTGATACTATTCCAATTTCCTTATTTGTATAAAGGAGGTGGGAAGAGATTGGACTATTTGTTCTCCTCTCTTCTAGTTCTAAATCCTATAATACATCTTAAAGCAATTTGCTGTAAGTATACTGTTTATTGCATACAATATTCAAAGGACCCGTAACTTTATCAGTGAAGGTGCTTTCTCCTTGAAACAGAATGCAGCCCTTCACCCTAGTCTTTTAAGTTGCTTTAACTGAAAAAAAAATTATCACCTGAAGATGATGAGACTCAAAAGGATCTGAACCCAAGTAACTGTGTGACCAGAGACAAGTCTCAACTAGCTTTCCTTTCTATAAAATAGTTCAGACAGCTCTTGCTTTACATAAATTCACATTATGCAAATTTGATGCTCTGGCACAGGCTTCAGCTTTAGGGTGCCCTGGACTCTGAAGCTGCTCTGAGTTGCAGAAGAAGGCAATGCCATGTGAAGCCCCTTGAGTGGATGCAGAGGTCTGTATCGGTGGGATGGTCCATTAAGTGAGAACCGGGTACACCTGTATATTTACCCTAGAGACCTTTGGTGAGGGCTAAAATGAGAGAACGTACATAATGTGCTTTGTAAATCTTAAAGCAGGTAAATGTCACTTATTTGACAATTAACAGTGCTCAAGATATTGTTCCTAAATCATCAAGAAAATATTATCCATTATATTCTAAATATGGGAAAGTGGTTTTTATTTTAAAACAGAGATTCTTAACCTGAGGTCTGTTAACTTGTTTTTATGTTCTGACAGCTTTAGACCAACACAAATAAGTTTCCTTTGCAAACCTGTGTATTCTATGCATTTAAAAATATGATTCTGAGGAGTCCACAGGTTTCACCACACTGCCAAAGTGGTCCAAGACACAAAAAATGTTGAAATGCTTAGTTATGAAAGATAATTTAAAAAGGTTAACCAACAAACCAATTTGCAGGCTTCAAAACTTAATTTCAGCTGCCTGGAAAATTCAATCCCAGGTAATTCTATACCACCACAGTGGGCTTTAAAACTGCCTTACACTTTAACACAAAATATATATAACAGTAACACAATAATTTAAGACACTATAATTACACCCTTAGAACATGTGTGTTTACCCAGTGCTACTCCAGAAAAATGGATGAGTTTGTCTTCTCCAATCATAACTTCTTCAATAAGTTTGCAACTTCCTAGCTTTACCAGTTCTGGGTGATCAAAAGTTGAGGCAATTTCACCACCTATAAATATAAATTTGCAAAGATTAAAACTCCTATTTAGTAATGGATACCCAAACATGGATGAACACTTCTAAGTGTGAGTGACTATGATATGCATATCACAACATGAAGTATCTGATGATTAATGTAACGAATTATCATTAGTACTAACTGTCAACGATTTCTTAAAAGCCAAGTCCAACAGTTTGCTCAGTCCTCATTCTGTCTTGACCTTTGGGAAGCTCGTGACACTGTTCAATTATCCTCTTTTTGGATACCTTCTCTTGCCCAGGTTTTCCTGACACTGCTCATTTCTCCACTTAAAATGCAGCCCATTTAGCACATTTCCCTTCCCACTACATACCCTCGAGGCTCTGTCCTGGGCCCTCCTCTCTTTTTTCTCTAAACCTTCTCTCCAGTCTCATCAGCACCATGGGGTTCAACTGTCATCTGAATGCAGGACTCCCGGATCTGTATATGCAGCCTCAGTCTCTCTTTCCTGAGTTCCATTTTCGTATCATCAATTACCTACTGGACATTTCCAAATGGTTGTCCCAGGGCATCTCAAGCTCAGCATGTCCAAAACAGAACTCACTATCTTTCCCACCAAACCTACTCATCTTCCTTCTACCTCTATTTCTTTCAAAAGCAATACAATCCTCTTAAAATCACTCAAAGTTTGTAAACTCAGTGTCATCCTCAACCTCTCACTCTCCATCTCCCAAATCTAATCAGTTGCCAGAGCTTGTCCATTCTACCTCCACATTTTTCTCATCACCCCCTTTCTCCATCCTCTTATGTATGCTAAGCGACCTAGGACAGGCCTCTCACCAGGACTACTGAAGCAACTTCTTAATTGGCCTTCCTAATGCAGGCAGCTGGTGGCAAAGTGGCTAGAAGTACTGCACCTAGAATCAAATTCAAATCCAACCTCCGACACTTACTAGCTGGGTGACCTTGGGCAAGTCACTTAACCTGACTCTGTTTTCCCATCTGTAAAACGGGTATAATAATAGCACCAACCTCAGCGTTGCTGAGAGGGTCAATGCAATAATATTTGTAAAAAGCTCTTAACAGTTATCTAACAGGCATGATATATATGCCCATTCCCTTCTGCACCTAATCTTCCCCTTTCTAATAAACCCTTCCTATACGCCTTAAGTCTATAGTTCTCCAAATGCAGTGCAGAGACCCCTGGGTTTCCCAAGATCATTTCAGGAGATCCAGGAAGCCAAAACTATTTTCACGAAAATATTAAGATGTTTCAATTTAATTATCAGTAGATATATCCCACTAAAGCTGGGGATCCTCAATAATTTTTAAGAGTATAGAGGGGTACTGCGACCAAAAAGTTTGAGAATTACTGGCCTAAGTGATATTTCTAAAAATACAGATCTAAGCATGTCACTCTTCTAACTCAAAAACCTCCAGTGGTTCCCAATAGTGAGCCTAGTTGGGATTTTTATCCTAGATCAGGGCTGTCCAAAATGTTGTGCAGTTTATGCAGCCTGCCTACAAGCACAGAAATTTACATAAATGCTTTAGTAAAGGAAGCCAAGCTACCACAGAGCTCTCACTAAAGTGGCAAATCAAAATATATAGTCTACTGTTTCAATAAAAACCTATGGTTGGACAGCTCTGTCCTACATCAATAAAACAAGCATTGTTAATAAGCTCCTCCTAGGTTCCAAGATACTGACAACCCTTCACAATCTGGCACCAACCTATTCTTTGATGGTTCTTCCACCTTACTGTCCTTTTCACTTGCTGTTCCTCGTACCCAACCTTCCATCTCCTCTCTATGCCTTAACATAGGTTGGTTGACCCTCAGGCTTGGAACAAACCTATTCCCTTCCCAACACCTACCTTGTAGAATTCAGAGCCTCTTTCAAAATTCAGCTGAAGGGAACCTGTCATTCACTTGGCCTTTACTAACCCTAGTTACCATGTAGCTCCAAAACAAAACTCTTTCTGATTTTCCTTGTATTTTATGCTTCCTTACATGCAGACATCATCTTCTCTGACACAATACAAGCTCCTTAAGGCAAAGGACGATTTTATTTTTGTCTTTGTAAATTCAACATCTAGTACAGTACCTGACATAGTACAGTCGTTAATAAATGCTTACTGATTAATCATTTATTTCCCTTAAATCCAATATTGATACTAGACTTTTTACAACAAGTAAATTTAATGCATTTAGAATTTAATATAATCATATACCTGTACATTCTTTGTAAAGCTACTTGTTTCCTTCTAATTCAACAAACATGAAATGCCTGTTGCGTCTGACTGTGCCAAGCACTGAAGATACACCATGAACAGTTCCTGTTCTCAAGGACCTCACATTAAAGAGAACATAATTTAAGGAGGGAGAGTGCATTAAACGCAGTCTTTCCCAAGAGATGATATCTGAGCTTAGCCTTGAAAGAAGCTGAGCATTCTAAAAGGTAAGAAACTGGGGAAGGGGATGGGGTGAGGAGATACATGCAGGCAGAATTCACTCAGAGAATTAAAAGCAAATTTTAACATTTGCATAAAAAACATAAAAATGAATAGTCCCGTAAAAGATTGTAATACAGTAAAATATTATGATATAATATATAATTATATATTATAATATATATGCTATATATTAATATATGTTACATTACATATAATATATAAATATATATAATATATAGTATTATAAGTATGCAAATGTCCTTGTTTTCCATACTATTATCTGTGCTACTGATTCTACCACAGACAACTGAGAAGTGACATATTTAAATCTTAATCCACACCTTACTTTCAGGAACTTTCAAACAAGTATTCAGAAATAAATATTTGTTGACTGATTAAAGCAAAAGATGTATAAAGTTTAATGCCTTTTCCTTACCTGTAACAAGGGCTAGGCGTTCCACACCTGCAAAGTCTGCATGTTCAATTGCCATGACACCAGCAGCACCAAATAACTGTTCAGGGTAATTATAAATCAGCTGTCTACAAACAAAAGAAAATTATGCTTTAAAAAAAAACCTCATATTTACACAAGCATCGTATCACAATGATATAAAACGTATCCACACCAGAACCAAAACAAACTACACTTACAATGAACATGCACTTTTCACAAGTCATCAAATGTTTGACCTACAATTAAATGTGAAGTTCTCAAAGATAGTGAATGCCACTTTACTTTCCTCCTAAGGCACACTGCTTACCTCAGGATATAAAATACAAAATCCTCCAATATTAATTCTTTGTTGAAAGACTCCCTTCATGTTTTACATTCTTACTCAACACATCCTCATTTTCCCATATAATTTCAAGTATAAACTAGAGCAGTAATTGCACTCTTAATTCAATTATCACCATTTAGCACATTTAAAACTTTCCTCCCAAGCCTTCAATTTCCAGAAATAATGAACCTTCAACGCATGCAATCACAGTAGTACAACAGTAACATGAGAGCTATATTGTACTTTCCTGATTGCCTTAAGACATAATATACAGTTATCATGATTTTCTCTCTTTATACAATGACACATGACCAGCAGATGACACAGAAAAAGTTTAGAAACTCAGAAATGAATAAAATGTATGTACAGTATTGTATAATATCAACATGCTTTATCTTTTAATACTATAAATATACCCAAACTTTACAATAAGATATTGTTAACCCCACATAAAAGAAAAAAAATCATACTTCTTTTCTGGTTTGACAGGAAGGCCAATTTTTTGTTTCGCATATATTCCAGATCACAGGGGTGCTGCACCCCTAATCCCCACGATGCGGAAGGGATAACTACAGAGATTATGAAGTTGATGAAATAATTACTGCTCCTTCAATCAAATACAAACCTGTTGATAAAGCAATTTATTCCATGCTTCAAGATGCGGTCGACTTTCTCCTTCATTTTTTCTTTTTCAGCCTGTTCTATTTCTGCAACCTTTGCTGTAGAGTCAACTCTTACTCGGGAACCAAATATCTAAATAAAAGAGAAGCATAAAGTTACTCAGGTTACAAATTTCAAAGCATTATGAATACAACTTTTATAAATGTAAACCACATACTTTTATTTTGTCCGTGTCCATCCCAGTATTTGCGATAAGAATTTTTGCATTTTCAATTCGCTTTGGTTGGTTTACTCCAATTTTCTTATCCAACAAAAAACCTAAATTGAAAAAAACAAAAGGATGGTTTTATTTCATGGTGCCTCTTGGATTCTACAGCTCTGATAACTTCTTCTCTAAGATGAATCACAGTCTCTAAGATGAAACAGAGATTTCAGACATCTGTTTGAGAATATATGACCTCCTTTCAGTGTATGCCAACCTAATACGAGAAGCAGTACCAGCTGAACAAGGCATAAATGACTGGCTCATGGCTTCATTAAGTGTCATAATGTCACTAGGTTTTACAGAAAAATATGTCTCAACTCAGAAAAAAAGACTACTATAGTCTCTCTTTTTGCGGGGGAAAGGCTGAGCAATTGGGGTTAAATGACTTGCCCAAGGTCACACAGCCAGTACATGTGTCAAGGACCACTATGTTCTTAACCTGGCAAATTGCTAGGAAAGATTACAATTATTTGCAATGGGTTTTTCTCCTTTTAAGATATACATTATTACATAATATATATACATTATATAATATATATATCATATATATATACTATTATATAAACACAAACTATCGAACACTTAAGTAATTAGCAACTAATCCAAGACTTTTTTTTTTTTCACAATACTGCAAGCACAGCCTACCTTCATCTAAATAGGAATCTGCCAGACTTCCTCCCAGTTTCTTGATGATGTGTATAGCTTCGAGATTGCCAGATCCTTTTAGTCTAAGAACAGCTTCTACAGCTAACTTAGTAAAGTGGTCTTTGTGATGAGTTAGGAGCTTTGAGGACAATGTGGTTCCAGCAATGTTTATTAAATCTTCACGGAATGCAGCTTCATCATAACTAAATGAAAAAAAGCAGAAATAAAAACCATCTGTCATTTTCCAAGGAATATTTTTCAAAATTCATTTTACTTTTCAAAGAGTATGTATTTCCCCCACTTAATTACCAAAAGGACTATTTATACTCGGATTATTAATTGCTGATTGAAAAAAAAACATTTTAAAGTACGAACCCATGATCAACTGTAGATAACAACAAAGCCTCTCTTGCTGCCTTTGTAGCTTCTCTCCAACCAGAAATAATGGTTTGAGGATGAATTTTTTTTGCAACCAAAGTCTCTGCTTCCTTAATAAATAAAAAAATACAGTTTAATAATAACATCAATTACTCTGGTAAAGTTTTTTTCTTTTTCCCTTGGGGGAGGTAACATTCAATTTTGCTTAACTTCTCATATTAAAATAACACAGCAGCCAAAATGTTAAATTTAAAACGATTATGTTTTCCTCCTTAGATCTGTGTGACTTCATTGGTCTAGGGGAGCTTCCAAAGAGTAAACTCTCTTATTAAAGCAGATCCTCCAACTTAGTCTTATAGAGCTGCTTAGATCAGGTTAAGTGATTTTTCCATAGAGCCAAAATTTTTCATAGGCAGAACTTGAATCCATGCAGGTCATCTTGGGGGACTCTCTATGCACTACATTAAGCTGCAATCATACATCCACTTAAATTATAACAGAAATTACTAAGATTGGACTTTCTCACCCTTAACAACTCAGCTGCTAACACAGTTACAGAAGTAGTACCATCACCAACTTCATCATCTTGAACCCTTGACATATCTGAAAAAAAAAATCAACTTATTTACATAACTTGAAAATTTTTAATTTATCTAGAGTGTTTTAGATGTGCCTCCTAAATCTGACCCACTGCTTAAGTCCCTCACATCTTGCAAATGATCCTGTCTCATATCACTATTAGAATGCAATACAACAAGCAATTTTTACCATCAATAACCATAAACTATTTCTAAGATGTAGAGAACTATGCACAAAGTAACTCACATTTTCCACCCCTGGGCTTAAATTCTAAAACTTGTCTTATGGATCTAAATTAAATTCCACAAACATTTATTAAACATTATTTGTCCAGGGAACTAAGAACTAGGTACCAGAGAAACAAAGATGAAAAAACCTGAGTCTCTGACATCAAGGAGCTTACATTACAATCCATTGGAAAAGTACCATACATATCATATAAAAGCCAAGAAGATGCTACAAAGTAATGAAAAGTAGTTTTGAGATCACCACTAATAACAGGGGAGACTGAGAAATGTTTCAAATAGGAAGCAGCACTGGCACTGTTCTTTAAAGGAAACTTTAAGACTTTACATAAAGTGAAGAACTGCATCCCAGACTCTAAAGAGAGAGGCAAGTGATGGAATGTATGAGGTATACCTGCCAATAAATCAACCTAACTAGAATGTAGACTACATGAAGAGAAATAATATAAAGCAAATATGAAGAGGTTGGTGCAAATCAGATTGTAATAGAGCTTTAAATGCCAGGTTGAGACTTCCGCATTTTATCCTAGAAGCAGGATAATGAGTAAGAGAGGAATTTCATACGTGCTATCTTTCTTGTTATTCATTAGTATTAAACTGTGTTATACTGACTGATACTTCCATCTGTCTCAAAATACCTCATATTTAACTTTTTTGTATTTATTTGCTATACACTTGCTATATACTTGTCTCCTCTGTTAAAATGTAAATTACTTGGGAAAGGATCATTTCATTCTTTTGTTTGTATCCCCAGCACATTGCAAATTACATATGCTAAATAAAAGCTTGTTGATTAATGATTTAAAAAAAAATTCATAGGAGTCATAGTCAAAGTATAAATAAACTGTCAAACGTTCTCTGCAGACTCACCAACTAAAACTTTAGCCGCTGGGTTGTCAACACCAATAGATTTTAAAATTGTTGCACCATCATTAGTTACCATAAGAGAAGCATCTCTTCCGCTGCTTAGAAGAATTTTATCCTGGAGGGAACAAATTTATAGTTTACTAAACAAAGCAACGAGAAAAACCATTTCCTTTATTTTCAAACACTAAGGCAAAAATAATCTTAAGAAAGACTATTTTCAGTAGTATTTTTTTAATGAACACAATCTTGCGTCATAAAACCCTAATAGCTATTAAATTTAAACAACTGTGTATCATTCTGAAAATCTGTTAATGTTTCCTATTTTTCTTACCATGCCTTTGGGTCCTAAAGTGCTCTTTACTAAGTCTCCAATGGCGATGGCACCAATAAAAGAAGACTAAAGTTTAAGAAAGAGAAACCAGAAATTACTAGGAATAATCAAAATAATAAAAAAAAAAATCAGAAAAGAAAATTATAGTAGAGTAGGAAAACAGAGACTTACCAAACGGGCTGTTTCAGCCCTTTCTTCATCAGCACCAGCCTTGAAGATGTTAACAGGTGCAAGCGAAAGGGATGCCTAAAAAACAAAACCCAGCACCAAGGCCCGTTATTATATTATAGACACTATTTTATATATTATATATATACATATAGGTATTATAGTTACACATGTAGAAATGTAAAATGCATAACTTAACATGCAAATTACAGATGTAAAATATATTACATATTTATATATAGATAAAATGTACACACATATATATTTATATCCTTACATATATTTTAACTGACTGAAAAAACAAAATCTGAAATGTTTTCCTGTACGCAGACCCGCTTTTATCAAGCAAACAATTTGCAGCAGCCCACACTTAATCAAGTCCAACCAAACTGTAAATAATGTATAAAACGATTTTTTTAAGCTACTAAGTTTTAAAACGCTCACAAGAAAGCAAGGAAGTAGAAAATGACAGAGGCTGCTAGTATAAAGTCTTTTCTGGTGGGGAGGGCTGTTCTATTTTTGCGGGGGGCGGGGTACCTAATTTTAAAGCCCGCTTATATATCCATTTAAACAGTGACAAGCACCCAACAAATGTCATCGCATTGTATTTGTTTATTTAATTTGCCGGGGTGGGGGTGGGGGACGTGAAAGCTCATATTCCCGGGATGCGAGGTGCCCGGGGCCCAGCCGGAGGGTGCCGGGGTGCGGGTCAGGGCAACTGGAGAGGCGCCCCTCCCCACATCCCCGCCACTAGGCTAGGGCTGCAGGCCCCACCTCCTGCACACACGCCACAACTAGAAGTTTCCTTCAGGCCCGGCCCAGCCGCGAAGCCCAGGCAATGGGGGAAGGGACGCCGGGCCTCCCCCTCCAGCCGAGACACCACCGCCCCGCACCCCGCCGCCCAGACCCATTCGGCGAGCAAGGCCCAAGCCCGCCGGGCCGCGCCCGGAGCGGGCCCCGAGATAGGCCACAAGGCCCGCCCCTCCCCAGCAGCCATGTGCGGGAAGGCTCCGGGCCCGCGTGGATCGCAGATAAGAGACGAAGGCGACGGGGAGGCGGGGGCCGCGCGGGCCCGTCCAGGCCTCCCCCGAGAGGGGGTGGCGTAGCCAAGTCTGGGCCTCACCATGATTCCGAAATGCCGGCGATCACTTCACAGGCCCGCTGAGAGTCCGCCCGTGTCAGGTTCCTGGGACAGGAGAACGAGACGGACGTGACGCACCGGAAGCCGCCGGAAAAGGAGCTGCAGCTTGCGCGCGCTGCGCCCCTCGCTGCCGGCTGCGGCCATTAATAATGCCTTGCCCCTCGACCAACCCGCGAAGACATAAGAGAGGGGAGGAAGGGTGGGGCTAGGACTACATGTTGAGTGAGGCATTATGGGATTTGGAGTCTTGATGGCCAGAAGACAAAAGGAAACCTTGCTTGGCCGTTGCTATAGCAGCAGGGTTTCGGCCGAGAAGGACGCTCATTGGTAGATATCTTTCGGAGAGGACCAAGCCAAAGCCGCCTCCCCAGGGACGCAGCCTTCTGCGCATGGTTCTTAAGAAAAAAAGTTATTATTTTAATTTTTCGTTCGTGCTTTTTGTTTGGACACAAAATCATATACTTTAAATAAACAGCCACCCCTGCGTCTCTCTGAAACAAAAACTGCTAGTTAACTGATTTTTTTTTTAATTGCACTGCACTACAGATGATCTAGAGTAGAAAGGCAGTAACATTTTTCTGTAGGGCTGTTTTTACATAGAAAATCAGCAAAATCAAAATAAATCAACAAACATTTATTATGCTCTTGATATGTACCCGGCACTCTGCTAAGCACAGGGAATATAAAAAAAGGCAAACACATGGTCCCTGCCCTCAAGGAGCTCACATTCTCATGGGGGAGGCAACATGCAAAGAACTGTGCACATATAAGAAAACTACTGGGTGGTGTCAATCAATGAGCATTTATTAAGAACTTACTATGCACACAATGGGGGGCAGCTGGGTGGCACAGTGGATTCAAGTGCGGAGACTGGAGTCCGGATGACATCTTCCTGAGTTCAAATCTGGCCTCAGACCCTTAGTAGCTGTGTGACCCTGAACAGGTCACTTCTATCTACCCTATTTGCCTCAGTTTCCTCATCTGTAAAATGAGCTGGAGAAGGAAATGGCAAACCATTCCAATATCTCTGCCAAGACCCCAAACGGAGGTCACAAAGAATCATACAGGACTGAATAACAACAAATGTACACAGAAGAAATACAGGGGGTTCCTAAAGTCTGGACAGATAGGCAAAAATGCATATTTTCAAGAAATGAAATAAATGAAATTTTCAACCACATTTTATTTAATTGGAATATTAACAAATGACATCTTCAATATGATTCCCATCATTTGTGATGCAAAGGTTGATGTGCTTTGCAAGGTTCACGTGAACTCGATGCAGTAACTCCACATTGCATCAATTTTAGCACATTCACTCTTTATGCGTTGAATCAAGGGTGTTGCATCTGTGATTTTCATTGAGTACACCTTCTCCTTTAGCATACCCCAGAAAAAGAAGTCTGTTAATATTCCAAATATTTCAAAATATGCATTTTTCCTATGTGTCCAGACTTTAGGGACAGCCTCTAGATACAAGATTTACTAGTACTGTCAGTCAACAAGCATTTATTAAGCATCTACTATATGAAAGGCACTGTGCTTGACACTGGAGATACCAAGAAAGGCAAAAGATAGTCCTTTTCTCTCACGGATTTCACAGTCTGATGGGGGAGACAACTATGTATAAACAAAATACATACAGGACTAATTAGAGATAGCCAACATTGGGAAGGCACTAAGATTAAGGAGGACCGGGAAAGGCTTCTTGCAAGAGGAAAGACTTTAGCAGAGATGACGAGGGGGAGAGTTCCAGGCATGGGAAAAGGCCAGTAAAGTGGGATCTGTATTGGGAAATGGAGTCGGAGGTGAGAAGGACCCCAAGGAGGCCATCGTCATTGGATTTCAGAATGTGTGGGGAAGGGGGTGAGGTGTAAGATAACTAGAAAGGTAAGAAGAGGCTAAGATAGGAAGAGTTTTAAAAGACAAACAGAAGATTTCATAAATGATCCTGGAGGTCATAGGGAGCCATTGGAATTTATTGCATAGAGGGAATGGGGAGGGGGTGACATGGCCAGACCTGCACTTTAGGAAGATTACTTTGACAGCAGAGTGGAACATGGAGTGGAGTGAGGGAAATGCTTACTCTATTCTAATTCAATACACTAACAAGATATAGGAGGAATACATGGGAGTAGGGAAAGGAGAAAGGAAAAGGAATAAGAAAAAAAATGGAATAAGCTTTTATATAGCACCTACGATGTGCCAGGCACTGTGCTAAAAGCTTTACAAATATTTGAGCCTCACAACAACTCTGTGAAATAGGTCCTATTATTATCCCCACTTTACAGCTGAGGAAACTGAGGTGTACAGAATTTAAGTGATTTCTCCAGAGTAAAGAAACCAGTGTCTGAGGCTAGATTTGAACTCAGGTTTTCCCGGCTCCAGGCCCAGCACTCTATCCACACGCTACTCCACCTAGTAGAAATATTAGTCTAAACAGGATTTGGGGTATAGGGAATTTTTTGCAGATACAAATCATTGTACTCTTTGCTTTTCCAAAAAATTACAATGGTTTTGTCATTGCTTAAAACCAAGATGGAGTTACTTAGATGTATAATTAAACTTCATTTCAGTGACTTCCAATAAAAAGAAAATTCTGCAAAACTCTCTTGTATAGTCTATTACAATACCAAATTTAAGAGACCTACTGACTGCACATATAACTTTCCACTTTTACATCTGACTTTTTTTTTTTAACAGAGTATAGTTCAACCTTAGCTATTGGGAACCAATCTTGGCTCTTATACTGGAACTGAATTATTTTGCACTTGAGTTAATTTAAAAAACTAATTTAAGTGCCTACCATGTAACTGTGCTAGCTAGGCCTGGAGATAAAAAGACAAAACCAAAAACTAAATGAGAAATAGTATTGATTTCAAGAATCTTACATTCTATATAAGTGTGTATCTGTGTGTATCTACACATATGCATATATATATAGACACACACATATGCATACACACACATTATATATCAATACATATATATATATATATATATCATATATACAAATAAGGATCCAGGGTAATAAGGCCCCCTCCCCATTTGCTTTATCAGTCAGTAATCCGTTATCAAATGCTTACTATGTATAAGGACTATGCTAAGCAGCAGGGATACAAAAAGAGGCAAAAGACAGTCTCTGCTCTCAGAGTTCACAATCTAATGGAACCTGAGCGGGGATGGATCTAAGGAGAAGCATGTGTGGAACTGAGCTGAGCTCCCCCGGTCAATTCCAGTAACACAAGCAGCTGAGCACTGAAGCCTTTCCTCTTACTGGTTTCTTAATCTCTTTGACAATGTCAATGGATGCCTGTGTCAAAGAGAATTGGGCCACTGAGTCAAGAAGAATAGGAAGGGCCATTCAATAAAAGTGATCTTAAAAGAAGTGATTCTACTTTCTTTTTCCATCTGCTTATCTTGTGTGGAACTCTGAGGAAACCATTTTAGATTTCCCATAAGCGGGGTAGGGAGTCTCTTCGCCCCGAGCAGGTATATACAACTTCTTTGCACATAATAGTGGGCACATGTGCTGCCCGAGTGAATTTGAACCTGGACCTAGGACCCTTGACTGCTTCATTTCTTTCCCTGAGCACAGATGACTGGACAACAATCCTGAAATGGACATTTTCAGCCTTGAAGATAACCTCATGGGTTTAAGAGTTTGAAAGTTTCTGAGTTCTCAGTAGCAGCAGAGATTTTGCTTTTGTTTTTACAATTAAATTTTTCTCAGAAAAGATGAACACTGACTGGAAGATGAATCCAATTCATGTACTGACTGACCAAAAGATATAGCCCTTGAAGGAATTGTTCGGAAAGTGCAGAGCTGACGTGACAGTGAAAAGGCTATTTGATGAGTCCCACTAAACGTTCTGTATTTTAATATTTTTAGGTGTCAACCTCTTGGAACAGTATATCAAGAACTATAGGTTACTGTAGCACATTTTAAGTCTTTGGCAATGCACCCTGTGTTGTAAGTGTAATTATTACCTTGGCCCCCACTACCAGGTCAGGAGTGTCACATTTCACCCCTCATCCAGGGTTTTCTGGAACTCATAAGGGGACTAGGCTTTCTCTCTATCATTGTCTCCAGCTCCCACCAATTTTGCCCCAATTGTAGCAGGCTCCTGCACCCCAGTTCCATTTAACCATTTAACAGTCAGATTAACTTTTACAAAGGTATATTCACTTCAAAGATATAAGAACAAATATGCAAATCTACTCCCCAACACATGAAGCCGTGTGTTTATCTTCCCTTGTGCCATCTCATACTGTAGGGAGAAGGGGGTTAAGTCCACAGCTTGGCTCAGCCTTAGCAGTCCTAAATTCTAAGTCCAAAACTCTACCTACAAGTTCCTTCCATCTTAATTTCTCAGGGCTTCCCTGATGGTCTGGTTGGTTGCAATATCTAGTCTGGAATCCCAGCTCCAAGGTTACCATGGATCAATTCAGAACTCATTTGAGATTTTTCTCCCATTAGATTGTGAGCTCCTTGAAGGTGAGGACTGCCTGTTGCATCTTTTTTGTATCACCAGAGATTAGCATAATCTTTAATAAATGTTTATTGACTAATTTGAAGCCCAGGGCCTAGAATTGACAAGGACAAAGGAAATAGCAAAATGAAAAATCCCAAACCAAACTCCATTTCTTGAGGTCGTAAGATAAAAGAGTAGAGCGGGAAAAGGTGTTCCTTTCCCTCCTCTAACCAGTTAGTTTCATGTTGCTCCTGCTGTGGGTAAACTCAGATCTTCACTCTTTCTGAGCATCTCAGTAGATAGTGTGGCTGCACCAATCTCTTGCTTTTAAAGACAGCCTGTAAGTCATTAGAAAGAGGCTATTTCCATCCATGTGGTAGGTTAATGCAGAATGTCTCCAAGAAGTTGGTCCCTAGAGCTTAGGTAATATGGGCATGCACCAAAACCTGTGACATAAGCATTTCTTTTGTAGTGGAGGAAATAAATAGCTGTCCAATACTTGATATATTAGAATGTATTAATAGAAGGTGAATTCCTTAGAAGTAGGGACTGACACATTTTTCTGTTTATATCACTAGTGCTTAGGGGTTGTTGGTTAATTTAGTAAGCATTTAATAAATGTGTTTGTACACATTTGTATGGCCTTTTGACTGAATCCAAATTTTACAGAACAAATCCATTTGAGGACCTAGAGGGCCACAGGTGGCCTTGGGGTTGCAGGTTCCCCACCCATCATCTAAAAAGACAGAAATGACCCAATGTTTAAAAAAAAAAAAGGAACAGATCAAATTTTGTACACTCTAGGCTGAGCTGACTTAGATGCCTGAGAGAATTTAATAACAGCTCATTAAAGTGATGGTTGCTGAACATCTAGAAAGGGAAATGGTGATAACAGAAAGGGCATGACCCCTCTCAGTAGGGTAATAGCCTTGATACGGGAACAGGGAAAATCAAGAAAAGTCTTTTGGAAAAGGTGGTACCTGAGCTTTGCTTTGAAGGAAGGCAGAGATTCTGTGAGCTGGAGAAGTGAGATTCGAGAGAAGAGGGACCACGTGCATGGAAAGGCATGGAAGGTAGGAGATAGGAACTGGAATGCCCTAGATTAGAAATAGCTAGGAAGCCCATTTGAGTGAGAATGTGAAGCAATGTAAAAAGAGAGAAAAGGTTACATTATTGTGTATCAAGAAAAGGGGCAAAGAAGGTTTGGTTTTTTTTTTCCCCTAAAACCAGAAAACAAGGTACAAAGTCAACTTGATAGCACTATAGGACAGCCACATGATGAAAGCAACTGACTTCCAACTCAAGAACATGAATGAAAAAATTCTTCATTTAGGGCTTATGTGCTAAGTATTATGCTAAATGCTACAGAACAAATAGGGATAGAACTCACTTATTTCTTCTGTTTTCTTGACAAAGGAGAAAAACCTTGATACTGGAAATGGAAGAACAAAAATGACTATCAGAGAAATGATTTCCAAAATAAGGAGGTAAGAGAAGACCTCCCCGCCCTTAATGAATTCAAATCACCTGGCCCAGATGAAGGCTCCGTGGGTCCTAAAACTGGCAGCAAGACTTAAGACTATTGGAGATACTTGAAAGAACATGAAAAAAAGGGCAAGTACCACAAGATTAGAGGTCAAATGTCCCAGTTCCCACAAAGGGGAAGAGAATATATTCAACAAACTATAAGCTAGTGAATTTGACTGTTTAAGTCCTTGGAAAGTTCTAGAACAGATCATTAAAGCAATGGTTGCTGGATGTCTAGGAAGAAAGTCATAATGGCAGAGAACCAACAAAACAGTTCATGCCAGACTAACCTCATTTCCTTTTTTGACAATATTACTAAACTAGTAGGTGAGGGCAGTGGCTACCATTTGACTATATTTTACCAAAGCTTTGGATAAAATAACTTACACTATTTTTTTTTGTATGGAGAAAATGGAGAGAAATGGGTTAAACAATGAACATTTTGATGCCTGAAAATAGGAGGAAAAGAACTTTGCATTAAAAACTGCTAAAAGAAGAGTTTAAAGAAAGTTTACCAAAGGGATTTGGGTAGTTTTGGAAAGAAAATGAACGGTCATAAAAAGAAATCACCTTGATGCCTCACTTAAATGTGAACGGTTTGAAAGTTTAAAGGGGCAGAAAAAGAATTTATTTATTAAAATGGGAAAAATGTGAGTACAAAAAACTATTGTTTCAAGGTCAAGTGAGATGGAGGGAGAACCCTTCAACTACTCAGAACTGCAGGGGAGTATTATAGTCTCTCTGTTTGCATTTGCATATAGGTGTTTTCTGGGATGGGTGTGTGTGTGTGTGTGTGTGTGTGTGAGAGAGA
This sequence comes from Phalanger gymnotis, assembly GCA_028646595.1. Lineage (NCBI taxonomy): Eukaryota > Metazoa > Chordata > Mammalia > Diprotodontia > Phalangeridae > Phalanger > Phalanger gymnotis. The sequence continues at coordinate 203,354,876 of CM053623.1, forward strand.
GAGAGAGATCATGTAAAACTATTTGGCAACCAAGATATGATTTAAAAAGGATTGACAATTCCTGAGTGTGAATTTGGTGAGTTGTTACCTTTCAAGTACAAAGCAAGTCACTGAGAACCAAGAGGCTCTGATTTAAGCCACTGAAAGATATAGGACAAAGAAGAAAGAAATATAGGGGAGATCTAGGAAGCTGAGGCTGAATCTGAAGACTAAAAAACCTGGGAAAATATTTAGCAGGAGATGAAGACCAGCTTTGTGGGAACTTTTTGAAGAGTGCAGCACCAGGAGCAGTCACTTGACAAAAAGGTTTCAGTAACATGATTCCTGATTGACTGGAGAAAGGCTTGACCTCACTGGACTAGAGCTTCAGCTAGAGAAGTGCCTATTCCTCTTTGCCATCTTCCTCCTACCCCCCACCCCCACCCCTACCCAAAGTTTGAGAAAAGTAAGTAGGAGAAAAAGAGAAGTACTACATACAACTGTTTTGCTAGGTTAGAAGAGCTGACTAGGCTGATTTGCCTTGCCTTGAGAGTCAAGGTGAGCTGTTTGATGTGAACGCTGTTCTGATTGGTCAATGTAGCATATTAGCAAATGAAGAGCTGGCTGTATTTGGTACTGGTTAAAAAATAGAGGGATCCATTAGAGGAACAGATTAGTATACTACATAGACAGGCAAATGAAGACAGGAGCTTCCTGTTTGATAAATTCAAAGATACCAGCTACCAGGGTAAAAACTCACTATCCAACAGAAACTGCTAGGGCAATGAAAAGTAGTTTGGCAGAAACTAAGTATAGCTTAACATCCTAAAACATGTGCCAAGATAAATTCCAAATGAATATATAACTGAAGACATAAAAGGTGGCACCATAAAGAGGGAAGGTGGAGGGAACAAGCATTTATCAAGTGCTTCCTATGGACTAGGCACTGTACTAAGGGCTTTATAAATATCCCATTTGAACCTTACAAAGATCCTATCATTATTTCCATTTTACAGCACTGAGGCAGAAGGGTTAAATGACTTGCCTAGGGTCACACAGGTAATAAGCATCTGAGACTGGATTTGAACTCGATTTTTTCTCATTATAGGCCCAATACTAGTAAGTTAGAGAAACAAAGATGAAATTACCTTTCAGATCTATGAATAGAAGAACAGTTCATCACCATGAGAGAATAGAAGATAAAACAGGTAACTCTGATTACCTAAGATTAAAAGTTTTTGCACAAATAAAACCGATGCTGCTAAAAGTAGGAGGGAAGCAGGTAATTGGGAAAGAATCTGGGTAGCAACTTTCTCTAATAAGGGCCAGTTTCCAAGATAAAGAATAAAAGTCATTCCCCAATTGACAAATGGTCAAAGGATAGGAAGAGGCAGTTTTCTAAGGAAGTTCAATATTGTTCAGTCATTTCAGTTGTATTTGACTCTTTGGGTTTCCTTGGCAAAGATACTGGAATGGTTTGCCATTTCCTTCTCCAGCTCATTTTATAGATGAGGAAACTGAGGCAAACAGGGTAAAGTGACTTTCCTAGGGTCATACAGCTAGTACCTAAGGCTGGATTTGAACTCAGGTCTTCTTGACCTCAGGCCTGGCACTCTATCCACTGCATTGCCTAGATAGAAATCTAAGTTAACCAATAGTCCTATATAAAAAAAATGTTCCAAATCACTAACAAAGAGAGAAATGGAAATTAAAGAAACTCTGAAATTCCACTTCATATTCATCAGATTGGTAAAGTTGACAAAAGAGGAAAATGACAAATGTTGCAGGACTATAAGAAAACAGGCATATTAATTTAATCGTTGGTGGAGCTGTGGATTGGTTCAGTGATTCTAAAAATAATTTGGATCTATTCTGCAAAGTTGCTAAACCGTACATACTCACTGGCCCAACAATACCACCATTAGGCCCATGCTCGAAAGAGAACAAAGAGATAAAGGACTTAAATAGGGCGATGGATAGTGTTAGACCTGGAATCAGGAAGACCTGAGTTCAAATCTAGCCTCAGACACTAACACTTAAGTCACTTAATCTCTTTCTGCCTCAGTTTCCTCATCTACGAAATGGGGATAACGGCATCTACCATCTACAGTTGTTATAAAGACACAGTAAAATATTTGTAAAGTGCTTTGTAAAACCTTAAAGAGCCATATAAATGCCAGTTGTTTTTCCCCTCTTTGGTGGCAAAGAACTGGAAACTAAGGAGGTGCCTATCAATTGGGGGATGGTTGAACCAGTTATGCTACGTGAATATAGCAAAATACTATTATGCTGTAAGAAACAGAGAAACCAAGGAAAACTCATATGAAATGACGGCTACAGAATGAAGTGAGCGGAACTGGGAGGACAATTTATACAGATAACAAAAACTTCGTGAAGATGACTTTGAAAGACTTAAAACTATGATTAATGCAATGACCGACCACAATTCCACAGGATGATGATGAAGCATGCTACCCACCACCTGATAAGAGTCAATGGATTCAGGGTACAGCATGAGATACATACATACATACATATATATATATATATATATATACACACACACATATATATATATATTTTTTTTTTTGGAAAAGGCCAATGTGGGAACTTGTGGCACATTTGTTACAGGAGTATTTTTTCTTTCTAACTTCGCCTCCCCCATGGGGGTAGGGAGATATGAAGGCTGAATTTTTTAAGAGCTCACTATACTGGTTTATACTACCTAGCTTATTGCAGTTCTCTGACCTAAACAGAACTATTATCCAAAAAGAGGTATAAGTCCATTAAAAGGGGCCACAAATTGACAGAGCATGTAAATGTCTGATGGTTTGCCCAGCCATAGAGTGGTGAAGCTCAGCAGAGAAATGGCTTCATGTGGTACAGATGTTCCTGAACATATCAATGACATCAAAGTCTCTGGTCCACAGTTGGGAGTTATCCTAAGAACATGTTTTCTTTCTCATGTCTCAACTGAACTTTAGACTTCTTGAAAAATTTTTGTTATAAAGGATAGCTTTCTGGGAAGGGAGTGAGGGATAAAGGGTAAAATTAATGATGTCAAAGGACATCAATACAGTTTTTTAAAAAGTTCGAACTCTTAATCCTAGCACTCATGGTTCGCCACAGTACAGAAACATCCACCTTACCAATCGTATCTTATCCTACTACCCTCTACACAGCTGCCAGGTGAGCTCCAGTTAAACCGTTAACAACTCCTCCATCCTGGCATTCTTAACCCATGCCATCTGCTGTTCCTTTTCCCTGGAAGCACCTCCCTTTGTGTCCTCCCCAAATTCTGCTAGCCTGCTGAACTTCTACCCAGCCTTTAAGGCCCAACTCAAATGGCACGTCTTTCTGGAAACATTCCCTGATCCGCACCCCTCCTATTGACAAAATCTCCCCCCACTTAGACCTTTATATACCACTCTGCTTGCACGTGCATAAAACTCAAAATCTATGAAGCCCTTTTCACAAATTATTTTATGCTATAATAACCTGTGTCTCATTTTCCTAGTAGGCTGTATGGCCTTGGACAAGTCGTTTCTACCCTGAGTCTCTCTTTTCTTACCTGTAAAATTAGGACTAAATTATCTTTAAGATCACTCCTATGTCTCTAAATCCTATGATCTTATGAGCTCCTCAATCTACTTAAAGAAGGTTCAACCAATGAGCAGGAGTTTCTATTAGATTTATAAAATCCCCAAATTTAGAAGGAACCTTTGTGTTTGTCTTGTGACCATACTAAATGGTACACTCCCAGAAGACAAATAGTTTCTTATTTAAACTTTCTATCACTCTTTCCTCCCGTCACACCCAAGTTGCAGTGCTCTGTAAACAACAGGTGCTTAAAAATATTTTTGGAATGTATTTTTTAGTTCTCCAGGGCCTATCTAAATTTACTGAACCTCAGAACGTGTACATATCCTTTTAGGGCTCCTTCTTTGCTTCATTGACTCTGTTCCAGTAAAGCTCAAGGAGCATGGGAAAGGAATTCTAACTTTGTGCTTTATGGTTTTTATTGTGTTCTGTTTTTGTTTTCGAATGTTGATGGAATACGCGTAAAGTATGTGTGAGCTCCCTCAAGGATAGAGACAATCTTTGTATCATCCACTCCTGAGTACAAAAGTTTCTGCACAGATGACCATCAAATGTGTCAAATAATGAGTATTCTGCAGAACTGCATTTTTAACAGAAGGTCTATCCAAGTAACTTTTGTCACATAGCTCAGTGACTAGGCAAATGACTAGGCAGATGCGACCTTGAACAAGTTAATTTTCCTTTGTATCATATTCCTGATTCCCAAAAATAACGCTGTTGGCAAGGTTTCTAAAAAAAAAAAAACCCTGTCCTACATTATCATCTAAGTGCCTACTGTATACCAGGCACTGTGCTTTATAAATATCTCATTTGATTATTACAAGGCTGAGATGTAGGTGCTGTTATTCTATTTTACAGTTGAGGAATCTAAGGCAGCAGAAGTTAAATGACTTATTTAGGGTCACAAAGCTAATAAGTATTTGAATTTGTCTGAAGTGCCTAAATTTGAACTCAGGTCTTTCTGGCTCGAAGTCCAGAAGAAGTCACTCTGTACTACCTGAAATATTAGGACTTTAAAGACATTATGTACACAGTTTGAAAATCTGTAGGGTGTATATGTGTGCGTTTGTGTGTATTCTTACAAATACATATAAAAGAATGGAACTGAGCAATAAAATCTTTTACAGAGTTTCTAAACACTACCAAGAAATCCAAATATAATAAAACCAATAAATTGAAACCCTAAATCAGTAAAGCCTTCAATTAACCAAATGTTACTACAAAGAACTATTTTTAGGAGAGAGAAGAAAAGTGATTTTAAATACAAACTCATATAGGGTCTTATTTAACAATTATTTAGAAATGTAGAGCATGGATGCTCTAGGGTTTATTATTTATTCAGCCCAGTCACCCACATTATCTACAGGGCTGTACAATGAAAATTCATGTTCAGAAGCAATGCAAGACATTTAATCCTCAAAGATTAAATTGTGTTTGATATACTTTATTTAATAAGCCACAAAGCTGAATACATTATAGAAAATTTTGACAATAGGTTTAAAAGAGTTTGTTGCTTAAATTTTAGTCTAATGATGCTCAATTAACAGAACATTGTATTTCCTAAGCAGTCCTGCTAATTGAGGTTTTACTATTATGGAATTCTGACATGCACAGAATAGAGAAGAGAAGCATGAACAAACTTGAGTTTGAAAGGTTTGTACTGCACCTTTTAACAAAGCATAGGGTCTCTTGAGACAGTTATCATGCCAAATGGAGATGTCTTCAAAAATGGAAGCAGACACCAACATAGCCATGTCCACATCCACCAAAAAGCCACACATTGCTATAATATAAACTCATTATTTTATTGCCATGCTACAAAATATGAAGTTGGCACTGATGAGGGATGATGGGAAATGAGAGCTTAAACAGAAGGGCACACAAATGATGTCACCATCACATGGCACCAGGCTTTTAACATTTGGTAAGTTATTATCAATGCTAAAAAAAAAGCAAATCAAAATTTAAAATGGCAATAAGAAACAGCATCAAAAATACACAATTTCTGCATAGTACAGTATCACTTTTGTCTTTTATTAGAGAAACATGGAATGTTTATAAAAGAAATTAACCAAAGGGGAGGGGAAAAATTCATATTTCATATACAATTTGGCAATGGTAGTCCCACTGTTTAGACAACTTTTTATAAAAGAAAAAATTAAAAATCTAGTAAGCTACCTTTATACAAAGTTGCTATATTTATGCCTTTAAGTAGGAAAAACTTAACATTTTATAATGTGAATTAGGACATAATAATCTTACAATATTATACACTGTATTGAAATAAAAACATAATAATACAAATTTGGCCTTTATAAAAATGTATATTTTGCATTTAATAATGCAACTGTGGCACACTGGTGACTACTGTACTATTAATATCAGTCATTTTCCATGCTATAATGGTAACCAATTGTACTGCAACTGCAACTCTATAGTGTTGTTAAAGATGCAGAAAACTAGCCCTAATGATGCTACAACAGAATGAAGTGTTATATGATAGGGTGATGGAAACAGGAAGAGAGAGAGAAGGAGAAAAAGGGAAATAAATGGAGTGAAAAGAGGACTGGAAGGCGGAAAGGTAGGCCAGGGCTGGTCTGGGCACAGCATCTTGTGGTACATGGCATAAGACTTATTTTTCAAGTCAAAAGTGTTTTCTATACATTCAGTAATTCAGTACCAATGCCTATATTCAACATTTGGCAAAGTTCAGGGAAAACGTTATTTAGTACCATATACCTCACACATCAGAATGTAAATGTGATGGTAAGATACCTGTTACTCACTCATGAGTTCTCTGATGGAGGCATAATCTGTGGACACTTACTCCACACTGCACAAATTACAGGGGCATTATTGGTTAGATAGCCTGGGGGAGGGGATGGCAATTGTTAGCTTGGTATAAAAAAAACAGGTTTTTCAGGCAAAAACACAGTGTTGTGTGGCTGGGAAGCTGAAAACATAAGGCCCCTTTCCCAATTTTGTAACACATTATTGAGGTACTTTTTTTTTCTTAATATCATGTGCCACAGATTTTCTGGAAAAAAAATATAGCCTTGTCTCATTCCATCTAACATTTAACTGTGGGATCAATGTTGATTAACATTTATGAACACAAAAACTTATTGGCAAATTTTAGTAAGACCCAAGCCTGATATCTGCAGTCTATTTTAGATCAGCTGGAAAGGGAAAATCTTTTTTGCTGAGTCTTCAAGGGTAAAGTGCATATCTCATCACTCCACAAGCAGCAGTAAAATGAAAGAACCACTGGACTATCTTCCTGGTGGGAGGGAAGGCACCACATTTTAATTCTTACATGAAAAGAGAATCAAGAGAGAAATCATGCCAAGGAAAAGTAGCTATATCTCCTTCCATCTGGGAGAATGCAGATGGAAAATAAGTGTGTAGAGGGAGATTCTGTTGGGAATAAATTACATGTTAACAAAAGTATCTCATAAAAACGTACACCTGGTAAGTCAGATATACATTCCTAGGGTGCAGCTTAAGTCTTATTGCAAAATCTCTAAGGGAATGTATTTAATAAACAGGAAAATAGATGAATTTCAGCAGGTAACCAGATGGTAGCACCAGCTGTATGCATCTAATACTTATTTGATAGTAAAAGTCAAATACTCCGTAGGTATTGCTATGCGAGTGCAGAACCTACAGCAAAGCTGTTAGATTGGCATGTTTTTAAAAAGCAAGTTGGGAACTGGGGATGGAAGGGATATAAAGGGAGAAAAAGAAAGAAGGAAGGGTTTCGACCTAAAAGAACACACAGATAGTGTTAGCCCTTTCACGTGGAGAGGAATATTCTAGCAGTCTTTGCTGTTATTTCACAAATTAAGAGCATGTGTATTAGTGTTGTGATTCTTATTCCATGCTATAAAAACCATCACACAAATTTGGCACAATTTAAAAATCTTCTCAGGAGAAATCAAGAATGGAACAGTATAAGATATTGCAAAAAGGACCTATATCAGAGAAACCGCCCACCTGGCACCATGGCTCTAGTGAGCATTTTAGTCTCTCACTTGTTACAAGCACCAAGTTCACAGAATACAAAAATCCTGCTAGGCAAACAAAAGGGCACTGATGCAACAACGCTGACATCTTACCTTGTTTAAAATGACACCACTCTACTGCAATGCAAATACACGAATGACCTTTACCAAGAGAGTAACCCAATTAATAGACTGGCTATTTGAATGAAACGATTTCCAGCTAAATTAGTGCTATAATTTCAGCCTAAATCTGGACAGCTAGCCTCAAATGCAAAGTCTAAAAACTTAGGAACATAAGTAAAACCATTTGTAAGTGACCCAACCCTTCTGTCTACTTCCCCTTCCATTCTCAAGACTCACGGAACCTGGAGGATTAGTTTAAACAAACATTGATTCCTCTAAATCCTAGGGTATGACATGATCTCTTTGCTACAGATCTTCCACTGCCCCTGTGAGGCTGATATAATAGTATATTCAGATTCTGCCAAAATCTCGGTAAAAGCTAAATTCTAGCTATGTCTGAAAGGCTAAGCATAACTGATGAACACTATTACAGTGGGTGGAGTACAACTGCAGCCAGGCTTTACATAACTGAGAAAATCACTGCTAAAGTGCAGAGGAGTGTGTCCATTGATAAATCTACAGTACCTCTGGGGAACTTTTTATTTTATTAGTGTCTACTTTCATTTGCAACCAAAGAGTTCATCTATGGACACATGAATGAAAATTTAAAATCAAGTGGATGTCTCTATCAGACTTGAAAAGTAAACAGCATATCAATAAATACTGGAAAAGGGCAACCCTGTTAAAATCTAACAGTAAGTTCCAAATGAACCTTCAAAACCATAATTTCACAAAACATAGACTAAATAAGACTGAACAGATAAACAACAAAACCATATACAAACTCAACCATCTTAAATCTAAAGACATCATTTAACAAAACAAACATCCTGAACACCAAAGGTAAAAAGGAAAGATAAGTGGAAACTTAATGGCACAAATATAAACGCCTCCAGGAAATAATGCTGAGATCAATGTTCTATTGGAGAATACGTTTGATGATCAAGAATTGCAACTCTTTTCTGGTGGTATTGGCCTGAGATTGGTTCTAAACTCCCATCGTGCTTCTGATCAAGGGAACCTTGACGTGCCCTTAAAATGAAAGCATGAGGTAAGGAGAAGGAAACTCTCCCCATCCTGCCCTTCTAACACACACCAACAGTATGCCATATTCATGGATGTGTTATTCGAATCAAGTTTTAGGAAAAGGATTTGACTGGTATATAAGGAGGAATGGTATACCTTATATATGTATTCCTTTTATGTACAATGCATTTGGCTCAAGTCAAAAAGCCTTTAATTAATGAAATGATGAATGACTCATGCTGGAGGCCACCTAACTTGGAAAGTGAATCTACAGATATTTACTTTCAACGACTAGATTTATCTGCTAGTAATGCACACATCAAGAGGTTTTATAAAATGTTATGAATGTCAACCATGATTAGACATAAATGATAGGCACGAGTCCAGAATATTGAAAAACTCAAAACTGGGATGTCACTCACTTCCACTCTCAATTAAATAGGCACTGTGAAAATGGCAATGTTGCTATACAGTAACAACTATTATAGAATGTAATTTTGTGTTCTTTAATGAGTACCTGCTCTACATTAATTCCCTTTAGTTAAAACAAGCACATGAAGTATTCAGAAAAAAATTCTATCAGTCTATAAAAGGTGTTAGTGTTTAGAAATGAAAATGAAGCACTTGCATCTTCATTTTTAAAAACTTCACAAAGGTGCAAACGATGGATGTAATGTTTCCAAGGCTCACATAGGCAGGTCAGTACTATTGTGTCTAGTCTTCCTAGACGTACCATCGTCTCGTGGCAGTGCTTTCTGCAAGCTTGACATAGCAGCTGTTCTTTCAATGTCTATCACAGCATACAGCTCTGTGCGCCTGGTGGGAGTTTGTGGAAGTGGAGTGGTGGGAGTTTTTGGAGTCTGAGGGTTGTCAGAGTCACTACCACCTTCCAAATCAACCTGGATGTAATTGAGTTGCCTATGTTCTAAACTTGGACGCCTGATGTCAAAATTAAAGACTGTAGGTGTACAGTCCCGGCGCCTTGTAAATTCTACTTTGTGAGCACTTGCTGGCACTGTTACATTCTCTGTATTCACATAGTTATGCATTGGATCCAGGTTACTGTGATAGCCATTGAGAGATGGGGTCTTTGGTCCTAAACTGTCATCTTCATCTCTACTTTGCTTGTGGGCTTCCCAAACAGGAGGCAAAGATGGTAAGTTTTCATAGTTTAATAATGCAGTTCTCCTCTGAGCCGAGTTGTTGATATTCTGGGTATCTGAGGTACTGGTAGATGTCAGACGAACTCTCCTGACCCCTGAGGCACTAGGAATAGATAGCCCATTTATATTTTCATACACCAGTTTGTTACCCGAGGGTGCATCTTTCCGTTCATCACTGTCATAGCCAGTGTCCCATTCAGTGTTGTTGGTACCGCTACCACTAACTTGTTCTTTTCCAAGCTGCTCCAGTTTTTCTCTTTCCATTAACTGCCTTTGAACAGGGGTTGGTCCTAAAACAAACTTGACTCCTTCAGGCTCAAGAACAATCTGAGGATCTCTGTCCTCAATATCACTCCGCTCTTCTCTTGTTTTGTTACTTTCAACATTAGAAAGCCTTGTCTCTAAAGGTATGTGCACACTTGATCTGTTTTTCCTCTCTTCTTGCACACCTGTGGTATTGACGTAGGTATGTATCTAAAAGAAAATGAACAGTTTTAAATATTCAGTCCCAAGCAACAAAAAAAATGTGCTTCGTGATACATTCATTGGTTGTTCATTTTATTGTACGATCTCAACATCTTTCCCTTCTACTAAACACTTATTCCATAAGGTCTTTATCCTAGTAATCTTTCTTGAAGGGCAATTACTCCCTTTGAATCCCAAAACTTCAATATTTCTAAAAATAAAGAAAAAGAAATTACCCCTTCCCAGGGTTTAAGTATGTTTCCCAAACAGCTTTGTACAATTCTACCTAAAAGTGAAATCTGTGTCTCCTGCTAGTCTTAGAACCATCAACAATCTTAAAACTAAGCCACATGAGGTTAGTAGAGAAAGAAAAACACAAAATAACTAGTAAGGGTATGTACCCTCAACAAATGTGAAATTCTACGTTCTAGTTAAAAAAGGCTATGCTTTCTAATCCTATAATCAAATCTCCTCCTTCCTCCTTCAAAACTCAGTAACACTCCAGCACTGTGCATGAAGCCTTTATTTTCTAGTCTTTCCCGGCTACACTCTCTCATAGTAAAACCTCACTTTCCTTCTTGATCGTTTTTCTCTTCACTACTTCCCCAAATACCTGAGACCTTCCTGTTACTTTGAATACTGCTATACTTACCTTTGAGACTCTGTAGGTACAATACAAATAAAACAAATACTGTTGAAAACAATCACTAATTTCTAAAAATGATGATTATTTTATGCACAACATGGATTGTAATTACAAAACTGTGCCAACAAGTCTTTAGCTTTTACGTTTATAACATTTAACCAATGGCTGTATCTATGGTAAAGAGATGTAACTACCAGCTTCATCTATGAATATATATTTCAGTCTCTCTCTCTCTCTCTCTCTCACACACACACACACACACACACACACACACACACACACACACACACACACAGAGTTATGTGTTTCTTTAGCAAGAAAGGAACAAAATAATGAATTAATCTTTTACTTCAAACATTTAATTTACTTACCAAAATTTACTTCAATAAATAACCAAAGTGAATGACTTGTAGGTTTAAGCTAAGAGGTTATGTAGTAAACACTTATCTGACATATTTGGAGAATTAGATGTTAAGAGTAAATGATATATTACTGGGTATATAGCTAACAATCATTCAACAAATATTTATTAAGCACCTATTACCTGTAAGGTATTACAAGGAACATGAAGACATAAAAAATTAATTTTACAACCCAATAGAGATAAAGCATGTACACAAATTACTAGAAATATATGATACATTATAATAATTTAAATAGATTAGCAACCACATTTCAAAGAATTAAAATATTCAATGCTAAAATTATGGTGAATATAATTTATTTTACTTGCTTAGATAATTCAGAAAATATTTCAGGATCTTGTGGTACCCTGGGTCATACTAAGCATAGGGCCTTACACACAGTATTGGTTTGATTCAGTTGAATATCAATCAGTGAACTCACATCTGGAATTGACTGACATGTCCTATATTTTGATTATGAGGCAATCAGTGCAATGAAACTCGGGATTTCATAAGAACATCTGAGTTTTATAAATCTTACGCTTTATGCTGGGAATTGTGCTCAGCCAATTACCATAAAGAAAAATGCTAATACTTCTAATCATGACATATGAGTTGACTTAAGCCAATAAATAACTTCTGCAATTCAAATGAAAAGAGAAGCTTGATGAATGAATCAGCTGCTATTTACTACCTGGACACATTAGGGCTTTAGCCTTAACGTATACTCTTATCACAGTTAGCTAACACATACTTACTTGTTCCTCAGCTACAAGCAGTGGATGTGTTGATTCTTCACCTACTGAAGGAAGATGTGCACTTCCCACAGAGGGATGTCTGCTTGAAGGATGGGATGAAGCATCTCCAAATGATGGATATCGAGGATATCCATTAGGTAAATTTTGTGCACCAAACCCAGGAGCTATTGGGGTTTTTAAAAAAGAAAGATAATGTGACTGTGTCGCCATTATTTGATACATCTATCAGAATTCTAGATGAGCCCACAGAATACCTCAATCTGAAAGTGAAACTCCATTTGGGGTTGCTTTGAAAAGCAAACATCATGGAAAGTAGAGAACTTATATTATAGATAGGTATAGTGGCTTCAAGTGCCAAATCCTCAACAAAATGGTCAACTACTCTTCGTTCCTGCATGACAAAACATTTATAAGCTACTCACAATTTAGAGTTAAAATTATAATTTGTTTTTACTAGATAGTAACCTACCAAAAAATGTATTAATGACAATCCAGTTACACATAACTAATACTTATTTCAGATCCATATTATTCAACACATCTATATCTATATACCTTGGGCAGGTAAGCGCAAGTCCCTCAGAAAAAACACTTCCTCCCAGTGTACATACCCAGCTTCCAGCCCAGCCCCCAAAGCATGCTTAGGGAAGAAATCTTTGTGGAGCTGCAACCTAGGATATTTGTCTGGCAGTGCTACAGCCCCCATCTCCTCTGTAAGCCACAGCTCTTTGCTGTCTTCCTTTACTAGCATATGAGCTATTTAAATTCAGGGACTGTCTTACTTTTCTACTTACCAGACTCTCACACCCAGCAAGAACTTAGTAAATGCTCTTTCTTCTTTTCCCTCTGTCTCTTTCTCTCCAAACCATCCATCTATCAGTTATAACCTCTTCTCAAAAGCACGCGTGTGAAGACAGTACTTACTGGTGGGCGTCCGAGGGGTCCTGGGGACTTCCAGTTCAGTCTGTTGGTGATTCCTTTCTACCACTGGCTCTTCTACAACATTTATGCTATTATTCTGCATGATCTCTTGTAACATATTAAACAATTCTTCTGCACGGGCACATTTAAAGGCAAATATTCCTACAGATATGAAACCGAAATATGTCAAAAGAATGGTCACCATAAAGAAACAAAACCACTGACATTCATCTTCTCAGACCAGAATGAGGGAAGCCTTTTTAAATAGATAAATAGATAACAGATCAAATCCTTGCACTACCACATACCAAGTGTTGGCTTTACAAGAGCCAGTACCTCACATGGAGATGCACCCTTCTCTGCTCTCCAGAAACTTGAAATCTAGTAGAGGAGAGGATAATCACATGAACAGAGAATGTGCTATGTGCATAAGAAATACGTAAAATGTGTTTTTGATTGGGGGATTCAGCAGATTTTCATAAAGTAAGTGGCACTTATGCAGGGCTACCAAATGATATCATAAAAGATTAAATGTATACTTTACAATATACGCTTACTTTAAAATAAGCTTTACATGTGCTGTTATTTCATTTAATTCTCACAAAACATTCTGTAGTGATGCAAATATTATTCATTCCCGTTTTACAGATGAGGAAATGGGTATCCAGGAAGGTCATGTGATTTGTCCAGGTACACACTGTTATGAAGAGGCAGAGCCAAGACTGGAACCCAGGACAGGTCTTCAGTCTCCAATGCCAGTGTTCTTTCCACTACATCAAGCTGCTTTATCAAAAACTAGTTAATCTAATAGAAGAGCTGTAAACATAGTTTGCATGACAAATGAAGCATATTTAATGAGACAGTAAAGCTTTCAGATAAGAGAATAGCCTGTAGGAAGAAAACTTTGGTCAGAAAAGATTCTTTTTCTTTGGTTTCTACTGATAATCATAATAAAGAAAATGTTTGCATAAAGGTTAAGTAGGGTTTAAGCAGAGAGCTCAAAAAAAAGAGCTCATGGACATTACAACAGATAGCAACAACTGAATTTTGGTTTTAACTCAGAAGATGCACAATACAAAATGGGTAGCAATGGCTTTTAGGAATGCTAATCCCGGGTCATGGGAGCTCTGGGCAGGGAAGAAAATTCACAATAACAAGAGAGAAGAAGGCAAAGAAAAGGAAAGTGAATTAGGGATGAGGAAGGGGAAGGAGAGTTCTTTTAGTTGCTTGGAGTGATCTTGGATAATTCAAATTAAAACACATGTTCTCATCTTTTTTTAAGCTGTAGTTTGATTGTTTTCCTTCTTCCTATGCAAGCTGATTGAAATAAAATGACACATTTATTTATATGGCATTTTACCCCATAACAATTCTACGGGTAGGTAATATAGTAAGATTGACATTTTATAAACATTCTCCGAATTCAAGCATAAATCCAGTATATTTTCCTCTATGCCACGTGTCCTTCCCCCACAATGCCTTTAAACCAAATTAAAACTACCCAAATACTTTCTTTTTTTGAGCTCTTACAATCTTTCAAATTTGCCTACTCAATAAAAAGCTTTAATCTTTTTAGATGAGTCAACTATCTAATTTCCAAACTGTGTCTGAATACAGACAAAAAGGGGAAGGGCTGAAAAAATATTCTAATGGTTGCTGGAATTTTCTGTTTATGAAGCTTCTTCAAATGTTATGTCTTTCTAGAAAAAAAGGCTTGATACAGATCTTCTTATCTTTTCCCCCTTCTTTCTAGTCACATACCCACCACCTTAGTTCGGGCCCTCAATACCTCTCTCCCAGATTATTGCAAGAGCATCTCAACTGATTTCTCTACCTCAAGTCTATTCTCACTCCAGCCCATCGTCCACATGGCTGACAAAGTGGTTTTCCTGCAGGGCTGATCTGTCACTCCCCTACTCAACTCTAATGGCTCCCTGCTACCTCCAGGATAAAAGATAAATTTTTCTCTTCATCTTTTAAATCTCTGTACAACCAAGCCCCGACCCATCTTTGCACACTCATCTATGCACTGATTCTCCACCTTCCTGCACTCTGCAAACCAGCTCAACTGCCCTTTCTTGGTTTGTCACACACAACCCTCCATCTCTTATGTCTGTGCTTGGCTGTGGCCATCACCTCCCCATGCCTAGAAGGCTCTCCCTCCTCCGAGAAATCTTTCTCCCCCTTTAAGACACAGACCAAGCATCATCTTCTACAGTTTTCCTGATCCTACCAACTATTGTCCTTCATCCCAAACTACTTTATATTTAATGACTTTGCATTTATTCCTAGCTTTCTCTTTTTATATTTATTATTATTATTTCTCTTTTTATATTTATTTATGCATGTACTTGTTTCCACTGTTAGAATATAAGACTCTTGAAAATAGGGATTGTTTTACTTATGTAGCTATCTATAGTGTTTAGCATTCTTTTTGGGACTTAATGTGTTTGTTGATTGAGTCACTACTTCTTCATACACTCTTATATTCATCTCTGTACACCACACTGCATTTCCTATTTATATGCCTTTCTGAATTAATGCCTGAAAAGTGTAGCTCAAGAGCCAACCTATTATGCTGACTTTCTTAGGTCCTAGTGTCCTACTAGAAATTATTTGTATTACAATCAATCCTCAACTTTTGTGGGGGTAACATTCCTAGAAAACCAAGCAAAGTCAAAAACACAAACGTTGATACATTGAGCAGAGAGGAAGGGGGGTTAGGTTCCTGCAGTCACCAAAAATTATAATTTTTCACTAGAGATTTGTATAGAATTCTTTATGACAAAACACTAACTCATCCAGAAACGTGGCCACTTTTCTATTTTTTAAATTTCCTCATCTGCACTTGAGAGGTTACTTTAGCACTTTTTGGAGCGGATTTATACTTTTGCAAATACTTTCCTCCTCTCTACAGATATGACAAATCATCCATTCATTAACACGAAACTTGCAGCCAACAGTAGCTGCAGACATTCCCGCACAAAGTTTATCCAACACCTCTATTTTCTCACTAAGTCACACCATTGACTTTCTTAGGCTTAGAACCCAAAGGAATTGCACTATGCTTTGGGGGCATAACTGCAATATAAAACTTGAATTTTAAAAGCTAATGATGAAAATATGCAGTGAATGCATGGGGAGCTCTTTACAGTGGTAGAGGGAACAAGGCCAGTGAAGTATCTAGTAGGATACCAACAATTCCACAAACTTTTTTTATTGATTACTTTGCTTTATTTTAGTTTGATTACAGGATTAAGTTTTTTTCCTTAGACTAATTTAAATTTTCCCCCTTTTTAATTTTCCCTAATTACACAAAAACCAATTTTAACATTTTTTTAAAAAAATATTGAGTTCCAAATTCTCTGCCTGCTCTCCCTCTCCTCCTTCCCAGAGACAGTGAGCAATCTGATATAGATGTGCAATCATGTAAAACATATCTCTGTATCAGTCACTTTGTAGAAGAAAACTCAAATGAGAAAAAGAAAGGAAGAGAGAGAAAGAAAGAGGAAGAAGGAAAGTTGTTGCCATTGTTGTTTGTCTTTTGTTCTTGAAGAGACCAATGAAATCAGGAAGGCTTGACTTGCAAGTGAACTGGATTTAAGTGAGGCAGGACTGTGCAAAGTCACCAGCCTCACTTTCTCCTCCTGAGCTATCTGGGCCCAGTGGCAAGATACAGATCAGGATGACCGGAGATGGCCCAAGATGTAGTGGGACACCTTGGCTTTTTTAAGCCGAGGTCTTTCCCAGGTCTCAGTTTGTCTGAGGCAATACCCATTCAACAATTAAGGCTAGGTAAGAAATGAGGCAGAAACGGCCTCTTTCACCTATTAAAAACAAAACAAAAAAATCAATCTGGGAGGGGAAGATCCTCAAGATTTCTGGCCAGAACGAAACAACTGGCATTTACACTCACTCTGAGCCATCAAACCCAAATAATGACCAATAGAAGCTTGGGCTAGACTGGGCTGGGCAGGGCAGGGATGAAAGTATTACACTTTAGTCCATATTCAGATGCTATCAGTTCACATTTTTCATCATGAGTCCTTTGGAATTTTCTTGGGTCATTATATTGATGGGAATAGCAGTTATTCATCGTACAATACTGCTATTAATGTGTAAAATATTCTCCTGATTCTGCTCACTTTGTTCTGCATTGGATTGCTTAAGTCTTTCTGGGTTTTTCTGAAATTATCCTGCTTGTCATTTCTTATAGTACAATAGCATTCCATTTCAATTTTCAGCCATTCCCCCACAACTGGTAGGGGTGAGGGTGGGAGAATTGAAATTCAATTTGATTCTTAGCCACCACAAAAAGAGCTGCTATAAATACTCTTGTACAAATAGGTCCTCTCCCCACCCATTTTTAAAATATCTTTAGGACACAGATCTAGTAGTGATGTTGCTGGATCAAAGGGCATACAGTTTTATAGCCTTTTAGGCAAAGTTCCAAATTGCTCTCCAGAGCAGTTGGATCGGTTCACAGCTCCTCCACCAACAATACATTAGTGTCCCAATTTTTCTACATCTCCTCCAACATCTGTCATTCTTCTTTCCTGTCCTTTTAGCCAACCTGATAGATATGAGGTGGTAACTCAGAGTTGTTCTAATTTGCATTTCTCTAATCAATAGTGATTGAGAGCATTCTTTTCATACAACTATAGATAGTTTTGATTTCTTCTTCTGAAAATTGTCTATACATATCCTTTGACCATTTATCAATTGGCAATGACTTGCATTCTTACAAATTTGACTCAGTTCTCTATACTTGAGAAATGAGGCCTATGTCTGCTCTAAAAATTTTTCCCCAGTTTGCTGCTTCCCTTCTAATCTTGGTTGCAATGGTTTTGTTTGGGCAAAAACTTTTAAATTTCATGTAACCAAAATTATCCACTTTACATTTTATAATGCTCTCTATCTCTTGTTTGGTCCTAAATTCTTCCCTTATCCATAGATGACAGGTAAACTATTCCATCAAACACTAAATTACTATGGTCATGTACTACAATGTATTGTGTATCTAATCTATTGCACTGATCCACCACTCTACTTCTTAGCTAGTATCAGATTGTTTTGATGATTCCTGCTTTATAATGAAATTTGATATCTGATATAGCAAAACCACTTTCCTTCACATTTCTTTTCACTGATTCCCTTGATAGTCTTGATCTTTTGTTCTTCCAGATGAATTCTATTATTATTTTTTCTAGTTCTATAATTTTTTTTGATAGTTTGATTGGTATGTCACTGAATAAATATAGACAGAATTTTCATTTTTATTATATTGGCTTGGCCTACCCATGAGCAATTAATATTTTTCCAACTGTTTAGATCTGACTTTATTTGTGGGAAAAGTGATTTGTATTGTGTTCATATAGTTCCTAGGTTTGTTTTGGCAGGCAGACTCACAAGTATTTTACATTGTCTACAATTATTTTAAATGGAATTTCTCTTTCTATCTCTTATCGCTGGATTTTGTTGGTAATATACAGAAATGTTGATGATTTACATGAGTTTATTTTATATCCTGCAACTCTGCTAAAGTTGTTAATTATTTCAAATAGTTTTTTAGTTGATTTTCTAGGATTCTTCAAGTATACCATCATATCATCTTCAAAGAGTGACAGTTTTGTTTCGTCATTGCCTATTCTAATTCTTTCAATTTCTTTTTCTTCTCTGATTGTATTAGCTAGTATTTCTAGGACAATATTAAATAATAGTGATGATGGGCATCCTTGCTCTGCCCCTGATCTTACTAGGAAGGCTTCTAGCTTACCCCCATTACAGATAATGTTTGCTTATGGTTTTAGATAGATACTACTTATCATTTTAAGGAAGGTTCAATTTATTCCTGTGCTCTTTAATAGTGTTTTTAATAGGAATGGGTGTTCCATTCCACAAACTTGCATGAATTGTGCCTCTCATTTTTTTCTCTACTGTGAATAGCTGCAAATGCACATAGCTGTCAATATGAAAGTAAAAATGAGGCTACTAATAAAATCACACAAATGCTTGAAGTTGCAAAAGTCAAACAGGTAAATGCTGAGGTCTGACCTTATTGTATATTTGACTTTCTATGCATATTTATTCCTCCAGCGGCATGTAAAGTCCTTGAGAGCAAGAAGTGACTGCTTCATTTTTGTCTTTGTATCTTCTGTGCCTGCCATATAGTAGGCTCTTAATTAATTCTCAATGAACTGAATAAAAGAATCCAAATACTTTAAATAAAATTTTCATAAATTCATAAATGAACACTTTTTATGAATATTTTTCAAATGACAGTTACAGGTAAGATAATTTGCCCAACCACCTAACCCAAACTTCAAATGAACCCAATTTAGTGGGCCTACAAGTGAATACAATTTGTGTTTAAAACAAGGGGTTGATGGGATAAAACGAAAGATAAAAAGGAAGGGAGTCACTCAGGACCTGAGTGCCAAGTGCTTGGTAAAGTGCTAAAATGGGCAAAGGAAATTATTAAGGCAGTAATAATTTTCAGACACCACATGGTAACGAATGTAAATTGTTAAAGTCGGCCAAGCAAAATTACACAAGAAGGATTCCACAGAAAAATTTCATATGTTCCAAACATGATGCTTAGTTTTAATTTTTTTCCTTGAAAATGATTTCAATACAGGGTAACACAAATATCATATGCCACAAGGTGGCACAAATATCTTATCATCTTGCACACATATGAAAATGAAAGTACTAAGGAAAGTTCAAGCATAGCAACACTTCAGACAACAGGCATAATCCTGAAAAGGTAAAAGACAGTCTATTGTAAATCTAATATATTTCTCTATATAGGAATATGGCCATTTTAAAAGCTCACATGCTGTATCCTTTCAATAATCA